>VZTG01003083.1:365834-728875 GCA_013397845.1 Melanocharis versteri
TTTTTTATACAGGTAATACAGAGGAATTGAAGCAGGAAGAGAAGGGAAAAAGTTATAGAATTTATATCCTGTGTTGTCTGAGATAATGGTTTAAGATTTGACAGAAGGAGAGTATTCCATTGACCACCTGTTTGCTTCTCTCATCATTTAACATCGCTGTATAAGATACAAAAAATGATCATAGGAAAAAAATAAAGCCTGTGGTGCAGGTTTTACTGCCACCATTCTGGCAAGTGTTCCTGTTAGGGATAAAATGTAATGTAATGCCTTTGAAGTTCCATTTTATTCTCATTTCTAGGATTTCTAATCTCTTTCCTGAACTCCATGATCACACTTTTTGATGCCTAGTCCTCCTCTATGTCTTTGAACACAGTCTGGCTGTTATGTTTTTTGTACCTCTGCCTCATTGGTGACAGTTCCATACCACTGAGTGTGGCACCATTCTTTGGAGAAAAGCCCTAATTATTTTTCTTTTGTGTAGAAATAACTTCTAATAAATGTGCCTGGAATGGCTTCCTATTGTTGGTGGCAGCTTTATCTTCCCCCTGTAGAGTAAATTTGAAATAAGTAAATTATCCTGTTATCATCAATCCACTTATTTCACCAACAAGTGGATCTACAGGCTGCAAGTAAGAATGTCTGCTCTGGAGCACTAAAGAAGAGTGTTGTGTTTAATGCTAATTTCTCTGTGCATCTCTAAAAAAGTGTCTCGATTGGAATGATGCTAATTTTTAATTAATGGATTCTTCTGTTTCACATATTTCAAATGTAGAGTTATGCACAAGCTTGGCTTCTTGGGCTAATAGATTTCTGACTGGAAAGATGTTAGACAATACTTACAGAAGAAAACCTGCTTTCCCTCCTATTTTTCAGTTGGAAAAACAAATGCAGTTTTCTTCATAAGTATAGTATTACATTTAATGGCTTAAGATGCAGGCTTCTAAATTCATTTATAATAGCTGATACAAATTCTCATTTATGGTAGGTTGTATCCTCTATAAGAATTTCCTTTAAATGGGGCTTTCTGGTCTGCTGAGTAGCACAAAGGTTTGATCTAGAGAATTTTACACCTCAAGGAGCATCTGCATTAGTGTTTACCTCAGAGGTGATGTAAGTGCATTTGCTTCTTTATGGATTGAGTGAGAAGGCAAACTGGAAATTATGGGAGCTGTAGCATGTGAAATAGTAGAGAGCAATTCCCCTGTGATTAATCCTTTGCTGCTACAAATGATCCTATCTGTACAGCATTAGAATATTTCAGAGCAGGATGTCTTCCAATTCTTAGTGTGTTTAGATGGCCCTGAATTAGAGAACAATACTTCAATATTTTATTACCTGTGGAAGCAGTGAAGTTGTTTGAAATATCATCAGTATTAATTTTTCTGTGCAATTAGTGCATATAAAACTATTCAAAAAAAGTTGAATACACTATTTCTGTTACTAGGAATGTGGTGTGAAAATACCACCTTGCAGAGGAATGATTCTCTTGTTTGTTTGCGAAAGAATCTCGGATGGGATTGGAGTCAGCTCTTCTGGATTTGATGCAAGAATAGTAAGGACTGATGACAGCAACAGCTGGGCTGAGAGAAGGCATTATGAAGAGTAGTTTGGAATATGGGAAAACAAAGTAACAATTATAAAGATCATATTGCTTGTCACACTCATCCTTTAGTGGTAGCACTCTCATTGGCCATACAGGCTCTCGGGTTTGGAGGGGAAGCACTTGTATTTTCCAACAGCTTTGCTCTTAAGGATCAACGGATAGTGGCCAGAGCAGGAATGCAATGAAGCTTTGTTTCCCTTAGCCCTTATATACAAATGTTTATCCCATAACCTTTACACTGAAATTTATTTACCTTTGATTATCTACATTTTTAATATTGTCTTCAGTTTACCAGATAATTATTTAAGTAATTTGTGCTGTAAAAAATGTGCTTTTTGCTAGAACTCTCCTAAAATTCTAGGACGGAATCTGAATGGTGTCCTCCAATAGAATCATTTATCTTAAAATAATTAGGTGATGTAAGAACATGAACGAAGTGCAGTGTACTGAACCTAGGTAGCCTGGCTTCCGAGAGTTTAACTGCAGCAATGTGTGAGTTATGAGCTTGTGAGTTAATTTTAAATCTTTCATGAAAGTCAGGATACAAATTATAATTAGTGTTGTGAAACAGAACCCAGAAAACACTGAAATGTTTTCCCTGAGAAACACCTCTGGGAACAGCTGTCTCACTAAATAATGGTTGTCAGTGCAGTCTTTGAGCACCTGTATAGCAGAAACAGCAAAACTTGTGAATCTTTGCAACATCACAAAGTAAACATAATGAAGGATCATGGAGTTTTCTAAGTCAAATATAAGATGCACCTGAGCATGAATTGAAAAGTAGAAAGATATAACATTAAATAATTTTTTACAAAGAAAAGAGTCAATACATTTTATTGAATTATTGACAGAAACTGACATTAATTATTGACAGAAACTGACATTAGTTGAGCAGGATGCATGGAGTGTTTTGGATGACAACAGGAGTATTGATTGTATACTCTCACTTCCTTTTGTACAGAACAGAACAAATCCTCTCTGGTCATACAGTGAAAAAACTGGGGATTAAGGGAGGATATGTTGAAGGAGATATTCATTCTGATCACAAATCTGTACTTAAACTGCAATGAATTTACATTATATAGCCAACAGATGTGTAAGCATGTGATGTGGGGAATAAAACCCCCTGGCACTTACAATTAAATAAGCATTTTGTACTTCAAGGTGGCTCTAAAATCCCTTATCCACCCCCAGATCTTGTGGTGTCTTACCCTGAATGTGGGGTGATTGAGACAAAGTCAATAGTAGTGGTGTGCCTGTGGAACTTAGCATAGTTTTTTGTGTAAATATAATGCTTGGAGCACAGAGCAGATCCTCAAATTGCTTTATTTGTTCTTACCTTAATAATTGTTTTCTTTTGCATTTGGTTGAAAAGTAGTTCCAGAGATTTAATAACTCCTTTCTTTCTTAATACCTGTAAAAATGGAATATTCTTACAGCATGCTTACTTAAAGAAGTGTGAAAAATGAGGAAAAAACCGATAGACTGTTGGAGGAAAAGTAGATAGTGCTAACAATTTCAAATTTGGCACTGTGGAATGCATTTGGCCTGAAATGACCCCGGTACCTGTTTATTTAATTGAAGTTGGCAACAAATGGCCCCCTGAAGGCTTCTGGACACTTCAGGAGTTTGAACACCACTAAACATTAGCCCAGCATATGGGTACACTATTATTTCAGTACTTAAGATTATGCAATGCACTTGGGGGGAAAAGAATCCACCAACATGCAAGCAAAGGGTGAGGGATAAAAAAATCAAGTAGTTTAAAATGGGATATTTACTGCATATGGTTGCTCCCCTGAAGTGGTTTAATTATGGATATGTATCCTTAGCTGAGAGAAATTTCTCACTGTTTGTGGATTAGTTTGAAAATTATGCCATTAATTTGATATATGTTTCTCTACAGAAATATAAAACTTTATAATCGTGTAAAGAATGTTAGTCGTACTTAAAATTTGAAATCTGAAATACTTAACTGCTTAACTTAGCTGACTAAAAGTCAGGTATTTTAAGTATTTTGTGCAGTATCAGTTGTTGAATAGTGTTTAGGAAGATACAGAGGTTTAACTCTGATGTTTGCAGCTTGACTATATCTGCAGGGGCTTGTTGGGCATGCAGGCTGTCCCCTATGGAAAGATGCAGGTGCGCAACGTTGTATCTGACTGGTGGTGTTTGCAGGGCACAGAGGGCTTGGAGCCAGCACTCCCTGACCCGTGGGGGTGTCACCAGGGCAGGGAAATCAGTTATAGATCAGAAATATTTGGTTGGAACTTGGAACAAAGAGCCAGGGTTAACTTCATTTCTTGTTAAGCGCTTACTGTAAGTCAGTGTATACATTGAACGTGTGTGTGTGTATATATATATACATATACATACTCATATATGTGGTGTAGTCTGTGTCTGTCTCCCTCACTACAGCTGTTGAATTATGAGTGGGAAATGACGATCTCTTCTAAGATAATACCTGAGTTACGCTGTTAATTTTATTTTTCCAACCTGTGATTTCTAATCCTTAGATAGTCTATTTATTTATGGTACGTATATCACCATAGTCTACCTATGTATGTTATGTACGTGGCTATAGTCTATTTATGTATGTTATGTAAGTGGCCATAGTTTTTTCCTTTTTGCGTTTTTGTGCTCCGTAAGAATTTTCTGGCGGCTGTGGATTTAGTGCCACCGTGTGGGAACACTCCACAACTGCAGATTTTTTATGGCGATGACCTGGGTTCCGCCAGGCCGTGAGAGCCCCCTACGAAATCTGACAAGAGTAAATCCAGATTTAACAAAGTTCACTGAGAAACCAAAGTTCTCCCGACTTGTGAAAGCATGTATTTGCGAACTGCAGGGATCTTTTTGAGCCCTTAATGATTTCTCTTTCCTGCATATCTGCACTTCTTCAGTAAACTAGGATGAAATGTCTTTTCAGATGGTCATCTTGCTTTGTGATGCATCATTTGTCTCTGTTGGATCTAACTGAACGCTGTTTTGAGTGGAGCCACTGAAATCTCTATATTGATTTTTTTTTTTCATTTACCTTTAGCTGTTTCAGAGCACATAGTTCTTAAACTCCTTTTCAAATTGTTTCAATGGGAAATGATTATGTATTATGGTTAATCAACTCACAGTACTATTCCTAGTAGTAAAAAAGAATTGAAAGCTGAAGAGTGCTCTTTTATGTATTTTGCTGATTAAAATAGACCAGGGAGAGGTTGAAATTGGAGCTTGCCTTTCTGGCTTACTAAAAGCTGTGCTTGAAATTGTCATGTGAATAACTTATATTCATATGATCTTTCTAGGGGCTGGATTTAAAAAAATGTAATTAGAAAGTTACAAAATGAAAAGGTGGCAAGGATAAGACGGTCAGACCAAATATTAAGATGCCCCATTCCCACAGCTTTCAGTGATGCTCTCTGTCTGTTTCTTCTGTCAATGGAGATTTCCTGTATAGAAACTTCAAGCCCCCAGTTCACACGTAAATTAAACATCAATGTTTGCAATATAGTGCTGAGGTCTGGTCTTCTAACTTTCCTCTTTTGAGTCTTTCAATATAGCATAAAGTAATCACCAAAACCTCCACTGGAGAGACTGGCAGGCTCTGTCAGGCTGTTGGAGTTCCCTGTATTGCTTTTTAGATATGATATAAAAAATGTTAACTTTTACAGTGTGTCAAGTATTAAGGTCCTCTGAGAAACAAGCACATATTGCATATTATGGGAATAATTGTTTTCGTTTTTTTAACATCATTCAGTGTTTTGCAGTTTGCTGTTTACTGACGGTAGCAACCATTTCTGTTCTGGTCTGTTGTGACCTTATTATTGGAAACACTATCTGGACACCTCTATAGTTTTCCTTTATCTTTATTTCTCTTTGGTAGCTTCAGCAGAACCTGCATTTTGTCCACAGAAATCCCCTTCCTCACATTTTATTTCTTTAATGAAGGAAGTGGGATGTTTCATTAGAGGCAGACTACAAAATAGGAAAATAGAGCCCAGTTCACTTTTTTTTTTTAATCTGGCGAAAGGATTCTTTTTATTTTCATTTTTTTCCAAGGTAATAGTGAATGCTATGCCAGAAGCAGAAACTCTATAGCAAAAGTTCAAGCAGATAAAGGGAGGGTCTGAAGATCAAATACCACAAGTTTTTCAGTGTTTGAAATGTGACCTTGTTTGCTCTCAATGCTCTCCTTTTCTAAGTAATTTCTTGACTTGGTGCCTGAAAAAAATTCCTTTTTGTTTTGAGAGTTTTTGAGAAATAAGAAGGTAATAGGCCTGGATTAGGCATCCAGGATTTTTGCTATGCTATTATTTTGACTGAATCAGCAGGCTGGACAATAAATTCTACTGTCCAAAAAGAAAGAGGAAAGTACTTGTGAAATATTTTTTTGCTTATCAGTTTTTTTTTAAAGCTGGCAATCAGAAACAAATTCTTAACCTTCTCTTCTTCATTAACTGCAGTTTGCATGATGGTTCACACTTAACTGGTGTTACAGAACATAATCCCATGGATATAAAAGTAAGAAGGCAAATACTCACAGGTTTTTGAACAGGTGTATTTCAGTTGTACACAACCACAGAAGCAGGAATTGAGCTCAGCTCCCTATGACAAATGCAGATCTTAATTCACATACAATCTTGCTTCTAAATTAAATACTCCCATTATATGCATTTTGCTTTAATTTCTTGGCCCACTGTGATCATCGCTAAATCTAATTTCTCCTCAGGTCCCAAACCAGCAGTGAGGAATGTTGATCCTATGGCATTCTACTACTGCTAAAAAAATCCCCAAGTATTTATGTAGTTGCTAGAGTTTTCTGAGAAAGAAAACTGCACTCCAATACATCAGTAATCTATTCTCGAATCTGACAGGGCAGTGCTCATCTGTTGCTGGTCCACTGGGGATATAATATGTGATTTCACTTTCAGGGGAGGTCTGCATTTTTCTCTTCAAAAACCCCTAAAATATACCCACAAAACAAAAACATGCTCTTACCCTCTACCAGCATTTGAATAATCAACTTCCATGTTGATAACAAATATGTAACCAATTTTATGGAAAAAAAATGAACTAAAAACCTGTAGTTTGGTGAGGCTGAGACAAATAATATTTTAATTGCTTTTCAGTCACTTTAGTTACATGTTTGTGACTTGCTAACTTAATCTTGATATGGTTGTTTCTGTACTGGGCATTGAATACATAATACCCTACTAATTATAACAAAAAAGGAATACAATGCTATTTGATAAAAAGCTTGACATTGAACATTGAACACTGACATTCTCTATGCTGGGAAAAAAATCTGCTTTGTGTCTGGAGACTTGAACTTAGAGATCAGGGAGAATTTTTTTTTTTATTTCCTCCAATTTTTTTTTTTTTGGGAGTAAAACAGAAGCAAAATTTCAGTCTGTACTAAATACACAGTGCAATGCTTTGTTAGTGAACAACACTTACTCAGTTTTTTTTTCCACAATGTTTTGAGAGCTTTGTATATGTCTGCAAATATCTTGTCTAAATAGAACATAATGAAAACCCTTGATAATGTACTGTTACCTTCTGAAAGCTTGTGATTGTTGCTTTAGGGGTATATTTATTGCGTGAAAACTTTTTTCATAGGCAAGTTTTAACAGCAGAAAAGGCAATCTCAAAAACAAAGGCTTCCAGAAAGTACGAGACAGTGCATCAGCAGAATTGAAAACTTACTGTTCCTTCTAGATAAAAGGCTGAGGAGATAACTGGAAGTCTATTTCATGAGAAAAAGAGAGCTAGGAATGATGTCCTCTTGTGCTTTTTGTTTTTCTTTTTATCTTGTATCTATTTGTTAACAGTGGGGCTTGTAGGTGGGATCGATGGGGGAGTGGAATTTTATTTGTAGTTTGGACAAGGTCTTGAGTGTTTTCTCACTTTCCTAGACTTGTGCTGTGATGACGTGAAACTCAGATGACGTTTCTGTTCAGTGATTGCAGTTACTCCTGGGATTAGCTATAGTACAGGGATTCTGCTCATCTTTGGTACACAATGGGCAGTCAGAATACAAATCACAGGTATTGATTATGTACAGCCAAGGCCATGTGGGAAATTTTGTGTTTATCACCCCAAATGATTTAAAAGCTTCCTTGGGGAACCTTAAGTGCTTCAATCCTGACAAAGAGGAAAAACTTTATGCAAGCAATAAAATAATATCAGAGGAGCTGGAGTTCATGAGGGGATGGAGGATCTCTCACAGTATATAGTTACTTTATCTGTTAAGAATAGTTTTTAAATATGAGTACTCAGGACTTCTAAACCCCACGTTGTTCTTAGCTGGGGAGTTAATGCTGCAGACAGAACTATTGGGAAAAAAATAATAATCTGCTTTCCTTAAACTGACAGTGATTTCCAGGCCTTGTTAAAAAGCATTTCGTGTTTTCCTCCTGTAAAGTTGTAAGAAGTAATCTGGAAACAGGTTCTTCCACATGTGTTCATATTGGTCAAAATATTTGTTACTTATGATTTTTCAGTCAAATAAAATACTATTTAGTGATTCTGGCACTACTAGCAGTATTCTTCCAAAGGGAAGAGGTGAAAAAAAGGAGGCAAGTCTTGTCATAGCAGCATAATTGGACTGCTTAAAAGTTGCTGTGGTAAGGATCACCTAAATACAAACCCCTGCATTTTGCTATGATACTGATGACAAAGGTTTTAATAAAGCTCCTTTTTTAATAACTAAAGAATTTTTTTTTTCCAACATGTATCTTTGCAAATTATTCCTTTCAATTCTTTGTTTGACTTACATTTCTATAAGTCCCTTCTTCTCGACCTTCTAGTTCTTATGATTACAGGCTGCAAGATTTGGCTCATCAACATCTCTCAGCCCACAGCAAAGAAGGGATTTGGGAAAGAAATATATTTACAGATTATTCCTTAAGAGATAGGTGCAAAACTATTCTGGAATTTGCAGTACTAAAACTTTTTAGCCTATATGGGGATGCATTTTCATTCAATGACCTCAAGTCTTTAGGCAATACTTGTTTTTTTCACCAAAATATTTGTGTGAGATGACCCAGAGAAGCTGACTGAATAGTAATGAAGTCTGATACCTCAGGTTAAATATGTCTGTATTAAGAAATGGAAATTTAAATGTATATGACCAGATTCCTTATTTAATTTGCAAAGCACAGGATGACAGGCAAGCTTAGGGGAGTGATAAAGAAGCTTGGTGGGCACTTGATTAGTAACGGAGGAGAAAGAGGAGGAAAGGTTTGATCAGGAAGCTGATGGAGGGGGTGTTCCGTGGTACAATGTCTGTCATCTGGAGCAGCTGTACTGAAGCCCTACTGGCCAGGAAGTGGCTGGGTGTGGCCTGCTCATGGGACATAGAGAGTAATCTTCTGTTTTCCTTTGCTTCTGTGCATGACCTTTGTTTTTGTTTTATTAAACTGTCTTTACCTTGACCCACGAGGTGTATTTCATCTTATTCCCCTCCCGCCCCCAGTCCTGCTGAGGAGGGGAGTGATAGGGTGGTGTGGTGGAGTCCTGGCCTCCAGCCAAGGTCAGCCCCACATCTGTGTTAAGAAATTCAGATTTAAGTGTACGTGACAAGATTCCTTATTTAACTTGCAAAGCATCGTATTAAGGGCAAGCTTTATAGAATCTGACAAGACACCAAATTTAAAGGCATAAAGAAAAAAAATGTAAGGAAAGTCAGACAAGAATTCTCCCTTTTCAAATACATGGTTATATCAGCAAACAGTGTTATGCAAAAGCTCTCTCACATCTCACGTTCAGAATTTTTAATGCTGAAGATTCATCATGTGTGGTCAGAATCTCTTGTGATTCCTCAGAAATTACATGTGTCTTCTCCTTCCAACTCTTTCTGTCAGTCCTGTCTTACTCAAGCAAAATTCTAGTAAACTGATTTTCAGTGGTGTTTTTTGGATGCCAGATTTATGAATTATAATAGACAGATGAGAAAATGCATGAGAGAATCCATTTCTTAATTTATGGTAATGAAGAAAATATCTCCAATTCCCTTTCTTTTTTTCTTTACAGAAGGAAATTAGGATTTGCATGTTTTTCTTTAACAATACTTAGTTATAAATATTTGCAAGTCTAATGCTCATACTTATTTCAGTAGCACAACTAAATTTAACATACAAATTGATTTAGATGCAGTTCGTAAGAAAGCTTTAAGTAGTCTGTTTCCTTTCAATGATGGAGCCTCATGCAGAAGAATTAAAATGCAACAGTGATAGATTATGGAATAAATAATAAAGCTTGATTTTAGAAAATGAGACTAGGTTGACAAGAAAATTTGATGTTATACTTGTCCAGGTGTATTGTTCAGGTAGAGCTGTAGCTTTCTATAGCGTAGAGTTACACAGGAGGATTTTTTGGTACAGTTTTCTGTATCACTTTATATTTGCCACTGCCAAGAAACTAGGCTGTGCCAACTGATTCAGCCCTGTCAATTCTAGATTTACTGGGGTGGGAAAGAAATGAGAGAATCAGGAGCTAAAATCCAGTGGACTGGGTTCTTGAACATGCTCTTTGCTTTTGGTGGCAGTGTGATGGTGCAAAGCATGAGAAGCTGTGTGCTTCTGTAGGTGGACCAACAATTTTAAATCAGCGAGTCTCCTTGTGAATGCTCTGAAAGTGCTTATATGCTCCGGCCAAAGCACACCGTGGCAGGATAGTTCTCAGCAGGCAATTCTTTTGGGTGTAGTTAGTTGGCATAGACTAGAGGAACTTCCGTGCGTAGAACATGAATTGAAATGTGGGAAGAGCCATTCATTAATCTTCCTTTTATAGTTTTGTTTCAATTTATGGGGCAATTCACAGTTCCATGGATTGCTTCCTAGAGCTGGGCTGTAGAGAAGGATTGAAAAAGTTCTGAGAGAACTATTGATATATTGTCAAGAAATTGGCATGGAAATACTTCTGGTCAACTGGTCCATTTTTAAAAGAAATTATAAAAAAATGTGGTAGATCATACTTTTTTTTTTTTGAATCCCTTAAAGTTCCCTCTGTAACGACAGCAGTATGACAGATATTCACAGCACTCCTACATTCCTTCCCCTGCAGTTAATTATGCAATTTCTTTCCACCCTCACAACATTTGTTCTTTTCCTTTCCTTAGCTAGCTGCAGATACTAAAATCTGTACCAGCACAAGTCTAAATCTGGTCCACCATCTTCTAAGTCTTGAAGGTGTACAAAAATGGATTATTTTTTGTCAAAGCAGAGTAGTCTGCCACAGTTGAGGCTGTTAGTTTTAACATAATTACAGAGAAGCAGCCAGAGCTACTGTCATGCTTAGTGACAAACGTGGGTCTGGGCAGAGCCTAAGGACAGCATGCACAGGCTGCTGAGGGCAGAAAAGGAACTTGCCTCACTTATCTTAACCAGAATTGCTGTTTGAGGTCTGATTTCTAATTATTTTTGTGTTGATCCAACAATTTTGCTTTTTACAGCTTGCATTCAGAAGGTTTGTGTATTAGCAATGTGTATGTCAAGGACACTTTTATTTGTGGGTTAAAACATGATATTTTAGAATTAGTTTTCTTCTGCTCAGCTAGATTTTTATAGACATATTGACATTTGATATATAGAGACTACTTGGCTTTGGAAAAACATTTATTTGTAAATAGGTTTTAGCATGAAGTAATAAATATTGTCTGATTTAACATTAGGAGGATGTATCTTGAATCATTATTCAGATCAGGGAAAATATTCTTTTTACTATTTCTGGAGTACTGGTAGTTGCTGAAGTAGTTGCTGGAGTATTGCTGTTGCTTAGTTGTAGCATATTAGTAGAGAGAAGGCTCTTGGTCAGGTGTGAGAAGTAGGACAGGGAAATAATTCTGGAATCCAGAAGGTGTAATCAGTCTAGGGGTCACAAACACTTGGCACATTAGTAGATTCAAAGTGGGGAAGTTGCTACGTGTAGAGGAGTTTTAAGTTTATTGGAGCTTTTAAGCTTATGTAGCTAATTAAAAAGATGATGAGATTAAGAAAAGATAAGAATTGCCATTAAATAAAAGCAGGGTTCTAAATGAGTGGCCTACATTTGTGTGCTCTCAACTGAGTGGCCTACATTTGTGCGCTCTCAACTGAGTGTGTGCCTAATAACATGCAAATACTAAGGGAATTAAGTTCTGGACATATATTAAAGTAGTACTTATTAATGATAGAACAGATTCAAAGTGTCTAACTGAATTCTACCACTGGCAATACTTTTTTTTCCATTTGAAATAACTGATAAAAGGCATGAAGGTTTTGAATTTTTCATTTAGTTTAAATGATTGCTAAAAACGGACACATTTACATGTATTTGTGTAAAACATGAAGGTAGTATCAAATGAAATGAAGTCGTTTGTTTGGTGTCTGTGTTTGGGTTTTTTTTGGTTTTTTTTTTTTGGTGTGGTTTTTGTTGTTGTTCTTGTTTGTAGAATGTGGAGTTGCAGAACATCAGTTAAACCTAAAAGGTCTGATAACATGCATTTAAGTCCCTTAATTCCTGCAATTAAATGTCTTCTGGTACAGACTGTGTGCCTATTCAAGAATCCATATTTCTAAAAGCTCAGTATGCTCTGTAGGAATGAATAGAGGGAAAAAAATAAGAAGGAAAAAAAATTGTCAGATAAAGGTATAATCTGAAATGAACATCATAAACCATAGCAATTTAGGATAATTATCTGTATTCCAACCTTAACATGGGCAAAATCCATTTTGATTTTGGTCTGTGTTGAGAAAGGAGTGCAAGATGTACCTCTGGAACGGAGACAGACCCCTGTACTCAGATGTAGTATAAATATTTTAGGACAAGTTACAGTGTTCTGAAAAACCTAAAAGTGTAAAATAACAGCTGTATCCAATAGGAATGTTGTAATTTAACATAGGAATTATTATTTCAAATATATTTTTCTTTGTCACATCTATTGAGTAAAGTCTTTCTATAAGTTTATATATTTGAGTACTGTAAATTTGTTGTTGCCTTTCTGTATAACTCAATAAAATTATTTTTTTCTGTTGAAGATACTTTTTGTTGAATTCAGTTCTTTCTGTTGGATCTCCTTTGCTTGCATCTGACCTTTATTTATGTTGATTTTGCTTCATTTTTTCATTTACCATGCTGTTCAGTTTTTGGATGCCAGAAGAACAAAGGTTTGTCCACTATTTGCAGTAAATTTATTTTTAAAAATTCAGTATTGCTTATTGTGGGTTTTTTTGTTTGCTTTTTAGAGATACAGTAATCCTGTTTACTAAACTTGTTCATAGCTTTAGCTGCCAAAATGAAAAAGAGAAACCAACCAGCCCTAAATCAGCCCCTCCCCAAAGTCCTCTTTAATTATAGTGAGGGCTTTGATTGACTTTATAAACAGCACTACTGTTGAGCACCATGAAGACCATCTTTAGTCTATGAAGTAATTTAGAAAACATGGAATACTGAGTCTTTGAGCTTTGTAGGTACACATTGATTGTTCTAATGGATGTGTCACTTCCTCGTGTTTGGGTTTGTTGGTTTGCGTTTGTTGCTGTTAATTTTATCTGTAGCTGACATTATTTTGTGTCTGTGTATGTTGTCTTCTCTTTTCTTTCTAGAAGCACTTGAAAGATATCATTACAAATATTGTCACCTGCCTTTGATATTTTATAAGGTCATTTGATATACTTTCATTACTAATTCTAATGAGTTTTTGTAACAGCGTACAACGAAACTTGAATCAAATACTAAGTCTACATTCAGATCCTAAAATAATTTTTTCTCTTTCTTTTTCTTTATTGCAGCATCTGCAAATGACAATCCAGGCACTTCAAGATGAGCTTAGAACCCAGAGAGACCTTAACCATCTTCTTCAGCAAGAAAGTGGGAACCGAGGGGCTGAGCATTTTACTATTGAGCTCACAGAGGAGAATTTTCGAAGACTTCAGGCAGAACATGATAGACAAGCTAAAGAGCTCTTCCTGTTGAGAAAAACTCTAGAAGAAATGGAGCTTAGGATTGAAACACAAAAGCAAACATTAAATGCCAGAGATGAATCAATAAAAAAGCTTCTAGAGATGTTGCAAAGTAAAGGTTTGCCTTCTAAAGGAATGGAAGATGACAATGAAAGAACTCAAAGGATGGCAGAGGCTGAATCTCAGGTTAATCATTTAGAAGTGATTTTAGATCAGAAGGAGAAGGAAAACATGCATCTTAGAGAGGTAATGGAAAACTCATTTATTTGTTTAAAATATATATTTTTGTTAAAAATAGTCATAGTACTTGTTGCAGTTTTAGAAATATAATTAAGAGTATTGAAGTGTTTTCTTTTTGTGCTCTAATTTTTTGATGAAAAGGATAGCATATATTTGTTTTACATCTGTAATAAGTACACTGCAGAACTGTATGACATTTGAAAGCAAATATAAGAAAATATGGAAGGGAAATAAGTATATTTGGTCTTACTGTCTCTGAAATGTTGCTTTGCAAAGTTTCTTTATCCTTTTATTTTGACAAAGTGATATCTGGCAAATGAAGACCTACTGAAGAGGGAAGTGACACCTGCTGCTGCTCTAAAGAGTCATGAGTGCATGCTACCGTTGTGTTGGATTTTTATGCCTCTGGTGTTTGAAAAGAGTGTTTTAAAGTCATTTGCCTTCCATCTAAACAAAGGCTTCTGCCTATGTGAATTTCTAAGGTATTTTCATGTGGGGATACTCCAACTTTTTACATAAATATACCATAATATCACATTAAAACACTCTACTGATGGCTGTGCTCTACTTTGAGAGAACCTAAATTTGATCCCAAGCCCACCTGCACCAGCTTCCCACATCACTTGTAAATGCATTTTTGGGCCTGGATCTGGGATGGTTGGATTAGTACAATTGAAAGAAAATCTGGCCTGGTGTCAAGCCCATCTGCCCCTTTAGATCCCAGCAGTGTTCTTGTGTGACCCTGTCAGGCAAACAAGGCAGGGCCAGTCTTCCTCACGAAGACCCTGCTCAGGAGGGTGAAAATCGCAGGGAGGTTGTGTACAAACTACATACAGCAAGGGAAGTCAGGAGAAACAGGTTTGTTTGCTCAGAAACTCAGCAGCAGTGTGGTTACTAAAAACACCAATTTGCCTGACAGATCAAAGCGCAAATGAAATTAGTGCAAGAGCTTAAGAGTTAGTGCTTGAGATTAGGAACAGCTATTTACATCTAGAGACTGTTGTAAAAATATTTTCTTTGCTATGGACAGATTATTTTATATTTAGGTTTTGTTCTTCTCTAATGTAGAGTATGTATTGAGGACTTGGTAGTATCTGCTGCTTATTTGAAGCTTAGGAAGTGGAAAAACTTATGATACATTTCAGTAAAGTTTTCTTGTGAAGGTGTGGATCCTGAATCTTTTCATAGGCAGAATTTTAATTAAAATTGGTGCAACACATTAATGGATTCTGAAACGAGTTGCATAAGGAGCTGATGATACTGAATTTGTGATGAGGGAGGGTTATGGAATAAGTTCTGTAAACTAGCAGACAAGTTTCTGGGTTAGGTCTGCATACACTGTTTTCAAGGATGAGTGATAATGTGATTGTATTTCATCTGTTGTATCAGTATCACTAAAGTTTGTGAAGCCTAATTTGGCTATATATTGGACATGAGGAAATTTGAAGGAAGTTTCTAATGAGGATGGTAATCAAGGGCAGTGAGAAATAGAACTAAACTGAGCTGAAAATTAGATAAAATGTGAGTTTTCAAGTAAAGTCCTTTGGCATCCAATGTATTGATTAGTCCAAGGAATGCTGAAAGGAGATATTATTGCTACGTACAGACTGCATGTTTCTCAGGTATTTATATTGAAATAATTTGATGCTCCTCCCTGGGTTATTCTCAAGGGTAGGGAAAAAAGTTGTTTCTCTCTCAGTTTATATGAGAATGTAGAGGTTGTCTTTTGTCTGGAGTGGTGCAAGTATAGAATGGGATTTACTGCTTATGACATGCTGATATACCTTGGTAAGTGGTCAGGGTTTAAAATTTTACCAGATTTGTTGCCTGGAATCTGTCCCAGCCAGATTGGCAGGAACTGTTGAATGTTTTGGAGATTTTGGCTCACGATTTCCTTGTTTTTCTAAGAATTCAAGGCTTTGGGTGAAGTCTCTCTCTCCAACTCTTTCTGTTTCATGGTATTTATAGGTTTTTATTTTTATTTATTTTTTTAATTTCTGCATATTTGAAGTTTGTTGGAGGGAGCTTGGAAATACAATGTGTAGGCTGTAGGAACTCTTTAGAAACAAAATGTTTTAGTAGGTGCCTGTTTGTTTATCCAGGACTCTGGATTTTATTGTTCTGGTGGGCTCTTGGAAAATGTTCTGAGGTTCAAGTTTTTTCTTTTGCTTTCTTGTTATGGAAAGTTGTCTGTATGCTTTGAAGTAACATCAGACATTATGTACAGTTAAAAGTATTACGTATTTGTTAGAAGTCCAAAGAGATCAGCCTTTGATCTTTATGTGTGGCTTGGTAAATCCTTGTTCTGCAGTGCTTGTTTGAATTTCTGTCTCTGCTTTAAGTCTTCATCCTGCACAATACAGGTTTTCAGTATGATAGACCATGGGTTACTGTGTTGAATCTTCTGCAGTAGCCTCCCCAGTGGATTGATATTTTAATTTTCTTAACTAATGTTTGCAGGTTTTCATCCGAACTGAGTAAATCACCTGGCAGAGTTACTGGACATATTTTTTTTTCCTCCTGAGGATGCTTTAAAAGTCAGCTAGAACTGGGATACATTTTTCATGAATTTCATTCATGAATTATTTAGTATTCACTCAAACTGTATTAATCTTTCTATACCTTTAACAAAATACTTGTCATTTTTGAACATCATCTAAAATATTTTGCTTTCTTTATTTTTACAGGTTGGAGTATAGCTCAAGTGTTGAGTGTATTTCTGAGAAACTAGTATTGAGTTATGTGTAATGTTCTGTTTGATCAAATCCTGGATGGCTGTTTCCTCTTCTTAATTAGTTTTGCTATTTTATTTTTGCTGCTGCACTTAACCTGTCTGCACCAGGGGAGGTTCAGGAGGAATTTCTTCATGGAAGGGGTTGTTAAAATGCTGGAATGGACAACTCAGGGAAGAGGTGGGGTCACTATCCCTGGAGGTGTTCAAGAAATGACTGGATGTGGCACGCAGTGCCATGGTCTAATTGACAAGGTGGAGATTGTCAGAGATTTTGGACTTGATAATCTTGGAGGTCTTTTCCAACCTTAATGATTTGGTGATTCTGTGAAACGAATTAAAGATGATAACATTCTTTGTAGCATCATATGAAATTATTCAACAAATAGAGTTTGTGTGTGTCAGTTTACTTTTACAATGATAGATTCTGCTGTAGTTTCCAGCAGAAAGAATGCTGTCTGTGGCAAAAAAGTTAATATGGTGCAAATGAAGTCAATTTGGAAAAAGATAACTGAAGAGATGGACTTCTCATTAGCCCTTTGCCGTTGGTATTTAATTTAAAATTACTTTCAATCTGAATTTTTCGGTTCTTGAAATCTAATTGTGTACCAATCTAGCTGGAGAAAGGTCAAGTCTTATATGTATTTTGCTGAGCTTTTGATTGTGTTTTCCCCTAATGCAACCATAACTTTCTCTCTTACATTGTTCATTTCTTAGTGCTTTAAAACAGTGCAAAGGTGGACTTTCTTTTCTTCTGTTCATTCACAGTCTTTTAGATAAGTCAACATGGTGGTGTAGAAAGCTATTAATAATCGCTGGTGGGTGATATTTTGACCAAACCAGAGAATTAAACTACCATGTTGTGAGAGAAACTGAAGCAGGTTGTCTTGAAACATTGGGAATTAAGGAGAACCTCTTCCACACACTCATATCTCAAATGGATGTCAGTTCTATCTTCGTGACCTGCTCCGCCTGAGCACTGATCCTACAAGGAACTGAATAGTAAGGGAGGTGTTCTTTGTTATTCCACAGCTGCTTTTGTCTAGCTAGTGACTTTTTCAAAGTTCACTTAACCAGGTAGAAGAAAAATAACTTCTTGTTGTGTTTAGGTCTCTACCACCTTGTCAATTATTAATTTTCTGTCCATTTCACACAAGAATTCACATTATCAGAAATAATTATCCTACTGTTCTGATTGGCTGAATATCTAAGAAGCATGCAACAATTTCTCTTTTTTAAGCCGTTGCTTCTTTTCTCTCCCCCACATGACTAGCCTTAGCAGAATTTCATAATTATATCTGCCTTCAAAGATCTGGAATTTCTCCAGGCTTTAGATGGTATTTCTTAGAAAAAGTACACACGGGAGTCATGGAATTGGCTAGTGTACTAGAGGCAGTGAAATAACTCCAGAAAATAAAACAATTAGGGTTTTTTTTCTTCATTTGCTTTCATATTCTTAGCAGATACAGACTAACTGTGGTGTGTTGACTTTGTGGCCCTTAAAGATTGTACCGTTCTGCAGTGTGCAGTTCACTGCATCTTTAAACTTTGTTTCACAGAAGCAAACTTGTGATGACAATTTTACTCAAGCTTTGTGTTTGAAGATCTTAGAAATGGGAAATGTGAGGCCCGTTATAGAGTAGTAGGAGGAGAACAAAGCTGAAGTTGGAATTCTGCTCTTTTACAGGAATAGCAAAGAATGTCCATGTCAGCAAGGTTCATTAAAATGTTGGGAAATAAACTATGCAAAAAATGGGGTTAGATTTCTTTCCCTGTATCAAGGAATTTAAAATCTAGGCAATAAGCTTTCACAAGGATAGCCGAATTCCAAGCATAGAGATAGTTATCGCAAAATGTTTCCTTAGTTCCTGATTCACAGAGCAAGAGAGAACAAATACAGCTCTGAGTAACAAACAGTTGTGAGCATGTGTTTCTGCTTCAGTTTGGGAGATGCAGCCTCTAAAGAGAATGTTGAGCTCTTTTTCATGCTTTCGGAGGATTTCTGCAAGATTGCACTTGGTTTTCCATTACTGAGTTAGACTGAATCCTATGCCTTTAACTAACTAAATTCACTCAAGTATTTTTGTTTGTGTTTTTCAAAGGTAGCTGAAATTTATTATTATTTTCTGAAAAAAAAATAGCTTTTGCTTTGATGAGGAAATTAATGCATCCTACAGGGAGCAAAGTGGTCTTTGCAAGTAGACTTTAGAAAAAGGGCATTCTTGGACTGTTAGTGGTTGAAAATCTGTCTTGAAGCCATAACGTCATACTATGGCATTCTTCATGTTCAGAATTAAGTATCATGAGGATCACTAAATATACATTCCTGTCAGAAAACACAAGATGCCTGCCTTAAAGTTATTAAATTGGTAATCACATGTCTCTTCTAGAATTTTAAATAAACATTTGTTTCTCTATAACTTTGGGAGAACTGTAGGTAATACGGGGATTTTATCATGTGGAAATCTAGGACAGATGTTTGGTATTACTTTTTTTTAAACATAGTGACCACACATTATTTACCCTAAGTACCATTAAGTATTTTTTTATTATTGCTATTAAAAACTTGCCTAAGGCAAGGTCCCACTAAGTCTCTAGTGAAGGCAAATGTTAAAATTCCAGCAAGTATTTTATTATATATACATACACATATATTACACATGCCCTCTCTGTACAACATACAATTTCACTAAAACAAATTCTGAGATCATATAGGATTTTATATACACATTTTAACTCTTATCGTACATGTATTCTTAAAATAATGTTGTTGCTCGTGGTTTAAAGTTACATTTTTTTTGTATTTAGTAGAAAGAAGAACAACACATCTTTATTATAATTTAAAGAGTACTTCTAAACTTTCAAGGGTTTTTTAAAACTTTGCTCTATCTTTGAACTCAGCTTGGTCAAATAATGAAAGCTGCTGATAGGATTTGAACTGCCATCATGAATTAGTTATTGCATGTTTTTAAAGTTATTAATGGAGCAAAGTTCCTTCTTCCACTGTGAATAGAACAGATGCCTTGCAGACTTTTGGTGTTTACTGTAAAAGTCTTACACTGGAGCCAGTAGTAATTTACTAAGGAAATGCTTTATCGACACCAAACGTTTCTTCCCTGAAGCTGGTTACACAGATTAACAACCATTCTAGACTGAGCTTTTTTATTAGGTTCATTAGTGCCTCACTCCTTTTATTTCTCCTGCCTCAACTCAAAATATTAATCTTATCATTTGCTATAAAGACAATTGCTTTTTATCAAAATATCAATAGTAATATGTGTTTTTAAGGTGACCCCTTAAGTATACAGAAGGACTCTGCAGTGTTGGCAGTTGCTGGAGACATGAGAAAGTAGACAGAACCTGATTAAGCTCTAGAGAACAGTTGTTACTTCTAACATAGCCCATTCAGATTTTGCTATGCACTGTGATATTCTTGCCAGGGTGCTTGGTTGCAATAGTTTTTATAAGTCCATGAGGCATTAGAAAGCTTTGTTCATTTGGAAATCAGTTTCTTTAAAAACAGGATTGACCTCCATGACACCACCACCAGTAGTTTAGAATCTCACATAAGAGAAAGTTGTCAGTTTGAAACTGCTATGTCTCATAGTAGGAACTAAAGAAATTATTTTTGGAAGAGAAAAATCAGAGTCATAAATAAGTTGGATTTCTGTACCTTTCCATGTGCTGAGGTGATAAGTATTGATTCTGCCAGCATTCCTGGAAGGTGCATCCTTTAGGAGACAATCTGGGGACTGGCTTGAATTGCTGTAATTCAAGTATTGTCCCCAGATGTAAAATACTTTGCAAGGCTCTTTGCTCAGTTCACACATTTACTGCTTTCTGGCTGCATGTCAAGATTTTAGAGACAAGCCACAATGAAATAGAGAAAAATGATGAATTCTGGTTTCTTTCATATTCCCTGTTCTGTAAGCATGCTGCTACTCATTTCTGTGCCAATAACTTCACAATTCTATAATGTAATTAACTTTCTCTAGCTCCATCTTCCTGTCCTTTTTCATATGAATGACTATAGCTTATGGAGGTGACTCACAGCTCTGACATGTTGATGTATTTTCTCAGAATCAGAACTGAATTTCCAGGGAAGGGGAGAGTTGGTTACCCTTGAATTCCGATGTACACTTCTCTGATTTAGACCCTCTGTGTTGGCTAAGTTGAGACTCCTTTGTCTTAGGAAACATTCAGCCTTTTAGCTGGACTGGAAATCCTTGTATTGTCACACGAGCTGAAGTTCCAGAAAACTGCAACAGGCCAATCTCCTGCCAGTCTATATGTGTATATATACATATATATATGTATGCACACACTTTTTTCTTTGCAAGGATGCAAAGACTTGAAAGAAGGAAATGTGCTTTTTCATCTTTAAAAAAACCTCCTCCCTCCTCCACCCCCCAGTCTGCTAAAAAAGTTTTTCATTTGCTAAATTTTTTCCTTGTACAAGTCTTAAACTTGGTTAAGAGAGTGAGTTTTTCCTTGGTATGTGCTGGCTTATTTTAGTAATAAAAGTGGAAGTTTTATTGTAGGTAGTAGAACACAGCTAATAATGTAAACCTGTTCTAAAGTTTTACCTAAAACTCAGCTTGATGGAGGAAAAGTGTAACGTTAGATTAAACTATTTAACAAAAAATATTTCTGATTTAGTGAATAGATCATCATATCCTAATTTTATAGATGTAGTTATTGGCTTGTGAGGCAGTCCTGATAATAGGAATTTTTTTTGGTTGTTGACAGTTTGAGGCTGGTATTCCAACATGATTATAAGGCTCTCAGTATATTTATGCATAAATACAAAATTTGATAATGGCTATAAATATATTTCATCTCACTATGAAGATTTGATTAAAATATTGGTGAATAACCCCAATGTGCTCTGAAAGACATATCCACCAAAAGTGTGGATATGTTTGAAAGCACTGTGGACAATTTTTTTTTTTTTAAATTTTTTTTTTTTTTTTTAATT
The DNA here is from genome assembly GCA_013397845.1 of Melanocharis versteri. Lineage (NCBI taxonomy): Eukaryota > Metazoa > Chordata > Aves > Passeriformes > Melanocharitidae > Melanocharis > Melanocharis versteri. Next base: position 387,323 of record VZTG01003083.1, read on the forward strand.
TTTTTTTTTTTGTTTGGTTTTTTTTTTTGAGTCAGATGAGGTCAATGGGATTGACTGATTTAGGGGGAATAGGATTAGATTTGAGAGAATAAATGAATCTAGACTTGGTTACTGCTTGGCTACACTGTTGGAAGGAAATAGTTTGCTGTAGCTTTTCTGTAGGTGGAGCCAATGTCTTCACCTGCTTGGCTTATCTCCATTTATCAGCACATCATCTTCTCTCTGTAACATAACCCTTTACAAAACAAACAAAACAACCCAAATGTTTTAGAGCCATTTATGTCTAATGAGTATATTTAGAATAGTTACTGGTTCTGTATGTTCTTTATTTCCCTGCTTTTTACACAATTTACTTGAATATATTCTTTCTAAATGGACACTTTGTGTTCTCTCCTAGACACCTGTGATAATGGAAGACTTTGTACGTAGTCTGAGTTCCACTGATATTACTAAAAAAAAGAAAAATAATGTAATAATTGACAGAGAAATGCTTAGTCAGCTAATGGCTGTACTTTGTAATTGCAAACAGGTTCTTAGTGGTGTTTCACTAACTTCTGGCTACTGTATCCTCCATTAAAAAAGTTCTTATGCTGCCATTGCTCTGCAATGTTGTCTCATTCCTAATTCACTTTAAACCAGTTTTTTTTTTTGGGAAAAGACTTCCAAATGGGGCCAGTAAAGGGCCATTTATTAAAGGGAATGAGCTTCACACACCTTTCTCGTTAAAATCTGCATGTGGATTATTTTCATTTGCTAATAGATAATTAACATCTAGTTATGTATTTTTTGTAGTTACACTGCTTTAATTGGCTTTGGCTCTTACACGTTTCATTTCCCTGAATATAAATTTATTTACAAAAATATGTAGATCTTAGGTTTTTGATTTATAACAATGAATATAAGCTAAAATATGTGGGTTTATTTTCTTTAGCTCATTATTTGACTCAAAACTAAATATTGGAAAAAATACTTCTCTAATATATGATCTTTAGAAGGAGAACTTCAGGAATTTCTCAGTTCATGAGCTTCTTTCAGCAAGTTCCTGCAAATGCTGAGTTAATTAAATTTCTACTTTTTCATTATCAGCTAAATTTTTACAAGGTTTACAGTGATCTTCAGATGCTGAGCAAGAAACAGTGCATTGATTACTAGGTATTTGAAAGTATGGGGAAAAATATGGGGCCCTAAATAATTCCTAAAAATCAGCCAGTAGCTCACTTGAAGATTTGCATCCTTCACGTGGAGCATGAAGGCACTAGATGGCTCTGTTGAATGAGGATTGTGTTTCAGTCTTGTTTTCACAGACAATCTCACCCTATTTGTTATTTTTCGTTGTTCATTTTACACTGGTAGAACTTGAAGTCAATGCAAAGACAATTCCACACAGATTTTTTTTGGGAGTCTGTTAAAAATGAGACAACTCTCGTTCAAAAATAAAATGAGTTTATTTTATCAAAAAATAAAAAGTTGGGATCCGAAAAAAAATCAAGAACAAAACCCCGGGCACAGAGATTAGACACCCTTTCCTGCCACCCTGGCTTAGCTCCCAAGGCAAGGATCTCAGTGCTGGGGAGACTCCAGTTAAGTTGGAATCAAAAAGAAAAAGTTGGTAAAGTGGCCTTTGAAAAAGGCTGAGGCCTGTGCACCCAGCACCGGGCGTCACTGCCAGAGATCTAGGCTCAGTGTTAGGAGCAGCAGTCTGGAGTGACTGGCACCTGGGGCTGGGTGACAGGGGTTTTTATATGGTCCTGTCTCCGCCCATGACCGCCCCTTGGCCAGCCCCTTAGGTGTTGTATGATTGGTTTGAGTTTGAGATGACTTAATATGAATTCTCCAATGGGCTGTGTGTTGCCAAGGGGGGTGTTTCTCCTAGCTTTTCGGCGGGAAACTGCTCTCATTAGTATTCATGGTTGCCATGGTGCCAAGTTACAGGGTGGCAGTTGGGGGTCTGAACTTAGAAGGTGGCAGTTACAAAGAGGGACAAACTGGGGAATTGATTTTAACTTAAAGGGTTTAAAAACATAGATTTAGTTCATAAAAACTTAGTTCTTAACATCAGAAACTTGAAGAACAGGGTAACAACACTTGAACATGTATAAAACATTTGGCTTTTAACAATTTTGGGATTTTTAAAAGGGGTAACTTGGAGGTTTAACTTAAACTGAGGGTCTAACATTGAACAGTGGGGTTTAAAACTTTACAGACTGCAACTGGAACACAGATGGACATATACACATAAATGCAAAAAGACAACACATGGTTTTTCATATATAACAAGTCTGTGATCTGAATGAAGTTTAGAACAGCTACGTCTAAGAACCAAAGCACGGAGACTGAAAAGTATAGTGCAGCTTTCTACAGAAAATCAGGAATGCTATCTGAAGGGATTTGTGGAATTAGGTCCCAATGTGTTAGTCAAGGTTTGTAATTTAATTTACAAAAGTGAAAGAGTAAACTAAGGGGTCATTTTCCTCTTTGAGTGGGTTGGAGTTTCACCATATCTGCTCTGATACCGCAACTGCTGAAATGCATCTGAAAGCACATTGGGGAGCCAGCAGTGCTCATTTCAGGTGTTTGCAGGTTTTTGGCAGTGCTGAATAAACCACAGCCTCTTTCAGCTTGGGGCACCTGTGAGATGCTGGGCACTCCCATGGCTCCAGCATTCCTTATTTCAATATCTGGGGGAAGAAGCTGCCATTCAAAAGAACAGCGTTTTCATGGAGAAAGCACATTATTCTGCTACATCTTAAGAATCATAGGCCGTGTTACTACTCACGATTTTTTCTGTCCTCAAATTTGAGTAATTAAGCTTTTTGCTATTTGCTATTTCAAAAGTGGTTGTGCAGGTGTCAGATGAGAGCACCCAATATACTATCTGCCCAATTGTTGTCTTTGCTGTCATCTATTAAACATCTGTTTTGATGAAGAGTTACAGTATCCTTGGGGAATTACCACGCTGAAAATTTCCTAAGATATAGCATTCATTCTCTCTTTTTATTTTTAAAATTTTTTTTTTATTTTTTTACCTCAAGTGGAAGATGCCTGTGCAGGTTTCCACAACTTGAACAACATAATAATGAACTTGTGGTGGAGAATTTTTCTGATTTTGTAGTGCATTTACACATACATGCCACAAGCAACTTTTTCCTCTTGTAGAGCTTTCTCACAAAGGAAGTAAAACCTATATGCTATTTAAAAATGTACCCTTGTAGCACAGGAGGAAGGATTTTTATTGCAGCTGCGTTGTTATCCCAACAAAAATGTTGGTCTGTTTCAGAGCTGTGGTGGACTGAACACCTGCATGTTTCAGAGCCAGAACGATCAGTTTGTTCTCACTTGTTCCTAATCTGCCTGGAGAGAGTAATTTTCAGCTCTCAACTTGCAAATGGCATATTTTTACATAGGAGGACATGTGGCAGAGAAAAGATTTTCTGCTGATAGCAAGTTTCAGAAACCATTATCAAAATAATGTTACCTTTCAGCCTCTCAACAGTATTGTGAGTGTTTACAGAGGTCTTGGCAGTGCTTACTCCCCATCTGCATCATTAAGGCACAGCATGATTGGCCAGAAAATGGAATTCTTACCAAGAGATTGGGAACGGACAAGCATAGGCCCCCAGAAAAAAAGTTCATTTTAACACCAACTCAATTTATCAAAACAATAGTGGGCTTCAGGATGGTAAGATAGAGTTTCCTGAAGGATTCCAAATTGTGGCTAGTTTGATAATTTGTTTCCTTGGTATCCTTCAGCAGGAGGTGTTTCTTGTCTCTGTCACATGTATTTGGAAGCCTGGTGCCATGTGCAAAATTTTTCTTTAATTTATTAACCATTTTTTTCTGAAGGGCTTGCTTTCCAGCAAAGTCTAAAAAAATACTGGTTTAAACATCCAGAAAACCTGAGTGTTTTTGTGTCTGATAGAAAAAATAGAGTTAGAAAGTTTCATAAAAACTTCCCTTTTATTTCTTTGGAAACAAATTATGAATACATTATTAGCAAACTGAGTATTCTTAGTATATGAATTTATGGTGGTTGGACTTCACAAGAATCTTTCACTCAATTTTGTGGAGCTTTACGTCTAATGTCAAATGTTTTTGAATATTTTCTATGATCCTTTTCTGCTAGAATCAAAGGCAATATAACAGTGAGGAACTCCATAAATAAGGGAAAGTGTAGGCTGCGCAATTACAGATGCTGCCAAGCAGGGTTTGGAACTGGAATGTGCATCATGATGTTGTGATATTTGTGAAATGCTTACCAGTTATTTACAAAATGCTGACAATTTGAGCAGAAGCTCTCCTGGGAAGTGGAGCAAAAGAGCTGGGTTAACATAGTTTGCCAGCTGTAGGAGTTATGCACTTTTTTTTGGATAGATATTTACTACAGGAAAGTAAAATTTAGGCAATTTAGAGCATGAAGGAATTTACGAAGAAAACTTGTTTTGTCAGATTGAAGAAGGGTTTATGCATTATTTGGATAATTGCATTTGCCATTATGACTGTTAAATTTATTTGACTGTGTTCCCTCCGGGTCAGAATTATGTATTGTAAACTTGGCAGTCGTTGGTGTTTCTGGTCTTTCACTGGACTGCTGCAACTTGAGGTTGCAGTGACTCACAGCTTTACGAAAGACCTGCAAGAATTCTCTTCCCACGAGAACATCCTCCCCTTCTTTTTCAGAGCTGAGTGAAATATTCCAGATCTAATGCATTGAAGTTCTTTGTCTACCATCCCTTTTCCATTTCACTTTGAAGGAAGAATTCAGCAATAATAGTATCAGCCAGTATCAGGCTGAAACAATTGAGATTTTTTCTGTGAGACTTTTGGCCCACTTTGGTGTTTACTGTGTGTCATCATCCAGTGATTGTGAGGAAGCCGTACTCAAAGTTTTTGCCCAAGGCAAGTTTCAGAATTACACATTTAATCACGTTATATGCTAACCTGTATTCCTTTTGAGACACATTGAAATAATGAAAAAACTATTTGGCACTTTTCGATATCAGAAAAGCCTTTTTATTTGAAGGTTCGGAGCCCTTCTTCCCCAAACGTTAGTCCTGAGGACAGCTTAGAAATTTGACTGTCTCTCTGAATATTCCCTGAATTACTGTTAAGTATCTGTCTCTGAATATATTCAGAACTTATATTTCCTGAAGCGTTACATAGTGCTTGGGGTTCACTGAGAGGGAAACACAAGGACAAGCAACTTGGAAAAAGTAAGGTTTACCAGCTTGTCTGTCCTCTGGATTTCTTTGAGATGTTTTGACCTTTATGTATTCAACTTCACACCCCCCTCCAGTCTCATCTGTACTCAGGGCACGAAGATCAGCAGCAGGTCATGCCTTGTTCTTCCACCTTTCGTCCTGGGAGTGTAGCCCCTATGCAGGTGCAGGGTAAGTGGCAGCTGTTGTAGCTCTGTTCCAGGTGTGTGAAGCACAGCAGTAACTTTGTGTGGCTGCCTGGCTCTCACACCTGCCCAGCTGCACAGCTTGGACTTCAGTTATTTCCCAGCCTCCTCAAAAAGCAATTCCTTGAGAATGACAGCTGCATCTAGATAAGTACAAACAGTGTCCACAAAATCCATATCCATGTACAGACTATGAATCTCTTTTTTTCCAAGTGAATTTCCTGGCTACAGGAGTATAGTATTCTGCGTAAGTAATGTAACATATATAGCATCTTATATAAAGTGGTATTTGTGGTATTATTGGATCTGTAAAAATGTTTTGAGGGATGATTTGTATTAGTTCTTTATCACTAGAAGAGTACTATGTGAAATGTCTCATTAACAAGATGGATTCTTAAGACAGCCAAATGTTCTTCTAAAGATATTTTAGACAAGTATTTTATTTTTTGATCCGATGTAAATTCAAACTTGGGTTTACCGCGTCCAGAAGTGTTTTCTAATAACTCTGAGAAAATAATAATACCAATGCTTCTGTCATGAACGTTTCCAAATGCAAAAGTAACTTTTCTTTATTTACACAATAAAATTTATATAAATGTCAGAAAGAAGAAAATGGTGGGGTTTTGAGTGTAGGAATGTAATTCTCTATAGAACATCTCCTTTTTTCCAGAAATAAAATTGAACTGTCTATATTTTGCACTAATTCTGTCTTATGCATGCCTTCAGAGCTCTTCAGTCTAAACCGTACCCTCCAGCATTTCAGATTTGAAGCACTACACATCCTGATTCTTGGTGTAAAAATAAATCTAAAAATTGACACTTCCTGTGAAAGAGAGGCAATACATACACAGAGCATGTTGAAACTGTGGAATCTCTTACAGAACACCTGGTAGTTGTGGAGATATACTTCAGAAAACAGTTATTCCAATGCTTTCTTGAGTGAAGAGCCTATCAAAAGCTTGCTAGGAAAAGGAAATATCTTTTAAACTCTTCGTTGTATTCTCAGTTGTGTTAAACCAGTTTATTAAGAGTGGATTTATACACTCTGGTACCTGAACAAAGTAATTTGTATTGGGATTGTTCAATGTGATGACAGAACTGGAAGTCATTATTACATTATGCTTGTATTTCTCTTTGCTGGCAAGTTCCTGAAGAACATGAGATTTTAGATGTTGTCACACTTAGAGACAGAGTCTCACCTAACCTGGAAACCAGCAAGATAAAAAAGCAGGAAATGACCTATAAAGAACAAAGTTCTTTGGGATTTTCAGGGACTGGTTGGAGATTTCTTGAAAAGGAACTGAGTTAATGATTGATTGTGGAGGAAGGAGTGAAAATAATGAGGTGTCATTAATTTTTCATAATTGTCAACCCTACAGGTGATAACTGGAAACAATATATTGCTTTGTCTTGAAAGCATGTGTCAAAAGCTGTTTTAAATGTCATTGTACCATAGTAGCTGAGCCAAAATATAGTGTGCTTATATATGAATCTGTTAATCTTGTCTAATGTAATGCACTGAGAAATCAAATCCAACTTTTTTGTTTGTTTTTTTGGTTGGGGTTAAATGAGCAAGCAATTCTTTGACTTTTTAGTGAAAGAAAGTCTTTCTTGCTTTAAGTGTTAAGATAAAACAGCACTGAATTAAAAGATGGTTTTAACTATTTTTTTTTAGTAGCACATGGACTGTTACAGTATGGGCTGTGATTTATTCATTTATTTTTTAGTAGGCCACCTGTTCATGTACTATTGCTTAGTAGCAAGAAAACAGGAAAGGCAAAAGTAGCAGAAAGTAACTGAGAAAAGTCTTATACTGCAGCTTGGTGGGTGGCGTAGGAAAAATACAAGTTCTTCACTGACTTTTAGACTGCGTGGACATTATCATAGCAGACGAAGAATAGCTTTGGAGCTCAGGAGTTAGTACTGAGGGTATTTTGGAGGTTTATGCTGGGTGTTTTTTTCTATCATCTCTGCCCATTCTTCTTGATATAAAGATCAAAACTATAGAAGTCTGTAATATGTTTAAGACATGTTGTGCTAGAGATAATGATGGTTTTACAAAACTATTTCTATAGTCCATTAGGCTGTAGTATTGCTCTTTCATAATTCCTATTACTACAATGCATTGTTTAGTTAATGCACACCGTGTTTAGTCAATAAACAAAAATCCCGAGCATGTGGAAAGTTCGTTTTCTAGAGATTTTGGAAAAATCTAATTATATGAGATAATGTGTTACAGTAATGCAAAAGCTGAAGTATAAAATACGTTCACTTGTAACCTGAGCAGTGCCCAGACTGCTTTCTGTTAACTGTTTTCTGTTGGATATTACTGGCATTAAAATCTCAGCAGCTTTTTTCTGATGAAGGCAAACCCTTTGAACGATGCTGTTATTATGATTTTACTTAAAGTCTTGACAAAATCTAATTTCATAACTTAAAATACTCAAGATGCTTGGTTTTCATGTAATATCCACAGAGGAGTGGTCTGAGAAGTAGGAATGAGATGTACCTTTTCCAGATTTTGCCTGGCTTCTTTGAATAGGCTCTGCTGGTATTTTAGGGTATTTGGAACTTAATAGGATATGATCTTAATTTCTTTATGGTTGAAGGACACTGAGCAAAATTTGAGAAATAAATTTTAAAAAATAAAGACCACACAAGATGTGGACCTTTAAAGCCCAGTGAGCTTTATATGTATTCATGTGAAAATACAGCATTTGTGCTTAGATAATGTGCAAAACTCCTACCATCTGCAAAAACTGAGGGGAGAGTTTTCTTTGTGATACCTCAATGTACCATGAGACTTCTAGTCCTCAAACTCTACTAAAATGGTAAATACTTTTTCCATAGCAGCTTGGGATTTTTCAGAATTACTGGAAAGAAAACTCTGTAGCTTTCCAACAGTTTGACAGAAGCTCTGCATTCATGGCAATGTCGTGTTTCCCAGGTGGATATTTGAGGATGTCCCGCCCAAGTGAAGGTTGTCAGTACAAGTGTACTGAGCTGAGCTGCTCGAGAATGGAAGGGCAGAACACACTCTGAACATCCTCATTAAACTGAGTTCCAAGAGGAAGACAAAGAATGTTCTGTAATTCAGATATATTTCAATTTTGAACAAACATTTGTATCTTAGTTCTGGCAGTATTAGAGGCCCTTCTGGACATATGCAGAAAGGAAGTGAAGGACACCTGCAGTTCCTTCCACTGTTTCAAGGAAGTTTTCATGTAAATGTTTTATTTTGAGTAGCTCTACTTAAAAAGTACAATTAAATCTTTGAGAGACGTACTTTTTAGATATCCTACCTTCCAGCCATGAGACTATTCAGATATTTTGATTTAGATTTGAGTTTCTCAGATTCTGAAGTCACAGGTCTTTGAATAGTGAGAGAAACCCATGTAGTTATTTGTATAAGTTGTGTTATCTGGAAAATAATTTGCCTGCTCTCCCCAGCTATTGCTGCTGTATCTGAGTAGTTCTTGCTCTGTTCTTTAGGCCTTAACCTGAGGCAGGATCTCTTCTCACTCAAGCTTGAAAGTTCTGGTCAACTGTCACCTCAGTCTATATTTAATGACCTTATAGAGTTAATCTGATAATAAAAGAACAGAGTCTGCTTTTTCTTCATCTGGTATCTGCAGATAAAGTAAACTTTTACAATTCAGATGGGTATAGGTAAATAATGATCAACAGCCAAATATGGATATAAACATCTGTATTTAGATGTTGGTAATTGAGCATAACCATGTTTAAACACTGTGCCTAGAATATTTGGTGTGGACCTATTGGAAACCCATATGATGATCAGGAAAAGCCTACCTCATGAGTAAGGCTGTTGAATAATCTAAGGTAAAAATAATTAATATGAATCTTAATTATTGAAAAAAACCTCATCCCAAAACAACACAACAGTCAACCCCCTGAGAAATGCATAAGCAAAACAGCAATGTGTCAAAACTTATCTTTAATTCTAACTTCTGAAGTATTGTTTATTGTGAATAAATAATTCCAGACTAATTGTTTACAACCAGATAAGCTGTGATAATTGAGTTGAATTTCCAGGAACTGTTTTTAAAAGCTGTTCTAACAGAAATTTTGTAGCATTAATTGCTCAAGAAAAGAGATAAAGATACTGAGATTCAGTTCATCTTCCTATAGATAGGAAAGCAAACCAACAAGTTAAGTGAAAATTTGGAACCATATTCAGGTCTATTTCCTGAGCAAGAAAACTCTCATTAACTTGACCATTTCTCATTTTCTGGACCATTCATTGATTAATTCAAAAGAACCCCATAAAATGGTACTTATTCTGTATATAGGGATTGTTCTGTATGCATACATCTGCAGATGGGGAGAACATCAGGGTGTAGCAGAAGAACTAAAGGGGGGCCCTCAGGGTGGCCCATTCCTCCCGGTGAACCACACAAGTCCTACCAGCCTTCCTGTGGTAAGTTTGCTCCAGTGAACGAATTATTTGTCAGTCACACCCGTATTTATGTTTGTGATCACAGAGCTAACAATTTGTGCATGTATTGGGGAATATCTTTGTTTTCTAATTTTTCAGTTAAATTTACTTTATCATCATATTTTAATTTCTCGGTTTACCTTTTGTTTTAAGGGGTTGGATAATGATATGAGCTACAAATCAATTTAGGGTTCTTTTTCCCTTTTCCTGTCTTGCAGATTCTTAACATCTGGTAGGAAATGCATTGCATAGGAGGAAGGTCAGAAAAAGAAATTGATGATCCCAACTTGAAAGACTAAATTGAGGCAGGTAATGATGGAGTTCCTTGGCTTGTAATTCTGCCCATTTGATATGAGGCCTAAATAGTAGCTGCTTCTTAGAATGCTACATGATAGATATTAATGAAGTAAAGTACAGAATCACAATCATTTTACCAAATTGCTCTGTAAAAAAAAATAAACCATCATTGTACCATTCTTTCTCTTAGATCACCCCTGTGATGAGATCACCGTGTACCACCGTTTTCCTCACAGAAAACATGAACAATATGAGGATCAGAAGAAGCCTGCTAAAAGAAGGATTACGTTGCGCTCATTTTTTTTCTATAAAAATATGTCCTTATGTTGTAAACTGTTCTAAAAAAATGCTGTCATCCTAATGCAATAAGACAAAGAGCTTAAAATAAAAGTATATAAAACGTAGTTATTTTAAAGTATGTTTTTATTACATTTGTAAAGAAACTTTGGCGTTAGGTTTTTCATAGAATAATACACTTCCAGAACTGTGTTTACAGAGATACAGGGTGTAGAGGGCTTGAGCAGTGAAAGAGACAAGTGCAAGTAAGAGATGTAACTTAGAATGATGCTTTATTGTTGGCATGTTTACTACTAAATGAAAATGTTACATCCATTTCCTTTCTATTCCCTCTAAATACAGTAAGGTCCTCAGAGTATCTTTATTCATTGTTATAGTTAACAGACTTGCACGTGATTTAATCTGCAGTGACTTTCCTGCAGTGATGTCACTGACTAGAGTTACACTTAGGCTGATGTAAATAAGGAAAGAGTCAAACCATTTGTTCACAGAGACCTGCTGAGAACCAAAGTTCAACCTTGAGATCCAGTCTTCTGAAGAAAGGCACAGAGCAATATTCAAATGGAAAATGAGTAATGCATGTAAAGGGAGCCTCTAGCATGCTGAGGTACTGATTATGGACCTGTTCCTGAAGATATTGCTGTTAGGTAGGAGTTGATGCCAAGAATTTTTGACATTTGTGGGATAAGTCCATCAATTGGCAGAATATGTGAAGAAGTGATTTTGAAAATGGAGGCTGTGTGGTAAGGCATAGGGGCCTAGAAAATCTGCCTGACTCTGTTGTGAGAGTCCATAGAGAGCTGTAAATAACCAGATAGTATTTAACCAAGAAGTAATGCAGTAAGTAAACTATGAAATAAATTGTTTCTGTAATATGTCAACAGAGTTATGTAGTTGGCAATTTTCCACCAGCTAACTTTTTATACTCTAGGTTTCAGTTCTTACTCCACACAGTTTCTCTCTTCTCTGTACAGTTAACCTATGTCTTATAGTTTTTAACCCTTAAACTATTTAGAACTCTTTGTTTTGAATTATCTTGTGCCAAAATGTCTGTGTTTATAAGCTTTGTTATCTGATGTCAGTAGAGCTTGGGTAATGGTTATTATCAGCCTACTGCAATATTTAAATTAGGGAAAATCCGCCACTTCATAGTCTTGCTGGGTAACTCAGCAGATTTTTTTGTCTTTTAGTGACAATATGGTACATTCTGTTTTTGTTGAGAGCTTCTAAATGTAGCTTAAGCAGCTTATTAAAACTATGGAATATGTATGAATAGCCTTTATACCTAGACTGAAGATTTGGCATGTTCAGTGAGTCCTATGTGCTTAAACGAGTGACATATTCAAGATCCCTAGTGATTTACAGAAGGCCTAGATCAAATTCCTCACAGGGCTGTTTGGGTAGGCGTGGAAAATAAACTGCCACATTGGAAAGAATTGTTAGGACTGACCTTGTCTAAGCCTATAAAAATTTAAGAAAGAGATATGACATAAATGTGAAATCAAACATTTCAGGTGGCATTGAGATGAAGAGATGTTGCTCTGTAGTGTGAAGGGAGAGTGGAAAGAAAAGAATGGTTGGTATGAGTTACAGAATCCCTAAAGAGAAGCGTCGGCATTAACAGATGCCTAACTCCTAACAGAAGTATCAGAAGAAAAGTGTAAGAATTGATGGATGGATAAAACATAAATATATTTAAGCGAGGGGCGATAGCTCATTGCAGCCTCAGTGCATAGAAATTTTCTATTAACTTGATAATCAGTGCATTAATATTTATGTTCTAATAACTGGGCTTAAGACTAAATGATAAAATAAAATTATTTCATCCCCTAAAATATAGTGGTCTTTAAAGTGCAGACTTGGCAAGGAACTACTGAGTGAAATTTTGTAGTTTTCACTTATTTGGCACTTTTTGCTCAGCTATTTCAGAGCTACATTATTAATATGTCTGTAAGAAGTTTTTTGAAACTTATTTGTAAGTAAAAGTCAGAAAAAGGTTGGTTCTCCTTTGTTATGCATATCGTAATCCATGTGCCAGCACACAGACTACGGTTTTCTCCGTTTTCTATTCTGAGTTTTAGGTCGTAGAATATGCTGAAAAGAATTCATTTGGTATACACTTACCTACAAATTTTCATTATGCTAATTTTGTCAATAGTATATAGACTGTGAAGTGTTAATGCATTTACTAAGTGCGAAATAGAGATCAAGAATTTTTCAGATTTGCTTTTCTCATTATGGCTAAGGGTTCTTTAGCAACATACTGTGTTTTCCAAAGAGAATTGCTGTTTCGAAGTGAAACTCTACAAATCAAATCTCCATAGTAACACTGGATTCTTCTGCCAACCTGTGCTGTTGCAAATTCCCTTGTCAAACCGAAGGTAGTTTCACAGTTCCATAAAAACAATCTTTTTCGTGCAGTTAGAATGGAAAAGTAAGACCAACACTTTTATTGGTCATTTTGCTTATATTATTGTATATCCTTCCTCATTTACGTTGCTGGTATTTTATGTTCTTGGCGTTTGTGGGGGGAAAAAGTTTTCTGAAGTGGAATTTTAGCTCGTAGTTGTACTACAGAACATGTTTAGTGTAAGACAAACCTTGAAGAAACAGCTTATTGACTGAAGTGACTTTAACAAGAGTCTTTTAGCATGTTGAGAATTCTGTTTCAATTCTACATATCTCTGTTCACTAATGAGATAACTGACATTTGCCTGTCGTAGAGATCACAAGCACTAATTGAATCAAAATGGCATAAAAATAATTTATCTAGTTCAGAAATATTTTCATAAATAATGAGTTAGAATTGTTCATCCAACTTGTATAAATGAAAAGCCTGAATCAGCTGTCATGTAAAGGAATATATTGCCGTTAATACTCCCCTGAGGAGCAGTGCAGTGTATCCTCTGTGCTGCTCAGAGGCTGTTCAGCTGAAGGGGAGCACTGCGTGTGCTTTCCTGATCCTTGAAGGGGGCGCCACTGTGGATTCCTAAAACTGTGGATCCTGATTACTGCTGGCTCATGAGGTGTCCCATGAGTTGTCTTTCACTGTCCTGATAAAGAAACAGTTCTTGAGTGGGACTGCCAGGGTTGTGCAATCGTTAGACTGGGTGGATGAGGTAGCTCTGTATGAAACACTGAATGTGTGTTCTCATCTACTTTCCCACCTTAAAATGAGAAGTAGATTTAATGGATGATCAAAATACTGTTGGAATGACTTAGTGACAGAATGTGTCTGCTTATGGATGGGAAATGCCTGTATTTTTACACATAAAATGGATGTGCATTTGATCTTTTGATTAGTGATGAGTTGCAGGTTTTTCATGAAAATGGTAGTGGCGTGCCACCTGGCATAACTGTCCAGTAAGCAGAAAGGAAGAGGCTGTGGGCTGAATAAATTATTCTGGTTTCCTGCATAGAGTGGGAAGTTTGCCACTGTGATGATTAAAAATGCTTGTTTTGTGGAATAGCAGCTCATATTGTGGTATCTATACTTAGCCTTGCATGAAATGTATACCGGTATATAAAGGTTCATGTAGGTTTCTGTTTAATAATGCTGCTGATCAATATGTGCAAATCCTGCAAGGGGGAGGAATTTGTGTATAGACTTTTTTATTCTGGAAGTTCAAAAATACCTAAGTTGAGACTTTTGGCTGCTGTAACCCCTTGGCTTTTTACATATTCTTCAGTGTCTGAACCAGAGCTTGAACAGGTTGATGGCATCTTGTCTTTGCATCCCATACTTGCATTAGACTGAGTAAGTTAAGCTCTAATTTCAATATGCAAGAGAAAGGAGGAATGGTAAAGAAGAGAAAGCGCCTTCTAGGGTATGAATTGAGGTGCCTGCAGTACCTCTGGGTTGGTCATGAGAATTACATTATCCTATGCTCCACATAAAAGAGAGAATGTGTTCTTCTGAAGAAGGACAGTCTGGCTCAGAGAAGAAGAGAACATTAAACCTTCTTCTTCATAAAGTTCTACTGAAAAAAAATATTACTCTGAAAAGCCTTGAGGTGGCTCTGCCTCTCTTTTGAAACAAATATGGGAAAAGATCTTTGTAATAGCAGTAATTCCAAGTTTTTGAGTTTGAAAAGATACAGAAATCAGATAATACATAGCATGTAATTTTTTTTCCTCAGTATCTTAAGGCACTTTTATTTGTTGAAACTGTATCTGCTGTATTCAGGCCTTCTGCAACAGTGACTCCAGAAGTTATCAAAACAAACCAAACCCCTTACCTATACTGAGGTAAGTTTAGTGCCTAAAAAAATGTAAAACATGGGAAGCGTAGATAACGGTGGTTTGTTACTGCTGCGACTTCTGTTTGTAACATGGTGGATTTTTTCAAATACATGTAATCATGTCTTCTCTACAGAATTTAGTACCGTACATCAACATTCAGTTTTTCTCCATTTGCCTGTTTTCCAGTCTTATCCTATGCAAACATCGTCACATGGATTTGCAAGGTTTCGAAAATTCTCCTTTAGGGTCTGTTTTTAATCACAACAGATAATAGCAGTAACTTCGATGGAGATTATTTTGATTTACATCTCTAGAGAAAACTAAGCATTTGGATATTTATGGTATCTATGCATTCAGCATTTATTTTGAGCACTGGTGCACTGGGAAGTCGTTTCTAAACTGTGCCTCAGCCCCTAGTGTATAGGTATTCATGTCAGCATATAGATACAGGAAAGATGAAGCCTTTGAACTGTGTGAGAAAGTGGTGTCTTGCTCCTTGTATTGCCCTGAGGTAAGGAAAAGGAATAAAATAATTTCTTTTCCCATTCTTAAAAAAAAGGATCTGTGATATGAAGTGTTGTTGTTTTTAAGAGACAATATCAGACACTTTTCACTCTGCCATAATTTTAAAACAGATAAGGATCTGTTGTATCTTTTATACAGTGATAAAATGTGTGGGTGGATTTTTTTTTTCGATCGTATTTTCAGTTAAGGGGTGGGTTTTTCTGTTTTGATAGAAAGGGAAGACTTAAAGAGGAAATTTGAACAGATGGATTTGAGTTACCAAGCAACACTTGGTTTCCCAGGCAATGGAAAAAGAATTGGAGCAGGCGCTAAGTGGATTTTATTCCTTTTTCTTTTTTTTTAAATTATTGTGTGATGATGTATGAGCTTCACTTTAACAGACTCTTGACAAACTTCATAGAATGATAAATATTCAATTAAATTACAATAACTACCTGTGCAGGTTGTTTCCTGTGTGACTTGGACAGTTCTTTTCTGTAGCTGTGGTAGCACACAGTCTGTACAGCAAGGCTGTTGTAGAGGACATTGGTGTTGTTTGCTTCACTCCAATGTTCTCATATACAATCAACTCTATTTTTCTGATTTTAATATGTTCCTGTAATACTGGGTTCCATTTCAGAGTGAAATAAGTGTTCTGCATTCTCAGATGTTTTGACATTACCCCCTACCTCTTCCCTCTTGAGAAAGACTGTCTTGATTGGCAAATCTCAACTGATAGGCAGAGCTGCATTGAATTGGTGGGTGCCTTGAATTCAGTTTCTGGCAGATCCAAAAATAGGATTTTTTTTTTTTAAAGTCAATGCAAACTAATTTCTTCCTTTCTTTTTTTAGTGAGGTTCTGGTGTGGTGAGTTCTTTTGACAAGC
Organism: Melanocharis versteri; assembly: GCA_013397845.1. Taxonomy (NCBI): domain Eukaryota; kingdom Metazoa; phylum Chordata; class Aves; order Passeriformes; family Melanocharitidae; genus Melanocharis; species Melanocharis versteri. The sequence continues at coordinate 403,409 of VZTG01003083.1, forward strand.
GTAAAATTTTAGCTTTAGGTTAAAAAACATGCTGTTTACAAGTTTGGGTTTTTTTTAAGAAAAACAAACCAAAATGCCCACCTGCCAAAGCACGCCCATGACTCAAATTGTGTGAAAAATTGTCCGTGTCTTACCTCTTTAGGTTAGTGCTCTCATGTCCTTCTCTACCATGCATTTGCATAACCTAACAGCTATATAGAACGCTTGGGAATATAGGGATGACATTTCTCTGAATATCTAGGGGAGATAATTTTGTTAACTAAGAGCTTTGACATTCTGCTACGTGGCGATATGGTAGCTGTAATCTTTGTCAGAAAATAATATCTAATTTTTCGTCTACCAGTATCTCCAACTTCTTTTCTGCAGGGCTGCTCTCAGTGCACTCATTCACCACTCAGCCTGTTCTGATACAGGGCACTGCCCCCACCCAGGGGCAGGACCTTGCCCTTGGAGGTTCCCAGGAGTACATTCCTGCAGCCTGTCACTGTCCCTCTGACCCATCCCTTCTCCCAGTAATACCAACAGCACTGCTCAGCCTGGTGTCATCTGAAAGCTTGCTGAGGGTGTCCTCAACCCCACTGACTGAGGTATTGAATAGTATTGGTCCCAATATGGGCCCCTGACGGACGCCACAAATATCATTACAAAATTTTATTTGCATTTTAAAAAAACTTGCTATGCCACAGAGCCAATGAACTTACACATTTGAAGTCTTATTAACTCTGATGTTTCCTGGCTTTGCTGATTAAGTTTAAATACTAAATAGCCTAAGCCAACAATAATTTTAAATGCATGTAAGTAAAACCCACCCATATTTAGAAAAGCACTTCCTGGAGAATTAGGGAATTGTAAATCAAACCCATAAGTTATTTTAGCTAGTGATTTCACCAAGTCCACATGAAGGGAAAAGAGACATGAAAAGGTAGGCTAGAAGAGGTAATAACACAGTATATCCATTAATAAGTATGGTCATTAGTAGATACAACTATGCTTTTAAAAATTAAAAAGTCCCATGCTAATCAATCTGAAGTATTACTGCAACATGGGGATGGGCATCCCAGGGAATGCCAGCACTCGCCTGGGTTGGCCCAGGCTGTTTACAGCGATTGATGTTTTATCAATGCTAAGTATATAAAAGGATTTCTACCGGAAAAGTGAACAGCATGTTTGAAGTTCTGTGCATGTTGACACCAGCTAACACATTTTTCAGTAACATTAGGAGATCTGTGCAGTGAGTGTGTGAAATATGTAGTACTTCTGGCTTGGAGTTGTCAAGTGTGATTTTGGTTTTGGCAGGGCTATTTTGCTGCCATTTGAGAAGTAAGTTCTTAATTTAATAATTTAAATTGTTTTTGCATCTGCAATCAGGCTGAAGAGGAGCACTGGTGCAGAGCAGAAATTAAGTATTGCTGGGTGTGTGCATAGGTTGGAAGGTGGGGAAAGCACTAAACAGGTTATCACCCTTTGTCTTTTTGTTTTTCTAGGACAGAACTCTTAGGTTTCTGCTTGTTTAAGGAAACTATCAGGACGTTAGCTGTATGAATATGGGAAGAACTCTTGGAAAACTGTTTTCCTCTTCTTAGATGAGCTGGCCTATAGAAATACCGCAGGCACTATGTGTTGGCACTGTTGGTGACATCCTATCTCCCAATACCGTCCATGTTTAAATGGTTTTGTTTTTTTATTATTTATGAAGAGTGGAGCTGGCACACAGCAGCATCTCTACTGCGTGTTCTGGATCTTGGGGTTGTATTTGGTAATCTTTGCTGTGACTTTACTCTTTTAAGCTTTGCCTGTATGCTTTTGATGGCAGGAGCAAGGGAAGTCTATTCTTAGTTACACCCTAAGGTGGAATTCCATTATTACTCCATGATTAGTGTTACACTCATTGTAAAACTGATGGGATATTGCTTTCTTTTTCAACCGTATTAAAAAGTTCTTTGTGTGCTTCTAAATGGGAGGGAAGTAGTAGAAATAAGTCTTTAAAATCATGGATTTGTTGGATAAGGATTTTTTTAGCACTTTGGATTACATGAAGGATTTGTTACAATAAGGATTTTTCATTTTAAGAATTCGAAGATGTGATTTTAATAAAAGATAGTCTTCTAAAAAAAGATCCCCACACTCAAAACCAAATACCTAAAACTCTTGGTTTATAACTCCCAACGATGTTTCATTCATGTGTTCTACTGCAAATTAAGTGACTCTTTTTAGTGCACTTGAGTTATTAATAAATGACTATTTAAACTTCTAGCTTTAAAAATTAAAGGCATATTTTTCCATGCAGTTTTAAAGCTTTATATGCACTGCAGAGAGAAAGTTTTTTAGCCAAGATGTTTCTAGAGTGTATTTGCTTTTCAAAAGTGTAAGCAGCAGTTGGAACTTCTGTTTTCTGATTCAAATTGACTACCCCCAAAACAAATATATGGGCTTCCTTTACTGCAGGGACTCAAGGGTTTCAGTATGGGTTCTTAAAGAAAATGGTGAAAAGGGAGAAAACTGTTTATCATCAAAATTTCTTTCTCTGAAGGTATGTGTGAAGCAATAACTCTTCCCTTTTCAAAAATCTGGAGAGGTAATTTTGGTAAGAGGAAAAGAGATTAATGATGCTGTGCAAAACAGAAATGATCTCCCATAAGTTTTATTCCTTCTACAAAGGAAAGAAATAAATTTTCAAGAATTCTGGTAAAAGTGGAGTTTCAGTAGCTCCTTTCAGGAAACATTCTGTGTGCTTTCAATTACAAACTAAATTGTCCCACATGCAGTCCAAGCTCCATATACAAATCGTGTTTTCACTTGAAACTTTTTGTATGTGGTCTCTTGCCAGAGGACATTCTTCCAGCATGACAATGCACGTGGTTGCTTAAGGTGTTTTTGACGTACAAGTCAAAGAAAAGCTGAGTTTCTTAATGGCCAGATTATTTTTCCTCATAGTCTGTCTTTAGGCATGTTAGTAAAACTTCATAAGCCTTTCTTATATGAATGAATTCAGGAATAAATGGAAATCTGATCACTGCAAAGAAGTACTTCGGCTCACGATTAAATATGGGTGTTTTCAAATGGTGTAAAAACTCCTCCTTTTTCCCTCCTACTCTTCTTTACATCTCCAAGATTTAATGTTGGCCAGGAGTGGTGTTAGACTCGTTGTTCAAGAGTAATACTGAAGCCATTGAGATTATTGCTGGACTTGCCCGTCATGATGGATTATTGACCTTCATTTTATAGTTTGGTGGTGGTGCCTGATTAATGCAATTTCTTTCATATTCATCAAAACTCATGTCTGTTTATTTAAAATGATAAATTGAGAGAGAATTAGGCATGCATCTGAGTATTTTGCTTAACTGTGAGAACTTAACAAGTTTAAATACACCGAATTTACAAAGAAACTCTCTGCAGAACTTTTGTAGCTATCAGCTCTTCATATTTCCTCTAATTTTTCATTTCATGTCCTTATATGCCCATTTTCATTTCTTCAAGTTATAAAATTTGTTGTTGATTTGACAAAATTTCTTTAACAGGTTCTCCCACAGTTCAAATACTTATAATAGTAAATTTTTAAAAGACAGTCCATGGTAACATGATTTTAGAATCCTTTCAAATAACAGGGCTCCTTATTCCTGCACACTGGAGACAGATACGGGAATTTTGTCTTGTCAGTTTATGGTTTCCAGAAAGATAGAGAGTTTGATCAGGATTTCTTAAATCTACTTTAATTTAAATTACTATGAGACTATTTTGGCTGGGGGTAGATGTGAAGAGTTAGAAAACAGAAAAGAGCAGGTAAATCTGTATGTTAAGAATGAATTAATTCCTGTATGTTACATTTTTCTGCTATTCTGGTTAAATTGAATTTGATCAGTGTTTCTAATGGTATTTTTGGCTGAAGGAACGCTACTGTTTAGACACTTTAGGTAAGTGCTGTGCTTTTACTTGAATGATTGACCGAAATATTAAAATACTGCTGATCTAAATTTTAAAGTTTGGACATGCTGATCCTGTATAAGAACTACCAAGGCTTTCTTTTCCAGGAGAATGGAACCAGTGTGCTTTGAGGTGTTTGAGAGAAATAGCAGCTCCTACACCATTGCCTGCTGTGATTTACAGATTTGTACATTTTGTCTATAAAGGCAAAAAGCTGCATTTACTGACACAATGGTTTCTCATGCCAGTTTTTATGCTGCCTTTAATAATTTTTCTTTCTTACAATAGTTATTTGATTCTGTTCTTTAATCAGTAGAAGCATACCAGTTGAATTGCAGACACTCACTGACAATTTGACACCATCTCTAAATTGCCTGTTTTTCTGAACATCTCCTTTCTAGCACTTTGTGTCATTATTTTAGGCAGTTTTGTGTAAATAAAGGTAAAACCTTGAACTACATTGACAGCATTGGTATCATTGAATGAGAACAACACAGTCCCTGATGTCTTGAGAACCTTAATAAAATACTTCAGAAACGTAGTAAAGAAAGATCAGTTTGCAGTACCCTAACTTTCCTGCAGCCAAGGGATGAAGTGTCTTTTAATAAAGCTGGGATAAAACCACAGTTTTATCTGGGTAATTCGTATTAGGTTCAGATTATGCCCAATAGTGGGGATTTTCAGCACCAGTGAATAATGACAAAATCTTGCAATATCTTCTTATCAATTTCTGATGGAAAGGTTAGAATTCATCTTCCACCAGTATTTTAGGATTATAAATGTAATCTGTCTCTTCTTTGGATTTCTTTGGTGTTTAAATTAGTGGTAAAATTGTGTGCTGAAGTTACTTCTGAGGCCAATACAAGATGCTAACCTAATATTGTGGAAGGAGAAAGCAATGGCCAAGTTTGGGTTGAGACTCATTTTACTCTAAAAGCAAAGACTATTAAAGTAAATTTAATGTGAAGAAGATCTAATTACCTGTCAATTTTGTGTGGGTGCATTAATCACCTTGACAACTAAGCATCATCAGGAAATACGAGGTGTGGGCATTTGGTTACACAGAATTATAATTAATTTGCATGTGCAAAGTGGTTACTCAGAATTACGACTAATTGCAAGATGTCACATAGAGGGATATAAAGAAAGTCTAGTTTTATAAATGATTGCATCTCTGAGAGGTTTTTAGTGTAGGTTTGATTGTTGCAGAGATGATCACACAAGTCCTTTGTTGTGGATATAAGTATCAAGAGTTCCATTCAGTACAGTTTAGGTTAAAAGAAGCTATCCTTGGTAAGTTTTTGATTTTTTCCCCCACATTTTCTTACTTGTCTCCCTGGGCTTTTTATTAATAGAAATTGAAAATAAGAAAAATGCATCATTCCAGAAATGATGTAATGGATACAAATCTGGCTTCCTTAGGCTATGAGGAGTTTCTGAAATCTCTAGAATATCTCTTGCTTAGCTGTTCAGGCAAATTTGAAAGCCTCCAGATGACCTCAGATATTAAAACAATCAGGGTAAGGTATCATGCACATAAAATGTATCCTTAAATTAGTACCCCAAAAGTATATCCCTGAATCAGGCACCCCAAATGAAAAAGCACATACATAGAAAAACATAAATCCAAGAACTAAGCCTTGTGGGAGTCTCCAAACATTTGAATCTAATTGGAAGAAAACCCACAAAAAATAATAAAGTGGGAGTCATTTTCTGATCTTCTCCAGAATCCTAAAGTCTGCTTCATTTTACCATCAGGGATAGAGAAGAAAAGCTTTTAAGTCAGCCAGCATCAGATTGATTCATAAAGCAAACAGGAAAAGCATTGTGAGGCAAAGCTTCATGCTATGATAGACATCTCGGAATACGCATCTTTGGCAGTCTATTCATCTTTGGCTAAGGGGGTGGAAACTCTGGTTTGTCTCCCTGGGCAATGTGTGGAATCCTGTTTATATTCCAGCTCAGTTTATATGGCCTTGGGGAGCAAAGTCTGGTCTTAGAATTAGCTGTAATTTTTGCTGATCTGATAGTGGTATGACTGGCCAACTCTTCTTTTGTATGACTGTATGACAAATTCATTACATACTCTTATTTTTTAAAACATTTGTGCAGTGAAGGTACTTGTTTCATCTAAGACAAACAGCTGGTGGTGATTGAGAGATTCCTTGCATAGGTAATTTGCAAAGATTTCTTTCTTTTTATAGTATGGAGAGTTGTATTTAAATTAAAAAAGGAGGAAAAAGGACTAATCAGAAATACTATTTCATAAATGCAGAAAGAATTTTATAAATGCCAAAGCATTTGAAAAGTGCGTAAAAAGAAAATTATAAGTTTACTGTGATCTGTTAGAGGTAGTTTAAATATATGTATATGTTCCTGCAATATATTTAACCTAATAAAAAACCATTCAGACTTACTTAGTGTTAGGTATACTAATTTGTCTTTTTCAGTTATTTTAATACATTAGGCCACACATTTTTTTTAATCTATTTTATAAAGATGTTTATTAGCAGTAGACTTTAATAACATACAGTAAATCACTCCTACTACTTAGTCTTTGAGAATAGTTGTTTCTCACAGTCGTGGATAAGCAATATGTTTATTGCTACACAGAAGAAACTGATTGATAGTTTGTGATACAAAAAATTATGACTTTTAAACTTGTGGGTAGGATAGGCAAGACCTAGGTGAGTGACCTTGGCTCCTTGGCCTCGAGCATAAATGTCTTTTTCATGGCTACAAGGTTAGTTCAAGAGTGTATGTGGAGCACTGCAGTAGAAAGAACTGAGACATAAAGACATCAAAGATAGCACTCCTGTCCTTTAGAGCAGAAGGACTCCAAAGGAGTAGAAACGGGACTATATCTGTCCTGTTTCAGGTTTTTTTATTAATAAACTTCTGGTTTATGGGAAGGGGATAAGCATCACCAGATTCTCAAATGAAAATGTTTTGTCACACCTTTACTAAATTTTTTCCAGGTAGTTATGTGAGTTTTTATTGGGATATATCATACCAAGATACAACTCTGGTTTTATGAGACTGAGTGCTACTGTTTCATATTCTTGTGGCTTTTTAAAATTATTATTTTTATAAAGACCAGTATGTATTAGCTCTGTTAACTGTATGTCTTAACTAATGCAATCCATTTTTCTTTTGCCTGTGGATTAAGATGCATGAAAAACTATGAAAATGTGAAAACTGAATTATAATTGCTACTGTGAGGTGTGCTGTGTCAGCCCACTACATAATTATTATCCTTAAAATGTCAAATTTGAATATAATGTCTTTAAATTGCTTATTTCAGACATTAGAGGAAAAATTAAGAAGAAACTACAGTAAAAGATTTAACACTTACCAGTGTTTGAACTAGTAACACAATTGAATTAAGTTTTGGTATTTAAGCAGCAACAGCAGCACTGTATTTGGACTAAGAAATTCCTTGCTGGGCTGTCATGCTTGACATTAATTATTGATAAGGGGTTTCAGAAATAGCGCATGTGCTGTGGGAGTTGACTGTAACAGAAGATAGGGACTGCAGTGATGGCAGAGGGGTTACAGCCAGGGAAGCACCTGTAGCACTTGGAGTTACATGCTTCTCATCATCAGACTTTTCTTTTGCTGCAATGAGTTCATATGAGCGATTAAAATAATGGAAAGATGAGTCGTCAAGCTTACTTCTATCGTGTTCCTCCACAGGAATTGCATAGAAGAACCCAACTTCAGCCTGAGCCAGCAAAGACGAAGGCTCTGCAAACAGTCATTGAAATGAAGGTATGTTCTTTGCATGTTTTCCTGTGTGTAATTTTTACAGCATGAAGTCATGTACTGGGTATGGCTGGTATGGAGTTAATTTTCCCCATAGCAACCTGTCTGGTGCTGTGTTTTGAATTTCAGACTGAAACAGTGTTGATAACCTGCTGATGCGTTAGCTGTTGTCCAACAGGGCTTACACAGAGTCAAAGCTTTCCCAGTTTCTCACTCTGGTCCCACCCTGCAAGTAGGGTGGGGGTGGACAAGAGGCTGGGAGGCAGCACAGCGGGGACAGCTGACCCAAATTCACCAGAGGGATAATCCATACTGCCATGTCATGATCAGCCTCAGCAAATTGAAGGGAGGACATTCAGAGTCACAGCATTTGTCTTCCCAAATAACTCCTGTGCCTGATGAAGCCCTGCTCTCCTGAAAGCAGCCAGGCATCTATCTGCCCATGGGAAGCGTTGCATAAATTCCATATTTTGCTTTGCTTGCATGCACAGCTTTGCTTTTCATATTACACTGGCTTTATCTCAAACAATGGGTTTTCCCACTTTTGCCCTCTGGTTCTCTTGCCCGTCCCACTGAGGGGGAGTGAATGGGCAGCTGTGACTCTCAGCTGCCTACCCAGGTTCATTTGTGACTTTTACTGTTTAGTCATTAAATACTTCCTTTACCATGTCAATTTATTTTGTTATGTAGCTAGGAATAATTAGTGTTTATTTCTCCCGGTCTGTTTTCTAAATAAAATTGATTAAAAAAATCAAGTGTAGCACTTCTGAATAATGAGAACTGAATATTGCATTTTAAAAAGAGAGGGGTGTGTGTGTGTGTATGTGTGTGTTTTAGGAGATCCAAGGTACATGGAATAAACTGACAAACAGAAGTCCAAGGCAAACTGTCCAAGGCTAATGTAAAATGTTTTCCTTCTCAGACTTTAAAACCAATTCTTCTGTTGCTTGTTATTAGGCCATAATTTTACACCCAACCTAAGGAAAATATTAGTTGCATTAGCAGATATGACAAAATATGATGGAACAGCTATCTTAGTCCTGACTATAGTTTACTCTTTTTGATATATAATATTACTAAAATGTTGGGGCTTTTTCCTCCACAATAACAAAGAATAAAAATAGTAATTTAAAAAGTGAAAACTGATATTTTTGAATAATTATATGAGTTTGGAATGTTCATCTTTAAGAAAAATACCATGAGACTTGAGATAATTTGTGAGTTGGCAATGCTGCCTGAAATTCATTAATGATAGTCTTTCATTTCAGTCTTAAAAGGAAGTACAAATTAAAGGCCTCATTTTGCCAGTGACTTCTGTTATGAACAAATGAGTTCAGCATGTCTGAACATTGTGGTAAATACACAGTTAAAACAACAGCAGGACTTTATAAATACAGTACCTATCTTTTAATAGATAATAATTAGTTTGGATTATATGAGTAACAAAGAAGGTACACTGATTACAGAATTCCATTTTTGGATGTATATTTGCTTTGGACATTAGTTCAGAAGTCTTTGTATGAAATGTAAAATACATGTTTTTGCAGTAACTCATTACCCTAAGTAAATGGGAAAGTAAGATACTGGCTGAGAAACTTGGTTTTTCTATTAATATTCAGGATTATAAACTAAAAAGTTTTGGGATACAAAATCAATGTGTTAGAATAATTTATAATCTTTGATGTGGGTTATATAACAATGTAAAGAACATGTGGAAATTCATTTTCAGTTCCTCTTCCTGTACCAAAACTCTTTGAAAAGAAAAGATGGGGGTACACAACACAGGAATGTCACATGTGATGACTGTAGTGGCTCCTGACAGTGTCTGTCCCTGGGGACAGTGAAGTGTTTTCTGTTTGACTCCCAGGAGAGGTGGGCATGGTGCAATGTTCCACTTTTAAAAAATTGGATCTCTGTAGTGAGGGCAGGAGTGAGGCTGCAATCATGTTGCTGCAGCACTGATGCTGAGCTGCTTTTTGGCTCCGAGGCACCTGGTTCTTTCTGTCCCTGTGAACACATGCCCCTTTGGGATTGCCCTGTTTAAAATAGTCCTAATATTGAAAAGAAAAAGGGACAAATGTAAGACGTTGAAATACACATGATTAAACAGCAGTTTTCATTACAAGTTCTAGATTTGGAATGTTTTCAAGTAAATTTAAATAGTCTTAATCCAGACGGCATTTGTTTTGAAAAAAATGTGGAACATTTGTTTTGAATGATCAAGCATTGAAGGAATTGTTTCCCTACAGTGTTGAGGGTAGAAGGAGGGAGAGGATTAGCTGTAATGCGGCAGTCTCAGGCCATCCACTCCCCCATGCAGAGACTCCAAGCAGTTTACATTTCTCTTCCCCACACCCAGCCCCTTCCAGCCCCTCACCACTTTAGCTTTTGTCTGAGTCCCTTCCATGGCTCCCCCAGGCTCTGCCAGGATGCAACTTTCCCTCCTTCGTAAATCCTTCTATTCTGCTTGTGGTTTTCTTCTGTCCCTTGCCACTGCTGAATTCTTTCTGTCCCTTTTCCCAGTCTATATTCCCTTTCATCCAATCAAGTATACCCATTTCTCCTACCTATCCTCTCTCGTGTTTATTTGTCCTAGACATCTTCTGCACTATGTATCCTGTCCTGTCATCTTCTTCATTTCTCTCTAAAGCTTTGCAAGTAGTTGCTTTTTCTTACAGCAATTGCATTTTCTGCAAAACTGCTGTCTTGTTGACGAGTGTCCATCTCCCGTATATTTGTGCAATATAGAAAAAGGGCAAATAGAAAATCTGGGAAATTCCTATCCTATGCCTTGACCCTGATTTTTTGTGCTTTTTTTATTCCTTTCCAGATATCTATTGTCTTTTCAGATGCATTGCACAGGCCGTTCTTTCCTAACTTTCTGGTTTTGCTTCATGGACACATTTGCTTCCAGATGTCCCATGTCTTTCGCTCTATTGTTTCTCACTACATTCTTTACTTGGTTCTCTTTTCTGCAACTGACCTTATTCTCCAGAAGTCCTTTTTTCTTCTGGAAAGCAGAGTCATAAAACTAAGGAAGGGCAGGATGCTTCCCTTTCCCACGTGCTCCTATTATTCTCTCAAACTAGCCTAGCTTAGATGCAGTGGTTGCTTTTTACTTTGTGTCTGTGCATATATGTGATTAAACTGCATTTTTTCCCTCATGCCTAAATCTTAGTCTGTTAAAGTATAAAATAAAACTGGTACATGGAAATCCTTTCCTTTAATTGCAGTTGCTCCCATGCGTGCTTCCTTGCATATTGTGTGCTGGCAAATGCCAGATGACTGATATCTTTGAATGTATTCTGAATATCAGTGATATTCAAAGCTGATTAACACCTATTAATATAATAAAAAGATTAAAAGGAAACACACTTTTCACTTCATTTTATGATAAGTAGTGCTGAGCATGTGAATCGGGTCAAAACTTGCTCACCTCTTGTGAGGCCCCACCTGGAGTGCTGCCTTCTGTTCTGGACTCCACAGGACAAAAAAGACATGGAGCTGTTGGAGCAAGTCCAGAGGAGAGCCACAAAAATGGTCAAAGGGCTGGAGCAGCTCTCCTGTACAGGCAGGCTGGCAGAGTTGGGGCTGTTCAGCCTGGAGAAGATAAGGCTCCTCAGTGACCCTGTAGCCTTTCAGTTCCGAAAGGGAGCGTATAAGAGAGATGGAGACACCTTTCAATAGGACAAGCAACTAGAGTTTTAAACTGAAGTAGGATAAATTTAGATTGCACATATGGAAAAAAAGAATTTTTGATGAGTGTGGTGAGGCACTGGCACAGGTTGCCCAGAGAAGCTGTGGATGCCCCATTCCTGACTATGGTCCAGGCCAGGTTGGACGGGGCTGGCAGCAGCCTTGGATAGTGGAAGGTGTCCCTGCCCATGGCAGGGGGTTGGATTAGATGACCTTTAAATGCTGCTTCCAACCCAACCATTACATGTTGCTGTGGTCTAATTCTGTCATCACTAAAACAGTGATATTACTTGGGAGATAAAATCAGAAATTGCCTACAGATATGGTCTAGAACTCATCTTAAGGATAGGATGTTGAAAAATATGTGGAGTCTAGCAACTATAAAGTCTTTATAAATGTAAGCTGTAAAGTAAACAAAAATATTTGTGGTTTACCTTACTTGCAGAAAGAGCCATCTTTATGTATTGATCCAGCTGTGATATTTCAGGTATGGGTTTGGTTCTAGAGAAGTGTGTATGTGTGTTTGCAGTGCAACATACTCTATTGCTAAGATTGCATGAACTTTCACTTCCCTTATCTTCAGAGATAAACCTTAATATTCTCTGCATTAAATTGATAAGTTAGAATTTCATACAGCAAGAGTAGTTGTGTCTGACAGCATATGTACATAACTGCATTTAAATTCAAGCTTTATTAAATGTGAAGTTTCAAATATTTCCTTCTGATTGCTTGCTGAATGCCCTACAAGTAAAATTTTTCACAGACATAATTTAAATTTATCAGGTATATCAGATGATGAACAGTAGCATTTCCTTACTTTTCCTTTCAGAGTAAGACAGCCTGGAATGCTGTATTATATAGGGTTGGACGTGATCCTTGTGAGTACCTTCCAGCTCAGAATATTCTGTGGTTATTTACAAATGTTTTGTCCTTTTCCTGCCCCTCAATTTTCAGGAAATGTACTATAGGACTCTTGTAAGGACTGATATAATTCATGAAACATCATTATGGAAACATTTTTAGATTTAGTCTTTTTCCATTGTGAAATACTGTGTTCTTCAGCATCAGGACACATACTAATTTTTTTCACATTCCAAGAGAGGTGGGTTTCTGCTAGGTCCAACCGGCAGAGAAACCTAAATAGCTCTAACCTCTCACGGAATATCTGTGACACTGTTCTAATAAAGGAGATAAGGAAGAAGTATTGGTTACTGCTGGAAGGAGGGGACAGATTAGGGTGAGTGCCCTGATCTCTATCACAAATCCTGCTATATAATCTTATGTCTTTTAACAGATTTAGAGGGCCTGACTGGAAAAATCTGAACAAATGCTACATTGTTGTAGAACTCAGATGTTTATTAGTACCATTTAATACTAAGCTGCTTCCTTAATATGATTGTAAAGGAATCTTCGTTGTGATTCAACACAGACCCATGTAGTTTTTTAGAATGTTGCTAATGGGGATAAATCTTAAAGGTTTGAAGGAAATATTGCATCTGTTCCAATTTCAGTTTCTGAAAGCTTGCCAGACCCTGTGCCCCAACAAGACTGGTTGAAAGTTTTCCAATTGAAATTTTCTGTGGGAAAACGCTGATTCAGCTGAATCAGAAGATTTTATGGGAATGTGCCTATTCTGTCAAAACTTTTAGCAACTGCAAGCCTGCCTAAGTTTCTATGCATCCTGTAAGTCAGCCCAGCTCCCTTGTGGCAGTACTCACTGGGAACTCTGGGCTATGTCTATTATTTTTGACCTACAAGGTTCCTCACTTTCCAGCACTTATACAGGCAGGAAACCTGTGAGGCTTCCCTGGCAAGCCAGCATGCAACAGGGAACAGTACCTTTGACTTTAACGAAATCTGTGAAATTTCTGGCTTCTGTTTCAATAAAAAGTTAGTATAAAACTTAGTGACAGTTTTTCAAGACATAGGAAAATAGCTTTTACACATCTCTAATCACAGTATGCAGAGATTGATTAAAAATAAACTTTTCCTCAGAGATTTCAATCTTATGATGAACTAGAAGTACAGAAAATGCTTCCACAAGTTATGTTAGGTATTTCTCATACAGCTTAAATGTTATTCTGTGATATAAACCTTCTAAAGAGTGTAGCAGGCTGTGCTATAAATTGTTTCTGCCATATTCTATTTGCAAACACGTAAAATACAAAGGCAGTACAAAAAGGCAGACTTTTATAGACTTAGCTGGGGAGATTTGATGAAGACTATTCCCAGATGTCATGTCATAACAGGTCATGTAAGTATCAATATATTTCATTGCAAAATCATTCCAAAGTGTAGTGAAGCTTAGGTTTTGCTTTTATCTTCAAAAATAGGAGGAAAATATTTCTGAAATGAAGTCTAATGGAGCAAGCTGAATTGATTATGGTAACTGTGAGAGCTACAAGTATTTTTGTGTTGTGTTTAAGTCTTGAGAGCTTTTAAATACTTTTGTATTTTTTCTTGAAGCATTTTTCCTTTTGTGCAGCTTCTCCAAATGATAAGATTTAATGGGAATTGTTCCCTTTTTTCATACCATCTCAATATTTTACTTCCGTGTTTTAGAATTAAAATTAATTTTAAAATTAATTTTTGGTGGAATAAGAAAATAATAGAAGAAAACTCTTGGTTTTCTCAGACTGTAAAGATAAAAGCAAAAATGTTAGAGGAATGACAGTGGGCCATCTAAATGATATTGCTTAGTCCTTAGCTTTCATTCTTGGATTTATAACAGAGGTACTCAAAAATAATCTGAGATTCTTTTTCGCTTCAGTACCGAAAATTCAGATGCTTTTTGGAACTTCATCAAGACTCTCCTGTGTCTTAAATTGCTAAATTTGCCTAGCTGTGTTATGAAAGAAGTTATTATAGGAGTTGTGGTTTTTGCTTGTTCTTAGGCAGCCTAAAGAAAGCAACAAAGTTGCAGTGATTCAAGTTTAGCATATCCTGGTTAAAGGATCAATTCTGTTTGTATTTTTTTCCCAAATTAGCCCTCTAACTTAATAACCTAGTCTTAGTGGATCAGGTTGGTTTGTTTTGTGTGGTGCATTTTTTAAATTTTTTTTTTTAATATTGGTCTCAATAGAACGGGAAATTCATCCAGTCTCTAATATTTTATGGGTGGTTGATCCTTTATGTTGTTGAACAGATTTCCTAATGAGTAATTTTGCAATGTTATTTCAAACAGAAAATTGTGACAAGTTTGTGTAATCGCTTTTCTAATCTTTCTGACTCTCACAGAAGGGATTTAGCCAATTTCCAAATGACTGGAAGTGGCAAAAACTTCACTGTTTTCCAGTGCGGTGCTGGCACACCTGGCAGCCGTTGGCTGGGGTGTAGAAATTTTTAGTGGTTGTGGTTTTGTTTATCTTGGGACTCACAATAAAAAGTGCTAAATCCCCACTTAGTAATTTGGCTGGATTAGTTAAGGAAAAATATATGAGGACACCACCTTTCTCCCTCTTGAGAGCAGGCAGAACTCAAGAGAAACAGGGACCCTGAGCCTCAGGCTGAGCCACACAATGAAGTGGCCTTTGTCCTGCCGATGGACTGAACTCTCTAGGCTAAACTTGGTGTTTAAGAGCTTGGAAGAATAGCCAGGCCTAGGTGGTTATTAATGATAACAAGGGTTGTTATCTTACATATGTGGAAAAATAGGGCATCTGCCATTCTCCTTTCATCCCTGTGTAGGAATTAAATGGAATTTTGACCGGAATGCATTCTTTACAGACTATGCAGCTATGGTGAAAGAGATCTGGTCTGAATTCTGCATTTCTTTAAGCTAAAACCAATAGAATTATTTCTGGTTTATGTGCATTCCCTATTTGTACCCTCTATTTTTGCTGTCTCATTATTTGATATTCAATTAAGTACAGATATGCTTCTGTTACCCTTTAATATATGTCTCATGGAATTTTCAATACTCTCTTTTTGTAACTTAGGATACAAAAATAGCTTCACTTGAGCGTAATATAAGAGATCTTGAAGATGAAATACAGATGTTAAAGACAAATGGAGTTCTGAATACAGAGGACCGAGAAGAAGAAATCAAACAAATAGAAGTTTACAAGAGTCACTCAAAGTTCATGAAAAATAAGGTAAAATCTATTTATAAAAGAGATTAAGGCTGTTTACATAATGGAAAGAAAAGTTTTAATGTGTCCGTTTCCAATGCAAGCAGCTGCATCTCTCCTTTTGGTAAATCTCTACTATTTAATAACCAATAGACATGAAAGAGTGAAGCATTTTGCATAAATGAAAATTATTTGATTTTAGCTTTGATGTAGTTTTGCAGTAAGGACTTTTGTTTCATAGATGATACCAAATTGTACTCTGCTCATATTTTCAAGACTAGCAATTTAACAACTTTGTTCCTGCAGAGTTCCTTTAATTTCAAATTACTGTACATTGGCTATTAGGAGTTGACCACAGGCAGGCAGTAAACATGTAGTGATGTGACACATTTCCTGGTATCAAACTTATAAAACATTATTGCTTGTTCATTGTTTGGGGGTTTTTGCTACAGAAGAAATGGAAGTGTTTGTGTATGTGTGGAATTAATCCAGATTTATTAAGAAAAAATAATAATCAAAGCACGGATTTATTATTTTGGAAAAAAGTAGCTCTTAAGCTGCTGAAAAATAACTAAAGATCCTAAGTAGCATTATCATCAGGAAAATGATTTTGCCTACCTAAAAATCATTAATTTCAAAGCAATTCAGTTTAAGTGATTTACAGCAAAACTCCCAATGCATGTCAGCAAACCTGTTTATATAAAAATAAAGTACAAAGCCTAGAACTTTAAGAATCTCGTGACGTTTTTGAGAGAAAAACTTCAGTATACTTTTGTAGCATGGAAAGCAGATGAATGAGTGGAGTGTTAAATATGCCTTGTTTTGTCACAGCCTTCTGGTCTTTGATAAATGCCAAGTTCTGATGAAGCTTTGTCTGTTTTCTTTCACTAGTCCTTTTCTTCCACTTAAAATTAAGATTTGCAGCAGCAGATATTATTTTTATCACTCATCTGAGAACCTTTCAAGGTGGAAAAGTATTTATGGAGCTGTCAGCAAACAGATCTTGCTATACTTGATCTGTTGAACCTAAGATTGTTGATAAATTCTGATAAACAGGATTGATGGCAAAGAACAGTACAAAGCTCTTCTGAGGTGCTTGAAGCTCTTAATACTTCTTATTTATTCTTGAAGTATAACTTGTTTTCAGTGTGTTCTTGATTTAAATAAATGGGATGGTGTTAAATGAAGGCAAATACTGAACATCATTTATTGTACCTGAGTGGCAGAGAATGTTTGGAAGTGTTTCTGTTAACTACTTCTTAGTAATATTCACTCTTTCCAAATACATAGGCTTTAATAGTGACTTGCAGTTAAATAAAAGTTTTAAAAATGAGAAAGAAAACTGGCTCAGATTTCTTTTTCTTGCCCACTTGATAAGGTCTCTCCTTGCTCAGGTTTTGAAGGCAGAAAACATGTCATCACTCACATAATACAGAAATTGTCAAAACAGGTCTTAAATTTTATATGACCAAGAGATCTGCACCTTCAAATATCTTAATTGAGAATATGAATAAAACATACAGGATGATGTGTACTTTTAATAATAATTTCTGCTTTGGAAGACTTCCTTCCCTTACTGGGGTTCATCCTTTGGCTATCAGCCACATATGTAAATGAACACTGATGCATTTTTTTTCAGGTGCGAGTTTGCACTCTGCATTTAAGTAGTTCTTTCAGTATAAGAACTCTCATATTATCCAGTGGAATGGGTATGAAAATCCAGTGGTAGATTAGTGCAATTTCAGCAAATTACCAGGAAGATGAGTTTTAAGAATTGATCAAGCAGTAACAAGGTGCTCTGTAATAAATGTCTGCCTGTAAGAACTTTCCATACTGAATGGAGGAAGCATGCAAGTTCTAGAAGATTCTGTAGGAAAAAAACCAAAACAAGACAGGAAAAGAGTTACAGCGTTTCTGTTGTTTTTTTTTTTTTTTGTAGATAGGCCTGGAAATTTGATAACCAGTTTAAAACCAGACCTTAACCAGCATAACCTGTAGAATCTACTGATAGACTTGTAGGGTCTACTGTATGCAAGCACATCATTTCTATTGCTCCTCCTTTTCCTTTTCTTAAATCCTTAACTTTAAAAAGCAGTTGTCACTTGTTGCATCAAACCAAATCCTATGATGTGTAAATCAGCATAGTTTCATTTAATGGAATTATTTACTTAAAGATTTGGCCCATTAATTTTAATATGCAATATTCAGAGGAATAGCTCTGATTTTTTTTCCCCTTTGTGTTATGGTTACTCTGCATAATGTCACATAAAATTTGTTGTGTAAAAATAACAACAGAAGAACACCAATAATGGCTTTTTGGAAATGGAAAATTGATGGGTTTTAAGGAACTGAAATTATAGGAGGTGACAGAACCGAAAAATTGAGAAGGAAGAAAAAGGAATTAGGGTTTCAGAAAACAAGGTGAAGCAAGATCATATTGGGCAATGTTGAAAAAGTGGTGACAGGCAAATTACACATATGAAATATGTGAGATAGTGGGAGGGTCAGGGTCAGAGGACAAACTTGGAGTTTATTCATGCTACAGCACTTATACCCAGACTTGTAGGTTATCTTCGTTGTAGTCTTTATAAAGTATAAAAATGTTTTTGTTGTATTATATGAGATAATGAGGTTTCATTGAATCATGGCAGTTGGTCTTCCACATCACTTTAGATACAACAAAGCAAAAATGTTTGCATATCTTCTAGAGACAACAATCTATTTCATGTCCTGTTTAATTATTTTTTTTACACACTGTGATACTGCAGAACTTTAAAAAATTGAAAATACCCATGTCTAAAACTTCTTAATATAAGTTTTATAGTTTCTTGTTATTTTTATTTTTGTGACAATTTTTTAAAATGGAAATTTTAGTACTTTTAGTACTTTTTCACCATAATACTTTATTTTAAAAAGACATCAGCATATTTATTCAACGATCTTTGTGTTGTGTATGTTTGGTTTGTGTTTTAACTCTTAATTTTTTTTTTATTTGAGAGCTGTAACACATTTTTAAACTCCTGACAATTTGTAGATCTTGTAGTCAGAACTTTACACTAAACAGATTCTGTTCCTAAAACTCAAAGAACACACCTGCAATGAAAGAAAAGCCTTTTAAATTTTTTTTTATTATTTCTCAGGGTGTGGGTTATGTCATGGAGAGAAGGGGGAACAGTTTCTAGAAGAGATTAAGCATGTGTGATGTTCACATGTGTCTCACACAAAGCCTGTGATGTAATTCAGATCGGCTGCAGATCTACATTTTGTCTTTGTATCTCGTAGACAGATTTTTCCCATTGTTCATTTTCTATCCATTTTCTCTTGGTTGCCATACTTGCTTACATGCTCTGGCAAGGGATGGAGGAAGGTGGTTTGCTTTCCAGAGAAAGCTTTCTCTAGCAGCTTTTAATTGCATTCTTTCCTCATGTCTGGTTTTTGTATGCTTCTTTCCTATTTTTCATATTTTCAGACTTTAAAGGTGATTTCTTTTAGTGCCCGTGTAGAATCTTGATTTTATACAGTAGCTCACGGGTGACTATCTGAGCACCTTAACCAGCTAGACAAATATATTGGGATTTATAAAAAGAAATAGGGAATAAATATATTAAGACATGCATACGGACTGTAGTTGGAAGAATCACTGTTTTTAAATTTAATTTTTAAATATGCACTTGCAATGTAAGACAAAATAGAAGTATTTTGATCAGCAATAAATATTACCAGTACCATACAATACTGAATTTGTGGAATGTTTTAGTGTGTGGATCTTGGAATGTGGTTGAGTGGGATCAGCCCGTGGATATTCTTTTTTTTTTCCTGGGGATTTTTGAATCATCTTCCATCTACCACTTCTAGATTTCTTGCATCCCAAATGTCTGTTGGAACATGGAAAAGAGCTCTTCATATAAAGGCAGTGACTTCGCTGAGTTATGCAGATGCAGTGAGGCATTTTATTTCAAATAATCCTCATGACGTGATGTATCTGGATTCGTCTGGTGACCAGTGTTATATCACAAGAATTTAAGAGTAGTTATATGCCACCTAATTCACCATCCTTTCACATATACACATCATTCTGTATATAGTCCAGTGCTTTGCTCTGATCCACATATTCTAAATCCACCACAATTTTGTGTTCTGTGGCTATTATTCCCACTTGTCATTGTGGAAAGAGGAGAATAATCACAATTCCATGACATTTACTGATGAACCTTAAATTCACTTAAATTCAGAAGCTCTGTCTTAGTATTGTGTTTCTGCTGTTTCCTCTGGGATAAGCTTTTATAATCTCTCAGCCCTTTCATCGTGTGGAATTTTTTACAATGTTTTTCCCAGACTTCTTTTAACTTAGTCTTCTTGACTTGGCTTTTCTAGTACCTGAGACTTCCACGTGAACTGCCAGGGAGAAAAATAGGAGGTGGGGATGGTGGGCAGCAACAAATTGGCAAGAAGAGGAGTAAAGTTAAAATTCCACTTTTCTGTTTTCCTCTCCTTTCTAAGATGCTGGTTTTTCTTTATCAGACTCCTAAAAAAACTCCTGATTCACTCTGGCCAATGATAAGTCGTGGGAATCATGCCGTTGGAAGGATTGAATTTATACTTTTATGAACACTTTTTTCCTATGCTTTTTTTCTCTCCTGCCAGACTTGTCTCACATAGGATACATGCCTTTGAACTTAAGTGAGGTCTGTGGTGAATTTATAGGTTAAATCATCACGTATAATCTTTAAGAGTTTCCTTTTAACTTCTGCAAAAACAGGGTATTCATTCTTAAGACAGAGTGCATTAAATTGCAAGAAACACAATTGAAGGTGTGAGTATAAAACATCTGAATCTTAATTCTCTTCCAGAATTCACAGGTGTCTGATTTGTCATATCATAGTCATTCACACCTTTCAGATTTCCAGTGGAGCTATGAATTGGAGACAAAATTAATGACCTAAACTTTTTCCCCCCACTGCAGATCGATCAACTGAAACAAGAACTCTCAAAGAAAGAATCAGAACTTCTTGCCTTACAAACTAAGCTTGAAACCCTTAGCAATCAGAATTCAGATTGCAAGCAACACATTGAAGTGCTTAAAGAGTCCCTTACTGCCAAAGAACAGAGAGCTGCCATACTTCAGACAGAGGTATTGTATCTCCTAATCATGAAATGCAATAGAAATATTGAGTTCATGGCCAGTATCAAGGTTTTGATGTGTTTGATTCAAGTCTGTGTGGCAGGAAAGTTGTTAACGAATAATGAATAATTTAAAACACTTTAAATGCCAATGTATTTGGTGTATATATAATTTTGGTAGTACACCAGCTCTCATTCTAGAACTTTTCTAGAACCACTTATGGTTGCCTTTTAAGAAAATGTTTGTGTCTAATTCTCGTTGGCTTCAGTGGGGGGAGGTGGACCTTAATGACTTGATTGTTGTGATATCATCACCTCATCTATTAGGTGACTGAGTTACTCTTTTGGTTGCTCTGGTTGATGGTTCTTTTCTTCTGTGTATTTCAGTTCTGAAAGCTACTGATGTATTTTTAAGGGATCTGTTGAAAGGTGCATATTATTAATCTCTGGTTATTTTTTTCAAGGGCAATCAACATTTACTTTAAAATATGAATAATTTCATTCTTTAAAACAGACCAGTGTATTAATAATGGATGTATCCACAAAATCAGACCATAAAAATACGAGTAATGGAATATACAGTTGAGATGGTTGTCACATTTAAGGGAATGTGTAAATCCAGTGTTTAAAATGTTGTCTATTAACTATTTTCCTGGTGTTTTGAAAAACTTCATTGGCTTGGAGCTCACAATACTGATTAGATTGATTGCTATTAAAACTTCTTGGTTTTAATGTGTTTGCTTCTTTCAGGAAACAAATACCTGTGGAATTTAGTCATACAGTGCAAATAGTTTATATTCAGAAAAGTATATTATTTAAGGTATACAGGAATCTTACAGAATGTTTCAAATGTCTGTCTAGCAAAACTCTGGGGAAAAAAATGGCTTCAACTCATCCTTCTTGTGGAAGTAGGAAATAAATATTTCTAAGATTCTGATTATCCCTTTTTGCTGTATGTCTTGTGCTCTGCATGTTAAAAAGATAGAGGTGAAATTTGGAATTTCCAGCTTGTGTTTAATGAGCCAACCAGCATATGTGTATAATAAAAAATAATCATAACAGAAGAAGGATAAAAACTCCAGCAATTTCAGTGATCTCAATCTTGCATTTGGGTAGAAAAGATTGTGTATTTTAAATCCTGGGCTGTGCAAATCTGTTTTGCAAGGCTTGTATGACCCGTCATGCTGCTGAGGATGGTGATGAATTCCATTGGTCCTCCACTGATTTGACTTCCTAATTCCCATATCAGTCTGGTTTGTATTCAGTGTGTTACAATCTTATGGCTGGCAGATGGGCAGTGGTACAAAGAGCTGAATTACAGTGCTCTTGATGAAGGGTTGCTGGGATTCTGCAGTCCTGGTGGAGAACCAGTTGGCTTCTGACAGGTGTTTAATTCCTCTTCTCAGTTTCTGCACAAGGCTGTTGAGCTTGAACCTTTTTTACATGATCAGGCCTAGACTGTGTTGTGGTAGCAATTCAGCAGTGCTTCTAGACACAGCAGGTCTGGTTCTCTGGGAATTGGGAAAAGATTTTGTTTGCTTAGAGCAACTGAATCATCTATCTCCAGGCCTCAGGTCTTATCTAAAGGGAGGGCAATGGCTTCCAGCAGCAGATGGGGAAGCAGCTGCAGGGAGATGCAGGGCAAATGGCAGCCCTCCAGCAGGTGGAAGTCATTAGGGAAGGAATTTTGTACTGTACAAGCTATTGTTGTTGGTCATTCCCAGATGAGGAAAGCTAATAACATTTTGGCCTGCATTAAGCCACACTCCTTTCTTCCTGCATGTCAACATTGTCTATTTGTAGCATTGTTTTTGTGTAATTTTGTAGAATTCTGTGTCCTAAAACACGTTCATAACTTGCCTTGAAGTGCTTCCTTCCAGAGGTGAAAGTAACCATTGAAGGGCAGTTCTAATCCTGTGCTGAGTAAGGTATTCAGAGATGCAGTGTCAACTTCCTGCCTAAATAGGATTACTTCGTAATCACCTTGTTGTAATTAAATTAGCATAGTAAATCCTGTAATAAAAGAAACTCTCCACGGGCTCTCGGTTATTTCATAAGAAGCATTTTATTATTATTTAGCTTAATGGTGCTCTGCAGGTACTCTTCGGGTTTTGCTGAAGCAGCTGCATGTGATGCAACGGGATGTGATTCATAGAGTCATGTAATGGTTGAGGTTGGAAGGGAGCTCTGGAGCTCATCTGGTCCAACCTCCCTGCTAGAGCAGGGCCCCCTAGAGCTGGCCAGGACCGTATCCAGATGTCTCTTGACTATCTCAAGGCATGAGACTCTACAAGCTCGTTGGGCCACATGGGCCAGTGTGAGTGTTTCCAATGTTCAGAGGGAACCCCCTGTGTTTCAGTCTGTGCCCATTGCATCTTTCGCTGGGCATCATTGAAGAGTATGGCTCCATCTTTACAGCCTCCCTTCAAATATTTATACACAGTGATAAGATGCCCCATTCACTTTTTTAGGCTAAACAGTTCAGCTCTCTCAGGCTTTCGTCATATGAGAGATGCTTCAATCCTTTAATAAAGCCCTGAAGTAATCCCTTAGTTTCTTTATGGCCTTTTGCTGAGCTGTCTCCAGTATGCCCAGAACTGGACATGATATCCCAGATGTGGCCTGAGCAGTGATGGATAGAGGAGAAGGATCACCTCCTTAAACCTTCTGGCAACACGCCTCCTGATGAGTCCCAGATGCTGTTAGCGTCTCCCTGCAGGGCCACATTGCTGGTGTTCGCCATCGTTGTGACCACCGGGACCATGAGGTCCTTTTCTGCAAAGCTGCTTTCCAGCTGGGTGAACACCAGCACGTGCAGGTGCTTGGCGCTATTCCTCTCCTGGTTCAGGACTCTACATTTCCTTTCCCTCAACTCCACGATGTTCCTGTAGGCGCATTTCTTCAGCTTGTCAAAATCCCTCTGAACAGCAGCACAACCCTCTGGTGTATCAGCTGCCCTTTCCATGTTTTTTCCACCAGCACGCTTGCTAAGGCTGCACACTAGCCCATCATCCAGATCATTAATGGACATGTTGAACAGGACTGGATGCAGTATAAAACCCCGGGTGCAATACTGTTTCTACTGGAGTGTCCTGATTCCACTTGATAGCCAGCCCACCACCTACCTACATGGTTCTCACAAGCCAGGTCTGATAGGGCATGAGGCTTAGAAGTAATTTGTTGGTATAAATGACAGGTTTTTTGTAGTTCATGTATCTTCATGTATCCCTGGAAGTTTATTTTTTTTCACTCTATTTGTTAGTAAATTCTACCAGTGTTTATTATTCGGTAGCATGGATTTTTTTGGGGTATAATTTCATGTTTGGAATTTCCATGATGTTTAAGCAAAATCAGCTCAGAAAATATTAATGCTTTAAAAGTGTCGTTTAAGTTTGAGCTCTGTCTTACACAGTTGGTTTCAACAGTAAGAAATGAAGTGTAAGAGAGTTACAATGACCTTCATTCTTCCTGAAGAATACTGGCTACTATTGAGGCGTGACTAGCAAATAGATTTAGTTGGTTTACATGTGTTATACCAGATCATCAGAAATAAGAGGGCACTTGAATTTTTTTGATAAGTTTTTGATCAAGTTTCAGGTGCAATGGCACTTCGTCACATAATGTGAAAAAAGTTAAAACCATTGGTAAACAAGCCTAGAATCTAAACACAATGTTCTTTTTGCATGGTGTTTCTATTGTCCCAGTGATGTCAGTGTTTTGTTTTAAGTATATTTAGTTGACTTAAAAAGCTATCACTTGAAGTTTTTATTGACAGCTGAAACAAAAAGAAATAAATCCTGTACAGCAGTAACTATCATGGTGGCCAGAGTTGGGAGGTCTGAAAATGGTTTACTGCCAGTAGGAAAAATGTTTGGAAGCAGTCCTTAGAAGGTTCACCACCTCGGCTACGTGCATTTCATTTTGTTCCATTCTTAAGGTTATATATGATAATAGTGCCAAACTATGCAAACTTTTCCTACCCTAATGTATATACCCTTTGTTTTGATTATCTCTTTATTAATGATGTGAAAACCCTGAGGTCAGATAAAAATGAGCCAATGTAAGGCTAGTCCTGCTACAGAAAACTGAAAATGTCACTGTGCTCCGTAGAGAATTGTTGAAAGGGAGAATGTGACACTTGATGAGGTTTTCCTTGCTGTGTGAAAAAGCTGTTAAAAGATGTTAATTTTTAAACTAAGCCTTTTGGTGTTACTGAAGAGGAAAAGAAGTTAAACAGAGTGAATTATCCTTTTCGATTATTTAAAAAGATTCAACAGTGCCATTTGTATACTTTAAAAAGTGGTAGACAGTACAGTTTGATACTTTTTGTGCATATTTGCAGTGACTGGCGCTTAACTATTGCCCTTACCATCAGGAAAGAAACTTACATAAATTGATGGAAATAAATTCAATTCAACTGGGTAGCTCGGTGGAGAAAAAACATTAGTTTCATAAGCATTTCTGACACAAACATACTTTAGCACTTTATTAGTTAATGTATCATTGCTTTAGATAACACACCTGCAAACTGGCAAGTGTGCTGTTTGAAGGTTAATGAACTGTGAAATAAGTAAATGTCTACAAAGGAGTTTTGTAAATTGTGAGCATAGTCCTGTCAATGGAGAAAATGGATTAGAAAAGTAGGTAAAATCTGTACTGTAACTGAATACTGATGTATTCAGCATACACATATTAATATAGAAAACCTAATAAAAATGAAGAGGAAGGGTGAGTATAATAGTTATTTATTGCAATCTGCTTTTTTGTTTAAACAAATCTGTTTATAGAGAAGAGTTGTGAAATGATTGACTTCTTGGCAGTTCTTAGTTTGCATAAAGAGCAAATAAAAACAGCACAAAATACTTGGAACAAGACTAAAAAAGTTTTATTTTTCTTTCTATTACAATGTTGATATTTGATATTTCTTGAAATGTAAATCTGCTTTTAATTTTTCAACAATAATGGTATAACTATGGTTATTTCACTCTCACATTTTTATTTATCTAAGTTAGAGTTTTACTTTGAAATTGCGTTTTTCTATTGTTTTGTGATTTTTCTTGTTTTGAATCAGGCTGGGCCAGATCTTTCAGTGTGGTCTCTTTGCTGTGCTGCCAGGGCATTGTTCTGGTAGATGTGCTGTGCATGCAAAGGGGAGATCACCCACAGCACAGAGCACCGTTCTGGACACCAGGCTACCATGTGCTCTCTGTCACTCTGCAGCTGTCCGCTGCTTTCTTGACAAAGGGTCCCATATTTCCAGTGCAGCTTGGTCTCAGGTGGAATGTTCCAGACATTTCAGTTTCTGTGCTGTGTTCACGTTTTGTAGGCCCTGTGACTGTTCAGAACAGGCGAGGAGTGTAGCGGCAAAGCAGTAAACTCAGAGTTAAGCTGAAAGAACACCTCGGTTAGCAAAATGCTGTATCTAAACAGAAGTAAACTGTGAAGCAAAGAGGGGAGGGTTTTCATTTGTTATTTTTTCTTTTGGTGTCTGTCCGCCTATTGGAAGATTTCAAGACTGTTCAGAGGCACATCAAATGGCCTGGTCTGATTTCAGGGATCTCTGTGCTGTGAGCAGGAGGTTGGACTTGTGACCTCCTGAGACCCATTCCAGTGACTTTATGGTATTACAAATGAAGCTCTCTCAAATACCTGACATATATTACACACACAACCCCATCAGCCTTGAGTGAATCCATTCTTAATTATTGCTTTGAATATTGTGTCTTTCTTTTGGGGACACCATTATTTTCATTTAAAAAAAATTGAAACAGAATTTCCTATGAGCAAGGTGACTGAAAGAGTAGAGAGTTCCATTTGCATGGCCTGTAGAAAGTAGTGTCCAGAGGCAGGAAAACAAAGATAAAAAGAAAATGGGAAAGTAGCAAAAATGGGCTACATATTCAGTGCATAAAGACTTTATGCAAGTTATTTGGGGCAAATAATTTGATGAATATTAGATTTATCTTGCTGTCAAAACACTTCTCATTTTCATCTATTTTATTGAATTAAAGTGAAAATTGAAATCTAGTTCCCTCCTCCCCACCACTCCAGTTCTTAACTTTATAGAAAATTACCTTGTTGCCATTGAAAACAATATTCAGTTAGACAGCTTTAATGGGCTTTTATAACCGAGCAAAATTTACTCTGATAAGATAAGTCACTAGTGGATGGAAATGATTAGAAAAATATTAGTACTGTTAGCTACTAATTGGAATGCTTTGCTCTAACTGGAGATGTTTGAAGAGGAATTTGGATAGGATTGCTTCAGAAATGACTGTTAATATAAGCAGTAGTTAGGGTATACAGTGATTGACCTAAAGGGGCCTAGTTATGATCCTGGTGTACTGGCACTATATACAAAGAAAAGCAAAGCAAAATACACTTCAAAACAGCATTGAAATTTCACCAGGTAGATGCAAACCCAAGGAGAACACAAAAATATTATAATTAGCACAATAACCAGTAGATGTAACCCCCAGTCTGAAACAGTTAATGATGTTTTGCACATATTGCTATAGTGATGAAGTGTGAGGAGAAGTTATTGAAGTAGTTTTGTGTATTTTGGGGTTTTCTACTGAAGAGATAACTGGGGAGAAAGGGCTAGAGCCACTTGAACTTTTTAAGTTTGTGATTTCCTTTTCAGTGATGTCCTCTTCCTAACACAGGTAACAGAGTCATTAATTCACAATTACTCTTAGCCCAAACAACCTGTAGGAGGTGAAAAAATACATTTTCAGCTTTCCTCTGTCTCTGCTGAGGAAAAAAACCCATGCTTATAACGGAAGCAGAGTTTAAAATAGGAGTATGGTCCATTTGAAATGAAAAATCTTATGCAGCTGTAGTCATCCAGAAATCTTTAGAGATGCTTATACTGACAGTAGACCTCATATAGCTTTTTGATTATTTTCTTGGTAGGATTCTGAATAATTTTTTTATAGATATGTGATGTGGGTTGTCTGTTTTCTTCCTTTCCCCCCTTGTTTAACTTTTAGAAGAAAAGAATTTTCTAGTTCTTGGTATCACAGTGGGTAATGAAAGTAAAAGGATCTGAGCTTCTGAAAGATTAGTGGTTTCAGAGGTAACCTGCTAACATTTAGAGAAGCGTTTAAATAAGATCAGCTCGGGTAAAACAGAACTAATGCACTACATGTCCCAAGCGATAATGTGATATGATTGCATAATATTTTACATTTCTCTAGTACTTTCCATACTTAAAATCAAGTAATGCAGTCTGTGAAAATTTTTGAAAGATTTGTCATTGTTATAGGTAAAAAACTATTTACAGATTATTTCCTGCAAAAGAAAGAGCAGCTGCATTTTCTCCTGAATAGTTTAATTCTGTCATTATTTGGTATGTTTTCAACTAGCTGATGTGATAAACTTAATGGAATTCCAGTTTTGTGGCTTCCATTTTTGTTTTCTATTAAAGTCAAAGCTGCTTTTTCATTTTACGAATTGGATCAAATAGAAACCCAGACACAAATGCACTGCTTCATTTAGACAAGCAAAGGATAATAGAAGTGTGGCAAAGGCTGTCTTTCTGAAGTAGATTTGGTACGTTCTCAACTCTACCATGGTAAGTCATGGCAGTTAAGTTGTGTAGCCTTAAGGCTTTAGTAAATAAAGGTCCTTGAGGACTGTTGGCTGGCACAGACATGTGGGAACAATCATCTTGGTTTCAAGTTTTTGCAGGAAGGAATTGCAGTTGTGCACAGAGAGCCACGAAAACAGTGGCCTGACACTTAAAAAGGAGCTGGGCTACACAACTACTGTGCATGATAGCACCTAGTTAAAAAGGATATTAATCTCCTTGGAGCAAAAATTTAAAGATCTGTAGTTAAGGAGATGGCTCTGAATTGAATTCAGTTAAAACACAAAATGCTCTCGAATGCAGGATGCTAATTAACATTGGCTGGACTTGACTAAGTAAAAAGTGCTTGTAATAAAGACATGAAATCATCCGTCTCCTTTGAAAAGTGTTCTTTTTATATCTTAAATCATGGAAGTGGTTAATGGTGTTAGTAAACTTTTCAGTTAGATGACAATGCCACAGTTCTGCAGTTGTTTGATTCTTTGATTCTTTCCTGTGATTTTTTAAAATATGGCATTATAACTTAGCTCTTCAAACAAATCACTTTTGCCTTTCCTACAGGAACACACACTTTCTCCCTGCTAACATTAAATTATTTCTGTGCAATTAAATTTGTAATGTAATATTTCAAAAGAAATAGTAGCATTAAGTGACATTTAATAACTCAAATCTGTATAATTGCCTTTAGTTATTATTTGTTCTGTGAAATGTAAAGAAGAAAGGCTTTGAGTTGCTTCCTCTGTGCTTCTCCCTTCAATGTGCTCTTTCTCACACAGAAGATTAATTTACTCCTGTGATTTTCAATATTAATTTCCATATTTTTGACAAGAAATCGTGTGATGTAAAAAGTGATGACAATACCAAAGTTTGCTGATGTCATTACAGACACTGAATATGGGGGGTTTCTAGCTGTTACATGATCATACTTTTCCTACCTGTTCTCGTTCTGCCAGCTGTAGTTGGTTAAAGGCTGCAAATGCGGCCTGATGAATTTCTTCTGTAAACTCTTTGCCACAGATCTGTCTCTGTTTTTGAAGTTCTTGTTCCAAATAACTGGGAATGTTTCTAGTTTTACAGAAGCAACTGTGTAAGCAGTACCATGCTAGACAAAATGAAAGTTTACAAAAGTGGAAAAAAGTTTGGTTTAAAAATGCAAACAAATAATTCTGATACATTTGAAGAAATAAGTTACAAAAGAAGAAAACAAGAGGACATTTTTGTCAAGCATTAAGAATAATCTAAATCTAGAGAAGAAAATGAGGCATTCTACAAAATCAGCAGGAAATGACTGAAAAAGGAGCATGAAATTGTGGAGGGGGTTGTAGAAGATGCTGGTATGTAAGGACACTGGGACAGGAACATCTGTGCTGATGTATAGAGCTGCTTAAACATTGTCTTAATCAGTGGAGTTTGCTACAATTTGTGTTAGAAATGTGTCTAAGTATTGTAAAACTAAGACCTAACAAGATAAAATCAAGGATTTACGTGTCAAGTATTTAGAGTTTTGAAAATGTTGGTACTTGGGTCAGGTTAGATTGAGAAGTGATCAGAAGATGGAATAAAATGGATAAGGTTGGTCTGAGAAGGAGATCAGAAGATGGAATAAAATGAATAAGGATGCTTTGGTTTCTGTAGTGATCATTTGGCTGCCTGTTTTAACATAAGAGGTCAGAGGGGATTTGTAGAGGCAAATCTTAACAACTCTGACATTTTGTAATGTGTGGTGTTGATTGCCCCCTCTTTCAGTAATAATTTTCCTTTAAAAAGCGTTGATTTTGTAGGTATTCATAAAGGGCTTGTGAAGCACTATTGCCTTTGCTCGATACGCTTTTTCTTCTGTCTTTCGGTGGAAGTAAGTTTGATGCAAGCAAGGTGCATGTCAGATACTGTTACCAGGGCTGGCTGGAAAGAGGCTGCAGAAATTCTGCAAGTACTGCTTTTATGAGCACTCTTTTCTTTCTCGTGTTCTTTTGCTTTTGTTTTTCAAATTCTTCCTCAGGTCAAACAAGCACAGCAGCTGTTTCTTATCTATAAAGACTGCTTTCTTCCAGCTGCCCTGTGCTGTGAGATCAGGCACAAGATCAGTACAGGGTGGGAAAGACTGAGGAGTGTGTAAATAAAAACAGTTTGGGTTCACATTCACTGCATACTTATTTTCCTCTTTAAACTTTTTAAACTGTTGAAGTTCCAAGAAAATACTTAAAATGTTTTCCATTTGTTAATTACTTTTACACTGTATCACTTACTCATTGTTCTGAAAATTGTTGGAGCAACACTAAATTGGATTATGGAATAGATTATAGTATTCATAAATACTTAAGAGTCTTCCTATAATCCCTAATTGAAATTAAAATCAGTTTATATTATGTCTTCCTATTTCTATATATTCCTAATCTTCTGCGTAAATAATATTTTCCTGTTTTCCAAATATAGGTGTTGTTTGTGGTTGAATTTAAAACATTTTTGTGGCAAGTTCAGAGAAAGTGACTTTCTATTAAAAATATTTAGTGTTTTTCAGTCGTAAATTTAGAAGAACATTGTCATTGAAATACTCTGCATGGAAGACACTAATGTTGCCTTAAAAATTAGGAGAAATTATAAAATAAGAAAATTGTCAGTAGCAATTACTATTGATAGAAATAAGAATTGCTAAGATTCTTTTTTCTTTGCTTTCTACAAGAAGTGTTCAGGATGCCTGTGTGCCATACTGAGTGTGACAGAAGTGATTCTTTGGTCCGTGCCTTGCATGGAAGGTGGATTACTGCAGGAAGGATTTGTACTGGAGGCTCATCTTTCACCTTTAAGTTTATATGAATAGCAAAGTCATGTAAAAATAAGGAGAATCCTTACTGAGCAAGGCAGGAAACTGTAGAGAAAAGTGTGCTCAGTTGTATTTGAGCTGCAGATTGCACTTCATTGGTCTTCTATATGTTTTGGAACTGTAAAATGTAACATAGTGCACAATTGTTAATGGACTGTCTATTACAGTGAATTTCAAACAGAACATGTATTTTTGTGTCATGGTATCACATTCTTTTTTGTCTTTGAATATTTATAGCTAAAATTCTCTGCTTTATTGTCAGGAGCAATGAGGTTCCTGAGATGAGAAGGTACGGGAGTAAAAGATGGAAATCTTAATTCTCCTCAATACCTAGTCAGTTCCACATAATTTGAGCTACAATAAAGTAACCTTTTATTTTATTATTAATTTATTTTTTTAGTCAAGTATAAATTTCATTTCACTCTTTCAGCTGAAAAAATTCCATTTTCTTCATTAATAGGCACAGGTAATTACTAAGATACTTCATTGTGGGAGCTGTTTAATCTTTCTACATGTCTGATATAAGAGAAAATTGGTTTTCTCTTACTAACTAATATAATTATTTTTATTTTAGGCCAGTTTTATCTTTCCTGTGACTCAGGTGCTGGTTGACCTTTCAACAGAAACATTGGTTTGGTTCCTTGTTTATTTTGAAATGTTGCCAGAAGTTGGGGGGAAGAGGAGGAGGGGAAGAGAAGTTGCCTTTATTTTATCCCATTTTAGGATTTTATGCATGATTTCATAACATTGTGGTAAATACAACAGTACATATTTAATACAGCTTGTAGGTTTATGTTTGCAACAGACTGGAAACAATTGACAATACTTTTCTTAAGCATAACCAAAAACATAATGAAGTTTATCCTGCCAAGTGTCAGGCCACAAATAAAGACAAGCACATGTGTGGTCAGCCTGCCCTCCATTTCTAGGAAAAGTGCCATTGGACCAAGTAAACTCATTTTAAATCAGGCAGGAAATCTTTGCCAGACTCGACCCAGACTTGTGTGTGCTGGTGACTCACAGCTCTGCCCAGCCTTGCAGCCGAGTTGGCTTCTGAGACAAAAAAAAGTCCAGGCCTGGCTGTGCTGAGGTGGCCATGGCTTCTGTCACCTTTTTCTCTTCCAGGGTGATTCTGCATTCCAGCAGTCTGGCAGCAGGCTCCATTCTACTTTGTGTCATCTTTCGTCATAAATTTTGAAGCATTCTGTCACATACCTAGTGAGAGGATAAGCTTAAATGATATATATTTTTCCTGGGCAAAGAATGCTTTCAGGAATTGTTCAAAATAGAGCAGAATGTTTTGCTACCATGCATTTTTATAAATGATCAATTTTGTATGACCAAAATCAGCTTTTGTACTTCTCTAATTATGAAGTTAAAAAAAAAAAAAAAAAGACACGGGGCGTGGGAGCAGGCGCAAGTAGCTGGGAGGAATAGGGAGACCCTCTCTGAGAATCAGGGTTAGTGTTAAGAAAGACAAAGCCCATCTGGACTTGAATATAACAAGAGATGAGAAGGGCCACAAGAAAGGTTTCTACAGGCACAGCCATAGCAGAAGACTAAGGAAAATATGGGGTCACTGATGAATGGGAGTGGAGATCTGACCCTGAAGGAGATGGAGACAGTCGAGGTACTGAATGCCTTCTTCAGCTAATCATTACTGGAAAGACCAACCTTCAGCAATCCCATGTCTCTGAAACCACTACAGAAGTCTGGTGCCAGGTAAATTTATTGTTGATGGAGGAGGATCCGTTCAGGGGATATTTAAAGAAACCAGACACATACAAGTCCCTTGGCCTTGCTGGAATGCACCTGCAAGTGCTGATGGCATTGTGTCAGTTGCCTTTGGAAAGTGATGGGAATTGGGAAAGGTTTCTGAGACCTAGGGGAAAGCCAATGTCTTAAAAAAGGCAAGAAGGAGGATCCAGCGAACTACACTCACCACACTGATCCCTGGAAAGGTCATAATAAAGGACTAATCCTGGAAGCCATTTCCAGATATATGACAGACAAGAAGGTGATTTGTAGTAACTAGCATGTGTTTGTGAATTTCTGGGTAAATTCTCCCCAAGAAAAGCTGTCTTTTTGACAGGTTGCTGATAGTTTGATCTGAAATCTGGTATTTTCTCTTGCTTATGTTGCATTGGATAATTCGTAAGCATTTTTTGTTACAGTATTTCTCTTTTGCAGTTATTGGCAAACTCTCTTTTTAAATAATTCATTTCTGCAATGGTTCTAATGGTTTTTAGGCAAGTAGAAACCTTGAAAAATGGTCTTAGTTCAGCTTCATTGTGTAAAAGATGGTAAAAGCACAGGTACACAATGAATTCTCACTACTTGCTCACAAACGAAGTTACAGGATAGCTGGAATTTTGGGACCTTCTAACTCTGTCTTCTGTGTGCATTTCATACTCAATCCCCCCAGCTGCTGTGTGCCCATCTCTGTGCCTGTGGGGAAATCCTCAGGGGGGCTGGGCTGTGGGTACTTCCCAGGGCAGTGTCAGGCTTGGTGCCACTGTGCCTGGATGTAGTGCAGGGGGAATAGGAGACTGAGGCAGATGCATCATGGAATCATGTCTCTTGGGAGGGGCTGTAGAGGTTGTCCAGCCCAAGCTTCTGATCTAAGTAGGTTTTCGTTATTACAGGTTGCTCAGAATGGCATCCAGCCAAGTTTTGGATACCTCAGGTATGCATTTTCCATAACCTATTTAGACACCTGTTTCAGTAGTTGACCAAGCTTGTGTTAAAAAAAAACCCCAAAAAGCCAATCCAAAAACGTGTTTTCCTTATGTTAAGGTGGAAGTTCCATGTTCCACTTGTCTCATCCCTGCCCAGTGCTCCCTTGAGAAGAGTCTGGCCCTGTCTTCTCATGACCTTCCACTCAGTAATAATTGAAGACAGCACTAAGATCTCGCTGTGGCTTTTTCTTCAGATCTGGTGCTCAGCTGCTCCAGGTACATTTTATGTGTCAGTTCCTGACCATCCAGGTGGGACCTTCAGTTGGACTCACACCAAGTCTGGGCTGAGCTCTGAGTGTGTTCCAGAGACTGGCTCTACATCCCCAAGGCATGTGCTGCCTGTTCCAGTTAGCTGGCTTTGTTTCCTGCTGGCTTAGCTATTGTTGTGAAGAATTTTGTGTTCTGATGCGTAACCAAATGAAGCATTTCTAGAACATGAGTTTGGAGTGGCAATGTGTTACTAATTCCAATAGTTATTATTAGTCATACATAAGTCCAAGAACTATTATCCACTTACTGTTCTAAGAGAAGCAGTTTGATGAAAAGCTTATCTTAATATTTGATGTGGTATTTAACGGTTCAGTGTATTTAAAAAAACCCCAGCATAATAGCCTGTCAATAAAAAGATAACCTTTCCTATCCAACAAAAATCCTTGTGTCAACTGTAGAACAAATATGATTGGGGAAATTATTTTATTTTTCTCCACAAAGATAGATGTAGTTTTTATGATTTGAAGATGAGGGTATGTTTTTCAAGCCCTGTCTTGGTCAGTTGCAGGATTACTGGTAGATTGATTTTCTTGATGTTTTTTATATTTTCCTTGTTCACTTCTGTTGGAACAGTGAGCAAATGGTTTTGGTGAGCAGCTTCTCAAAGAGAACATGCAAAGAAGCTGTGGCAGCAGTTTATGTCAATCTGATGGCACCTGCTGTCACCTGGTTTCACCTCTTCATGGAGAAGAAGGAGATCCAGGGCAGGGTGATGAGGTTCTCTGCTTCCATCTCCAGTTACTGCACTGAACCCTATAACCATCTCAAACGGAATGGGAGTAAGGACATGGCATACTTTGATGTTCAGGGCCTCTCTTTATTTATTTCATTATTTTTGAGCTGGCTGAAAAATGTCTGCAGTCATATGCACACATGGGGGTTGGCCAAATGGGTAAGAATCAAAGACAGATTTCAGATCTGTAATGCTGGATTTTGCCCATCTAGGAAAGAGTTCTTGCATGGTTGTTATAGTTTCATAGGTTTAAAATGTAGTGGCAATAGTGCAAAATTTAAAAATATAAACAATCATCATTTAAAATGTCAAATGCAGCAGCTGAGAGAGAACTCAGGATGGCAGCTGTGATGTGCCATATTGATAAATCAAAAAAATAAATTCAAAACATATGATCTCAGTAATGTAATCCAGATTATGTATTAGAGGGTAACAGTTGTGCATTTTCAGTGTTGGAAGTTTACTTTGCCTTTGACCCGGTGCCTTGATGTGCACTAAAGGTACAGTGTTGCTGTAGTGGGATGAGTCATATTTGTGCTCAAGTGGTACTAATGACATAAGTTTCTATGGAACTGAAACATAGAAGTTTTATTTCTAGTGTAAATCTATAAATATGCTTATTCCATAAGAATTACATTTTCTTTTCTTTGTTGCATAAGATGCAGAGGAGACTTTAAGGTATTGAAATTTGAGTGTGGGGGAGGTACTTGCTGTGGTAAAGTTTTAAAGTGAGTGTGAGAGCATTCTTACACAAGTTATGAGAACCTCCTGGACATGATTGACTTAAATTAGCTTGATTGGTTTTTATCAATTGCAGCTGCACTATTTAGCATAAAAATGCAAAACATCCAAAAATCATTTGCCTTGAAGTGTAGTAGAAAGATGGTTTTAGTTAGTCTTTAAGATGTTTCAAATGTTTATTCTACACAGATTCTCTGAGAATGGATCCAGAACATATCCAGTTACAGAGAATTAGTATAGATATTGTAAACATTGAGAAAATTATTTAAGGAAAATATGCTGCTTTATGAATTGCGTATTTAGGATTTTTGATTTTTCTTTTCCTTTAACTGTTGTAGTAAGTTAAACAGTTCAAAGATATTTGTTGTAGTGTCATAATCAGGCACCTGCCATTAAAAGCTAAAAGAGAAAGACTGGAACTTTGTGTGATATACAATTGTCTGACTTGTTCTCTCAACCAGTGACATGCTTGAGAGAAATCCTGAATAAACTTCTTTCTAAATAAGACAAGAAAGTTTTAGACCAGTGTTGAGGTTTGCAACCCAGTGTTGAAAACTTGACCAGGGAAAGGCTGCTGCTGTTATTTAAAGGCTGTATTCTGGACACTGAGTTTTGATATATGATTTAAGTTTTTGTTTTTGTAGAACTGTACTTGCAAACTTGTGATCCTGCCTTTGTTTTAAATTTTCCTCTTTTTCAGTGGCTTAATGATTTTTATAGCATGTGACCTTAAGGCTGATTAAGTGCATCTTTGTGTTCCTTGGATGCTTAATGTTGTCTAATTCACAGGAAAAATACGAATATATAAAACTTGCATAATTTACTATCATTAATTGTAACCAGCAATTGTGCTGAAGAAGAGCCCTTATTCATACATGAGATAATAGATTATGTTAAAGAGTGAGATTACCTGAAGTCAATCTTTTGTAGACTTTTAAATGTTTTTGATACAGGATGCCTGTGTTAAAGTCAAAGTGTTTTATTATTCCTTAGAATCATTTAGTCTTACATATTTCTAGGATAATGATGCCAATTTAGATCTTTAGACAGATACTTGGAATTACGATGTAGGAAATGGAAAACCATCCAGTTAAGAGCATACTTAATGGTATAATTTCAGTGGTGGAAAAAATTAACTATTTATACATATGTGTATACAAAATTTATAAATTTGTGCATATATGTAAAGAAATCACAAGGAAGTGTGGAGACTTTTATTTTATCCCTGTGCTATTAATTTAATTCTTGGTTGACACTTAAAATCACATCTTTATACATAATTCTGTAAATAATTTTTTTACTCCTCTATTAGGTCTTGCAATCCAGTACAGAGGTGAATGAAGGTAGAAGGTTATATTTCTTTTTGCATAAATAATACAAGGGTTTAGAAAGTTTCAGTTACAGAGGCACTTAATTGCATGTGCATAAGTTTACAGACAGCCTGGTGAGGTATTACTGGGGGTGTAACATATGCAGGAAGAACAAATGCTGACTTTGCTGTCCTGAATTTAATTTTCAGGAATTATAGTCATAAACTCCCCTGTTTTTTATAGAGATAGAAATCAAAGAGGCTAATACACCTATGTATTCAATATGGATATGCTTTTTTAATGCAATGTTAAGGTAGATATAAATTTAATAAATTCATTAAATTGTACATAGTTGCTATTATTTGCCAGCTATCTGCTCTTCACTTCTTAGAACACATCCTTACTAAATGGGTAGTTGGAAAATAAATTCTTTAAGGCATTTTGGCAGCTGCAGAGAGAAATATTAGTACTTCTTTCACATGTCTTTTAAAACTTACTGGTTTGAAAGGTGAGGGTTTTCTGGGGTGTTGTTTTAGGTTTTGTTTTTTTGCTTTGCTTCCACTTGAGAGATGGTACTATGATACTCTTATATGTTGATAAATATAATTAACTTTGCATAGTGCAGGATCCTATGTAGTTAATCTATGCTAAACTTTACATTAGGATTCCTTTTGTGTGCTGGCATTGTCCTGTTTCTTGAAGTGTATCTTTATTTTGTCAATCTTCTGAGAAGATTGAAAAAAGGAGCAGAATTTCACCCATGAGCAGAATTATCCATGTCTGTGAAAAAGATTACTTTCTGAATGCTTTCCAAAAGAAAAACAGATGAGGAATAGTTCTTTATTTATTTATTGACTTTTAGAATTTTCTTAAAGGGCAGATTTATAAGGCTCCATGTTAATGTCAGCTGTCAGAGATTGGGGAATGAATTTTCATACTCAGGTTTCATTTCTGTGACTAGTAAATTTGATTTCATGTTGCCTCTCCTTCTGTGTTAAATAATTTATACTCTGATTTTTTTAGCAGTTATATTTGTTTAGACATGAATAGGCATATACGTCTCTATACATGCACTGAATGTTTATATATAGACTGAAAAGAATATACTCAAAATATATACTAAATACACAAAAAGGAATGCTAAGAATGATTAAATAGTAATTTTTCTAAAAAAATGAATGTTTCTTCCATGTTTTCTATAGCACGTTAGCAAAATAATTTCCACCATTGTTTGTATCTGTTGAAGGATAACCTTTGTTGAAAGGGTTGGAATTGTAGAAGATTCAATTCTAAAAGTATTTCCAAGACATACTTTCAAGTCCAGAAACTTTCAACAGAAGTATTCTGAATATAATCAGTTGAAAAAGCAGGAATTCTGGTGGTATTTTTGGAACAAAATCCAAAGTTTGCAGCTTCATTGGTAACATAGGATTTAGAACTGAATTTTATCGCTCCCATTCCCAGACAGGATAGCAAGCTTGAAACAAATAGTAAAAATCCATTTATGTCTAAAGTAAAACCATATCTCATTCTGACTATCCTGCTTTGGATTTGCTATAAAAGATTATTTCTCTGGTGTAGAAAAAAACCTTTTCATTTCTAGAGAGCCACTGTGCATCCGTTTTGGTTGAATTTGGCAAAATTAGGCTAAAGCAGTATCTTTTTTTGATCAGACTGCTACTCTTTACACAACAAATATACATAATGTCTAATTTAGCTGAATCTTAGGAGGGCTTCCCATGCTGTACCATGTTCACGTGTTTAAAATGAGACATGCTTCAGTCCAAGAATGGTAGAAGTGGTGAAATATTGGCTAATAGAGGAGCAGTGGAGATAGCAGGAAGAGGAAAGACCAGGTTGGGGAAAAATATTGGTGAAACATCTCAAGACCCAATATTGCAATGAGGCTTATTTCATATTTTCATTGCTCAGTTTGCCAGAATTTGGAAGCACACACCTGGAGACACAGAGATTGGAGTCACTGGTGATGATCCTGAATTCTGAAGTGAGAAAAATGGATGAGATATGGTAGTACAAAATGCAGGATTACGCCCCTGAGGACAAAAAGCTAGAACTCTGTAGTGTACAAAGGTTTAGGTAAAGGTAGTAATAGTGTGTTAGAGGGTTGCTGTTAGTCACCAATAAAATGTGTCTGTGGAAAATCTGAGACTAGAATGTATCAGGAGAGATTTCTGTTACAGTTGGGGAGTATTTTTATGTACTCTGTGAGATCTCATCTGAAATGCAGTCATCCACGTTCAAGAAAGATGAATTCCAGATAGATAGCAGAGATGAAGAGGAAGTTTAGGGGTATGATCAGGAAAATAAAATAACCTTCTTATGATAGATCAAATCTATCATTGCATTGTGGTTTCATTTGCAGGAATCATTGCAGCCAATTAATTTTGCTTATCACTGCTGTGAACTGGTGACATTCCTCTTTCTTTCAGCAATGATGTATTGGTGAAGGAATAGTAATTTCCAACTCAGGGATGAACAAGTTTTTAAACAACTTTGATTGTTTACATGAGGTAATCTGACTGGACTCTAAAATACTTTTTAAAAAAAAAATCTTGTTTTTACCAAGGTAGACTTGTCAGTCTGTGCTCAGAATCTTGTAGCTTTAATGTTATTTGATAATTTAGTATTATTTAGATGTCATGCTCTGGTGTTTCAACATTTTGAGTTTGTTTTGGGCACAAAAAGATGGTTTCTTTCTCCTTCCCCCTTAAAAAAATGGAATCTATTTGTCTTTACGTGAGAATTTTTTTCATACTTTTCTCACATTCACTTTTTTGAGGAAACCAAATGAAGGAAAGGTTTAATTCGGAAAGAAATTATTTGAAATATCCTTTTTTTTTTTTTTTTTTTTTTTGGCTCAGCTGAACTTTTGCTTCAAACTTTCAAATATGGGAAACTTTTCACAGACTACCTGAGCAGAAACTGAGTAGACACTTTCTAGGGGCATTGATGAGATTTTTGCATCATCTTTATAATAATACTAACAGAAATTGGTCTGGAGAGTACCTGCTCTGTAGATGCTGCACATCATTTTGCAGATTTCCTTCCAACCTACTATTAAAATTATAATAGCATTTCTTTATTATTTATCAGAAATCTTGAAAATACTTCACAAGTTTCAATGGAAGATCTATCATTATGGGACTATGGATCTTCCCTTGGGAATTTTTGGAAGAGATCTTGCTCCTAAAGGTCTTTCCAGAAATTGCTCAAGTTTCCTGCTGTCCTGATTCTACACTTCATTAGAGTACCTACTTTTTTGTAGGTACACTTTTCAAATGTTTTAACAAAATGTTGTTTTCTTGTGGCTAAACAGTTTCCTCACTTCCCCAGTGATTGTTTCTGTTTCTTCATTATGATATATAATAATACTTATATTTCTCCAGCATATTTTTCCTTTTAGCAGATAGTAAATTGAATCAAATATATAAAAAAAAGCCTGTGCAGGATTTAGAGGGTCTTGGAAATTAGTTAAGAGATCTGTGGGTTCAAGACTTTCATGTGAAGAGCCAGAGCTGGCCTGTGTTCAGCTCAGTTGAGTACATTATTCATTTAGTCCCTGTGTCTTGGCTGTCACTGTTGGCTCTCAGAGGTTGCATGGCTCTTTCTCTGAAAGTAGTTTTTGAGAGTTATTTCACTGCTGATTATTTTCCTGAAAGCATCTCTGACATATTTGACAGTGTAAGACCATTTCTGTGATAGGGTTTGTTTTCATATCTGACTTTACATGGCTTGTTTAGTGTCAAGACTGTGAAGAAAGCAGTGCTTACCAGTTTTGCTTTATCTTGCTCATGCAGATGCTATTCTGTCCCTTGGAATTGAGCGTGTCCCAGATGGAATATAATTGTGGTATACTAGTAAACCTATAGCTTCCAGATGAATAATAAATAAATGCAAGGTCAGATCTTTACGTGGCTCTGACTTGCTGCTGGATGATCTGGCAGACTGGATTCAGTAAAAATATTTGGCAAGGTAATCTCTGTTAGAAAGTTAGGCAGCCTGCAACTGAAACTTGTCTGATTTCATTCCTGCATAACTCTTTATTTTTAATTTACCATTTAACCTCTATTATAATCACTGTGTTTATACAAAGAATGAAATTGTTTTTATTTCCTTAGTTCCAATCTCATGCATTGTTTTGCAGTATTGTTTGGGTCATTACTTGCCTGAAACTTTTCAAACATTTAAAATATGAGATAAAGGTCTATCATTCCTGTGATTATTGAAGTTCTTTAGAGCAAAATGTCTTCTCCAGTTCTACCTAAAATACCTAAAGAATGTTACTGCAAAGGTGACACAAGTAAGGAGTTACCAGTTTGGAATCTGAAACAGTCCTTTTAGTCTTCTGACACACTTCTTCTTTAGAAGCCTCTCATGATCTAAGTAGCCTTTCCTTGTCTGGAATTCTTATCACAAGCTAGCACAATCTCTGGAAACTGGTTTGCAAGTCTGTTTCCTGCATAAAGAAGGAAATATTTATGCAGTGTCTAAGATAGCCAGAACAGTTGCACTTTTGTTTCAGGAGGAGAACAGTCTGCTTTTTGGTTGAGGTGCTTCACATTAAAAAAATAGCAAGCCTTGCCATTTTCAGCTGATGGGCCATCTACCATCTGTAAGATACCTGTGAATAATTACTTACAGAAATAAATTAATATATGTGACACGAGCAATTTCTTTAAGTGCTCAGAATATCCCTGAATATCATCTTGCTCACATATGCAGCGGGAATAAGCAAGAGGGTTGCCTTGCCTTGCATGGCTCAAAAGCCAGAGCCAGTGGGAAAGTCCTGAGTTCTAGAAGGGCCCACAGGACTGAAGGTTTGGCTTGAGGACATGTGATGGAATGAAGCCGACCTATAACTCTTCCTGGTATTCAAGGTTGTTATCAAACCAGCTGATGTTTCCTGTTGTCTAGGAGATTATGGAGCCTGGCCTCTTGAGAGAGAGAGGACTTCACTCTCAGCTTTTATATTTGGAAAGTTTTAGAGGTGCATTTTTAATTGGAGCAAGTATTTGAAGCTTATTCACTCTTGTAAAAAATGCAGCAGTTTTCAGAGGAAAGGCTGTAACCTGGTTTTTCAAAGAATGTGGGCAGCAGAGATACAAGAGCCAAAATGGCATATTTCATGTAGAAAATTCTGTGTTGTATTTAAAATAAGCAATATATGTTTAGTGTATTGTTTTAACCTTCTTCTCTGTTTGCTGTGTTCTTATGAATAAATGAAAAATAATACCCAAGCTGTTTTATGTCACTCTGTTTGTGAGCTGGCCATAGATTCTAGGAGATGAGTTTGTAGTCGAACTGAATCCAGCTGGACCTGCTGCTGTAGGAATGTCTGATAATCAAGGAGGTGACACAAACAGGTGCTCCAGTTTCAGAACAGGGTGAATCATAAGATTCTCCTCTGCGAGATATGTCTCAGTGAAAAGATGTGAAATTGAGAGAGAGGTTAAGGATACATAAGCTCATCCCTACAAGCATAACACAGGCTCTCTAGCTCAGCTGGAGAGAGGTTTTACCTACAGGTACCTCCTTTATTCTGAGCAGGTTACAAACATAAATGTGCTTTTTGAAAATCACACATTCATTGTTGTGTCAACTATTTGTAATTACTGAATCCTCCTAGTAGAAAAATTAAACTGAGTAACACAGTTCATGTAGAAATTCTGTTTTTACCGTATATAAAGCTAATGGATATTTACTGATGATTCTTTCATGGAATTCTACACTTTTTTTTTTCATGAAGCAGTTAAACACATTGGCTTGACTTTAAAAAAAACCATTATGGCCTTCTAATTAACTTTCTATTAATCTGTTACAGTACAATAAAATTTGAATGTTATTGAAGACAGAAATTTCAAAAGTTAAAAGCTTCCAAGATTGATAGTTTTGTAAACTGGTTTTAAGTATTTTGAATTTATAACTATCACTATGTTGCTAAATAACATTGACTCTGGAATGACTGACTTCCTTTTGCAGTAATTCAAAAGTATTATGATAGCTATAGTTTTATAGTGAACATAAAAATCAGTGAGGTAAGTTCAGTGAGGTAAGGTTAGTGTTGGAAGTTTTATTAACAAAAACTGTAAGTACTAGCACATGAGTTACAGTTCCCAGGTGTTTTCCAAAATTTGCTGGAATTAAACTGAATATTAAACTCTGAACTTTGGACTAGTTGCTTTAAACCACTCAATTTTAGTGGTAAGAATAGGCAAAGATGTAAATTAGAATAAACCAGCTGGTAGGCAGTTGGCTGCATTGATAAGCTGCACAGCTCAGAATTCCTTATGGTATATGATGTTCCACAAGGTCAAGCTCTGTGTTGCCTGAGGGAACCATTAATATCTTGTTTACAATCTCTGCTCAGCTGAAACCTTTTCTGATGTAGTTTGACCAGTCAGTTTACCAATTTTCTCTTTTAAAGAGCAGCATAATGTAGACTGGTGGATAAAAATAATGTAAGAAGAATCAAGATTGATTAGTAGAGCTGGTGCCTGCTGAAGCTGTTGGGAATGGAGGCTGGGAAGTTAATGAAATTGTAGGTGCAATCTTCAAGGATTAAGTAGAGTAAGTGCATTTGAGGTGTTACAGCACTGGGTGCTTCTCCTGCCGTTGTACAGAAGGACTGAAAGAGCTCATGACAGGGATTCTGTCAGGGAAATGGCAGGAGTTTGTTTTCCTGATGTGAGGAGCCAACACTGGCCTGTGTTTGCAAAACATCTGTTGCTCACTGTCTGTTTCTCTGGACTACAAAGTACTCACATGCTTTAAACATCTCCCCTTGTGTCAGTTCTTAA
Source organism: Melanocharis versteri (assembly GCA_013397845.1). Classification (NCBI taxonomy): domain Eukaryota; kingdom Metazoa; phylum Chordata; class Aves; order Passeriformes; family Melanocharitidae; genus Melanocharis; species Melanocharis versteri. The sequence goes on from VZTG01003083.1 coordinate 447,004, forward strand.
TTACTGAAGTCGTGGAAATAAAACAGCAAACTAGATTATGCTTTAAAGCATATTAAGCCTATAAACTATCAGCTGAATTAAATGTTAGCTAGAGCAACCATAATACTTAGAGTAGTAGAGGGGTGAGAATGTTGTTTGAAATAATGCCTGAAAGTGAAATTTTCCTCTGTGAAGCAAAAAAGCTAGCTAACTCATTAGAGTTTCAATTTGGAACAGAGTGTAAAGGATATTAAATGTACCAAATTCAGGTGTTTGCAGCTTCAAAATGTTCTGCCTTTTCTGCCTTCAATTTTACACACATCAGATGTTTTTGATAGAAATGAATGTATGGCTTGCCAGGTACAGCTATTGCTTTGAAAAAGATAATCTTTATCATAACAGACTAAAAAATGAGGGACAAATATGATGAGAGGATAGTTGGTTTTTTCTAGAATAGGGGTTTTTTTGGCTTTTCTTTTGAATTTTTTTTTTTTTTAGTAGCTCTGAAGTGGAGAGTACAGTTGGGACACAGGATATCTTTTCTACACTTGTAGTTCAGTTCTCATATTTACAAAAGGGCCCATGTGAGAATATGCTCTCTGTACTAATAATTCAGTACTTCTGTTTGGAAAATTGGAGTGACAGCTCTTTTATTCTTGGTTTAAATTGGTTTTCATAGTAACAGCTTAGAATTTCCCCAGATATATGTGGGTGCATAAATACAGAGAGTAAGATCTTTAATAGAAATTTGTTTTTTTTTATTAACTGAAGTTTGTCCTCAAAAGATGGCTGCATAATACACTACGAGAGCAAATAATAGCCCAGAAAATGTCAACAAGCCTGTGGAGACTGTAGTGGTCACGAGGAAGGGAGAGAAGGATGGTACAGAAGGGGAGGAGCCGGACTCTTGGGCACAGTGGCAAATATTGGCTGCAGTGTGTCCTGGAACAGAGGTGGCTCAGGACCAAATGTAACCCCATTAACAATGGGTTACAGTTCTTTCTCATTACCCCAGCTGTGGTACTACAGCACACTTAGGACTTCAGTAGGAACTTCAGGTTTAGTTAAAAAAAAAAAAATACAGTCAAGCATTTGCTTTAAATGTATCTATTTATGATGGTAAAGTAAATAATTCTTAACAGTGAAACACAGTAGTGCTGCTTGATGTTTTACTTCCCCATGGAGCTCCATAGGACTAAACCACTTTCATAAATGATATATGTAATATGGCATCTGAGTTAAACAGTTAACAGTAAGGAACTTCAAGGAATAGACGTCACTACTGAAGCTGGGCATGAGTGGCGGGTGATGACATGAAGATTAATAAAGTTTGACTTTAAATTTGGCAATTTTTGCCACTTACATGAACTCTTTTTTTCCAAAAGTATAACCCAGTTCTCAGTGTTGTATATTTCCAGAGCAAGTGACAGAATTTATTGTATTAAATGGTAGAAATAAGAAGTTGCTGAGGAAAAAGAAGTTAGACAAAATTAAAAAGCAATTTACTTGGAGAGAAGTCTTTGAAATACTTTATGTGTTAGCTATCAGATCTGGTTTTGCTTTATTTTTTTTGAAAATTATGATGTTCTTCAGACTGCCAAGTTTTACTAGTAAATATACCGCCAGAGCTTGGGAAAAATAAGTGAAGGACTCTTAGAATTAGATAGTGTTGAGTGAAAAGCCAAAGAGAGGGGTTTTATGTACCAGAAATCCTTATCCTTTTGAATATAAAAAAATATATATCTGTTGCTGTAAAATGACCTGTATTTAATTTCCCTTCAAATCATATTTAAAATGCCGTAGATGTAAAAGAAGTAGTAACAAAATGGCAGACATTCCTCATAGTGTGCTGGCATGCTCCATCTAGAATACTTAATTGTTGTGTTATTTTTGGGAGATGTGATTTCACAGTACCATTTTCAGGGAAGAGAGAGTTTCTTATATTGGCAAATTCACTCTGGCCAAAAATGAAGTAGTGTAGTTTGCTTCTGGTCGTCCACAAGATGAGGAACTGATTTAACAGCATTTTGGTTTTCTACCATCTGGATGTTCTTATTTGACTTATGAAATGATGTCATACACGCTTAGTGCTGAACAGATAGCGAAAGGTCGCCTGCAGTTCAGGATGAGGTAGTTTTATTTCCTATTATGAGGAATGTAAAAGTCTTGGTTTATGGTTACCAGAGGCAGAAAGAGGACTTTAGGAAAGGAGAAAATGACTGACATAACTGATGTTCTCCTAAACCTCCACATTGCATTCCTGTGAATAGAAAATCAATCTTCACACCCAAGACCACACACAGTGTAAGTTGTCTGTTCCCTCTCCCAGACTGGCACTGGCTCAGAGTTCTGCCTCCACTTTCAGAATGGCTCCTTGCTGTGAATGTTAGTTTGGGGATGATATAATTATTCCATCAAAATACTTAATTGGTGGATTTTTGAATTAAAGTGCTCTGCTGTATCAGTCTCAAGATGAAGAGATGTAAGAAAATACCTATGTATGTGGAAGATTTTTTCCTGCCACCTAAGGTTGTGCTCTTTCCTTCCCAACTCTTGCACTGTCCTTGTGTGAACTGGGGGAAGCTGCACTTTGGTTATGCTTTAAAGACTTTATTTGAAGCTAAAGCAGGATTTGGGTCTGAGGAGCTGGAGTGGACAGGAGCTCTGCTCCTGTTTTCCATTCAGAGCCATTTACTCATCCTCTCCACCTGCCTTGTGCTCCCAAGTTTTATTGCCTAAAATCCCCCCCATTCCTGAGTTGAATCTCGAGAGCCATGCTGTCAGCGTGTATGGAAAGAAATTTTGGAAGAAGAGTGAGAATTGTCTGCTCCGCCCCTGGGGTGGGGACTGGATGGGCAGAGAAGTAAAGATTATTGACTCAGACGCTGCCTGGTTCAGCCGAGCAGGCTAGAACTGCATCAGACATGTGGAAGCTGCTGTGTTGTCCCAGCCGCTGTGGAATGGTGTCAGTGCTTTGTTTATCCGGGGATCTAATCACCTCCAACTCCCTTGACTTGAAGCTTTAGGCTTCTGCCTCATGGCAGCTGGGAAAATGAGCCTGGCAGTGCCTGAGGGGGGAGAGATGCTTTTGGAGAGCCCACTCCAAGGTCCTGACGAGCTCCTCAGCTGCAGCTGAAAGGCCCAACAGAGATTTCTGTGATTTGACTTCAAGGATTGCTTTCAGACGTGAAGCAAATAAGTGATTAAGTATAAAGAAGATGTGGTAATGAGCTTCAGATGCAGTCTTTTATGTTTATTAAAAGAGCTCTGAAAGCTTGCCACTACTGCTACTATTATTTCTTGTTTTCGAATTGAAAAAGTCATCTTTGAATCCCTTACTGCACACTGCTTACAAACCGAGAGATCCTATTACTGTAATATTGTAAAAAAAGTCTTAAAAAGAAAATAAATCCACTGGAATATAAATCTTTTTTCCAGTGTATAGAAGGGCAATGAGCCATTTTAAAAGCAGGAAGAACATGCATTTTGAGATCCAATAGATCATCTAAAATGGTCCCAAACCAAGTTTTAAACTGGCATTGAAAATACTTTTGCTTTGAATAAATTTAGCATTACAAAACTCAGAATATACATAAATACAGATTTGCTGATTGTTTTGCACTTTGCAAGTATTCTGATTAACTAGGGAAAAAACTGCTTATTAGGGAAGACCCTTTCTGGCTATTCCAACTGCAGAACTTAAAAATTCTAAGCCTCCGTTTATGCCCTTTCAGTTTCTTCCATCTAGCTTTTTATTATGAATTAACCTTGTGCATTTCTAGGTAGTATAAACTTTAAACTCCTGTTCTTTATTTTCTAAAATTTCTATGTTTGAAATTTGGATCAGTGAATCTAAAATTTCTCACTTGCCTGACTGCCTGCAGCTCTCTTGTAGGTGGAGAATTATTCTAAATTGCCACATCATACATTTTCAATCCAGACCTTGTCTTCTCAATGGTGAACCCTGCAGCCAAAACAAGCCTGTGAGTCCACTTAATGTGAACACCTCATGGTTCAGAGCTGCAGGAAAAGCCTCTGTTGAAGGCAACTTGTCTCTATAACAATAAATGATTGCACTCCCTTTATCTTAGTTCTCTACTTTCCATGATGTTTATTAGCACTGACTGAATTTCATGGGTATACATTTTCTTGTTATTATTTTATTTACAATTAAGCTTTCAATAATATGAAGCTCACATCATTGAAAAAGAAGTCTTTCTTGGGTTTCAAAAACTTCATATATGATGAAATCTATTCTTTACTCCCAAATATTCCCCACCCCCCAGTATTATATACTGAGAGCTGCTCAGCAATTCATTTGTAGCTGCTTTTCTGAACCAGAATATGTAAACAGCGCAGGTGCTCCTGAAGGCACCAATACAGATAAGGCGTGATTCTTGTAGCAATGATGGTTAAACCCAAAAATATTCTGTTTCTTTAATAAATTGAGATCTCTGTTATTTTATTACTGTTTGAATTGCATTAAAAGAATTTAAACAAATCTGCATGCTTGAATATTTACACGGCAAAAAATGAGAAAATCAAGGGTGCTTACACATTCTGGACTGTTGGAATTCTTTTGGGTTTTGTTTTTTCTTCTTTTTAGTATTTCTAAAAAAACCCCTCCCCAGTTGTATATGCAGAGCATTTTGCTTAGAAAAATCCTTGAGTAGCCCTTATTTTGTTTGACAGGGATTTGTGCTTACTACAGAGAAGTAGTCAGACCCACTTGTTAAGAGACTTGTGAAATAAACACTGGAGAAAACTGTAACAAGTGAAACAATGTCTTACAGTTCAGTTTGGAAAATGACATAGAAGAGAAATAAAACATTTCTTAAGTGTGAATAAAAGAGTATTAGAAAAAAATATGCTAATGATCTATACTGAACCCTAAATATGTTTGATTTACTTATTGTAGGTTGATGCCTTGCGGTTACGATTGGAAGAAAAAGAAACCTTTCTGAATAAAAAAACGAAACAACTTCAAGACCTCACAGAAGAGAAAGGAACCCTTGCTGGAGAAATTCGAGATATGAAAGACATGTTGGAAGTAAAAGAAAGAAAAATTAATGTCCTTCAGAAAAAGGTAAGATCACTGATGAAAGGATATGTTGTACAACTTTTGAGGCACATTTAAAGGAAATACTTCTGTTTCCTAAAGTGTATTACTTTTAATATATTAAAAGGATGCAAGGAGTCTGTAATACTAAAATTCTCTAAAATAAAATTTGTTACTATTACCTGTGGGTACATTTTTTATAGTATTATATCCTATATATATTAAATCAGAAAAATATTAGATGCTGCAGTTGTCACAAAATTATTGGATTTAAGTGAATGTACTAAAAATCCTGATAAAACTTCTTATCCCTCAACATGAGGGATTCCAGTATTCTTATGAACACTAATTACTACTCTTTCCAAATAATGTAAATAAAATGTGTGGGCCTGCTAAAGGGTCAGGATACTGCGTTTTTAGCCTGAAGGACTTTCTTTTCTGGGGGAGAGGAGAGGAGTGGAGAGGAGAAGGAACCTAAATTAAGTCAGTTATCTTCTTTTCCTGTGATTTAAAGACATTAAGAAGGGAGGCTCCCTCCAAACAGCCAGCTAGTCTTATTTCTAATTTTCCACAAATTTAACTAACTGCATTCGCTGTGTTTGGGGAGTTGGGTTCAATCATTACAGTTTCCACCTGGGGGAGTGGAGAGGGAATTTCCTGTAGAGGCAGCTCTGCAAGGGTTCTGCATACAGTGGTAAAATGCTCATTTCCATGTCCTTTTTCTCACACTCACAAAAGTATTTATACTACCAGGTGTGTCCTGTTTGTGTCCTGTCTGTCACTGTTTACCATATAGAGATGCGTAAGGAGAAATGGAGGAAAGGCTCCTGGCATCACCAATATTTTACTATTCTTCCCTCCTTTTACAGCCGCTCCAAGAATGTTTACTCCTCCTTACTCTATTATTATGTAGGTAGTTCATGTTACTGTGGTTTTCCTCCAGGATTCACATAGGGTTCACATAGTCTGGTTGTGCTTCTGTCTGCAATTGCTTAAGCACCGAATTTAAAAAGCCGAGTCCTTATTTTCCAGAAACTGAGAAGGCTGCTTTTTCAGGCCTGGGAAATAAGGCCTATCAAAAGTGGAATATAAGTACTCATCCACTTTAATCCTATTTCTGAATATTTGGCTTGTTAGCAATGCTGATGATGTAAAAGAAAGCAAACTTCAAGGCTTTTATTCTGTGCTGAATGGTAACTAGTTTTGGACACTTCTTGAGCAATCTGAAGAACAAAATGCATATTTTCTTATTGTTTGCATTCTAAAAAAAAAACCCTAAACCCCTGAACAAACCAACAACTTACAATTTGTCTTGTACTTAAATCTTGAGGAAATGGGTCAGTAAGAGGAATGTGTATTCAGTGGTGAAAATTTTGTGATGAGTAACTATCACAGAGCTATCAGCACTATCTGTCATGGCTTTGTCCTCAGAAATATGCAGCATAACACTTTTCCTGATTTTAATAAATCATAGCCATTTTATTAGAGTGTGCAGATGGTCTTGCCTCTTTTGCACCTGCTTCTTCATGGACATGATAATTCTCAAACTGCACTCTCTCTTCACTAGATCATAGAGTAAAATATGTCATAGCCTCATGAGCTCTATGATACAAAGAGATAAATCCTGCTAACAGCTGGGTGGAAAATCGGAGTTAGTACTGAACTGATTTTTTTTAAAACTGGAAGTAGCACTTCGTTAGCATTTTCTTTTGTGGAGCTTTTTATTTCCCTTCATTAGGAGACTTGTGAAGTTCAGTTTTTCTGCTATGGGCTAAATTCTGGGTTTACTTAGAGAAGAATGAATTTTGATGATTACTTAAAAAAAAAAAGCAAAAAATATTATGTTTGCAGCACATAAGGTATGTGTAGATTTGCTTCTCTGAGGCATTTTTAATAACCACATTCTTTTAATGTGTAGATGTTAGCATGCCCAAAAATTCTAATGCCAGATTGTTATTATACCATTATTTTGTTTATAGGAGAAGAATGTTATATTTGGAAAATAAATTTTTGAAGTAACCCTTAGGTCACATTTTCAGATTTGGATCTTTATTTCACTAGTGTTTCTCTTCCAATATTCACTCACAGATCATTTGATCAAAGAGAAATTTGATTGAAATATTGTCCTGCTCTGCTCACCCCTCATTTAAGTAAATCTAGAGTATGATGCTATAAATGATGCTTTCATTGTTTACTTTTCATGTGCCTGGTGTACGATTCTGAAGTAAAAAATCCTGTATATCACCAATGCAAACCCAGGCTTCTACATTCATCTGGAAAAAGAAAAGCTATCCACTTGTCTGGTTAACCCAAGTGTTCAATTTCATTTTGGCAGTGCTTATTAGATCATGACTTCTCATGTTTGGTGCCCTTGAGCATTCCAGTGTCCTTGGCAGCAGATGAAATCTCATCTCTGGGTCACAATACTTGCATGCAGAAGGGAAGATGTTCTGTGTCTTTCCTGGCATTAGTGCCTTTCAGTTCTAGATGACTTTACCTTCACCAGACGAAGCTGTGTCCCAGGGCATTCATACCTTGTACAGTCCATGTGTTCTGCCGAAGGCAGAGGGAGCACAGCTCCTTTTGGAGCACAGGCAGATTGTTCATTTGGTCATGTGTTATTTCAGGAGTTTGTTGGACTATGTATAGTACTAATTCCTAGTGCTGTAGTATTGCTATTGCAGTATTTTTGAACAGTCCTTTTTCAGGGGTTTTCAGGGAGTGTAGTAGTGGATTCTGTGCTTTAAGAAAAAGTTTGTCCTATGTACCTGTTTTCTTTCCAGTTTTGACAACATGCCTTTCCAATTGCAAGCATAACTAAGAATAAATTTTGCTAGAAAAGTATTTAATCTATCCTAATTATAGTAATTTTATCCTTTAGTTTAATCTAATTATCATTTTATCTTTTTTACTTCTTTCTGGTTTGCACATGACTTTTGCTTTCCTCCAGTTTTTGCTCATCATCTGACATTTTGGCCACTTCTTCCAGTATTGCTTTCACTTTGAGATGGCAGCCAAACATGTCTGTGCTGAGCATTTAGAAACTTGCTCTCATTGTGCACATACATGTGGAGAATTCAGGGAGTGGAAAGCAGGATGGACCATTTCCTATGACACTCAGGAAGTGGAACAATGACTGGGCCTCACAGTGCATTGTCCTGTGTTTACATACCCTCCCTCATCCAGGACTGCTCTGGTTCTGGCTTACTCTCCTGAAAACCCTTCTGAAAATGAAGGAAGCACTTCTAGTTCTTCTTTGCAGGTTCTATCAGGACATCAGATTCTTCTGACTGTAATATTATAATGGTTGCCTCAATTTTCTTCTTTCCTTGCAGAAACAAGTTTTATATCCTTGTATTTTTGTTTACTTTTGATATGAGACTTGTGAATAACCAGTTTTGTTCCTGCCTTCAGTTGTTGGTGCAAGATAGATGGCTACATCTCTCTCCACTCAGCCTGAAGTACTTCACTCAGCCTAAAATAATATTTGTTTTAATGGTTGTATTGAAGTAACTGAAGAAGGAAGAATTTGTGTATAGTGCCTAAAAATATTTCTGTCAGTAATAACCTGAGAGTAGGAAGGAATATGTAACTTGGAAATATGCAATTTCTAATCTGTATTCCTTCTCTTATATACATTGTCTGCTGTACAGAAAAAAAGATACAAAGGAGACAAAACCAAACCCTGGAAACTCCCTTTGGAAACTGGAGCAGTTCCTTGTCGTTTCTGGATACCTGTCACACTGGGAGGGCAAGACAGGTTTTGTTGATGGCTCCCTACCAAAGGTGTGGAAGGAGCAAACACAAAACAGCTGTGGTGAGGCCCGTGGGATGCCATAGGAACAAACACAGGGTAACAAGACTCAGAAAAATTTATGGGCTAGATAAGGATGTGATGGTTCATTGTCCTTCCATGCAGAGATTGGGTGTAATTTTTAACCAAATTGAAAAACTACTGCACTATTCAGGATAATTTGCTGGCTTAAGAGGGGCCCAGCACTGGAGCAGCACGTGTTTAGAGGATTTGGATCAAGGTAGATTGGCATGGAGTAATAATAAACTTATGTCAATGTCAGAGGTGCAATATTACTTAATATTTCTTTCTTTTAGAACCTTTGGCACCACTGTTCCATTTTAGTGCCAGTAAAGTTGGGTATGCTGTTTTAATAGCCTTGTTTAACCTGGCAAAGCTAGTCTTACACCTCATATCTGTCAGTTTAGCATGCAGAGGGGCAGGCCTCAGAAATCTTTATGTATTTCTTACCAGAATGTCCCAGTTCTATGAATATGGCAGAGTTGTAGGCTGGAGGGCAAAAGTGCTGAGCTGGATGCTGTCCCTTTTTGCTCCCAAATTTCGCCTTTTGTACAGTAGGTAGAAGTGGAGTGTTTTGTCCTCTAGGAATCTACAGATACTTAAAATCTCCAGTTATATACTCTGAAGTAGGAGTCTCAGTGATGAAAACAGTAGCTGTTGAGACAAGAACAGTGTACAGGATGTAGACCTGGATCATATTAGGACAACAGCTTGTGGAAATTCTTTTGTGGGGACCATCATAAAAGAACACCAGCTAAAGGGGGCTAATATAATATTCTGCCTTGACTCGCTACATAACTTTTTGTGTAAAATGTTACAGTTTCCATCTTTAATAGTTTAAGCTTTGTGATTGATGAAGTGCTACATGACTAAGGGCCTTAACCTACCAGCTAATTAGCATTTGTAGGAAATGTCATAAAGTCTTAGTTCTCATGTAATAATTGGAATCTATACTTGGAGTGGCTGGACTATGAACTTTAGGTGATATTGTCCAGTTTGCATTAAAGTGTGTTGCACAATTAATTGGATGCATTGCTGTTGGTTGTCTTCTAAAAAAGAGGAAATGTACATTGGTCAGGTTAGGAGTGATTGGAGTCCTACTCTTGGGCTGAGAAATTTGCATCAGTATTATTGCTTGATGGAGGCAACAAGTAGAATGTGCAAGCACATTGCTGATAGAAGATGCCTTTGTATTTTTTTTTTTTTTCATGGTTTATTCAGCTGGGAGCATGGTTTTGTATTCCTGGAAAGGGGTCAGGGCATGACAAAGGACATTTTTTATTAACTTTGTCAAATTCTATCAGAACACAGTAAATAGGCTCTTATGTGTGCTGGGGTTTTGCAGTCATAAATCAGAGATCTATTGTATTTCTGGAATCAGATGACAAATTCTGAACCAGCTGTTCTGCAAAACAGATCAATGGTCTGACTGTAGATTTCAGGTGTTAAACAAAAATAATATTATGGTGTCTTTCTGGTGTAGCACAAAAGTTTTGATGTTACAAAGCTGCTGTGGTGACTATAAACTCTTGTATTATTTAAGAATTGAATCTTCTAATAGTATATGTCCATTTTAAGAGTACAGTGTTCAGTGTACTGAATATTAGAAAATTGTCCTTTGTTGGCTACTTATGCTTGTAGCTTTGCCAAATCATGCTCTGTTTTTCAGAACAGTCTGAAAGGGAAATTGAACTAAATATAGTCAATTATTCATCCAGTGTGGTGGTGTTACTGATCCCAATACCTTATCAGAAAAATGTGTCCTCAAGGGTTCTGCACAATAAAATGCAGCTTTGGGACTGCTTGGTAAACAGAAATTCCCCTTAAGCCTAACCAGAGCTGCTGTTGGGCTGCTCTCAACCTATACACAGAGACACTGAGAACAATGTCATTAAGATCAGAGGCAGGGATAATTTTCACTTTTCTTTAGCTTAATTTGCCATTCTTTGTAACGCATTATGCTACTAAGTTTTTACAGTTTATAAAAGATCACTAGAAATATGTGACCTAATATACATTCCCTTAGTGAAGCCAACCTGAGTGTTCCTCCAGCCTAAAACCATAATTATGTGTTTAGGTAAATCCTTGCACATTGAAATTCAGGATCTTTATAAACTTTTCCAGCCTGTGCTTGAATCAATTGTCCTTTCCAATGAATTTTGTACCCACTGAGGCTAGAAGTCCAGAATTTTGTTGTTCCTCCCCCCCCATTCTCAATGATCTGCTTGCTACTGCTGTTATTTTTCAAGCCTACCCTTCAAAAGAAGAACAGTTGGATTACACACTTCTGCTTACTGGCCTATTTGAAAATAAGCACTTACCTTTGTAGGAGAAAATCACCAAATTCCTCAAAAAGAGTTTGATGAGATTACAAAATTTAAAAACTCTTTTATCTAATGCCAGTTCTGTAAACATGTTAATTTTTTAGTATCAGGTGTATTGTAAAACAGGGACTCTCAAGTAAGAAGAAATATTGACTGCAATAGTTTACACTACAGTAGTGTAAATTATTGTAGATCAAGTTATGCTAGCTGGTTTTGAGAGGGTTCCTCACATGTTGAAGAGAAAGGGATCGTTGGACACTCAGGTTGTTCATAGCACACACAAGTACTCCTAGACACAGCGCGTCATCTGCAAAGTGGGACTGAGCTTAATGAGGCACTTACATAAGGGTTTCACACTGCTCATGAGACACCAGGGTTGCTGGGGGGGAAAGAAGTTGCCCTGCAGCTCTGAAATGTCAATACTAATTAACAAAGTTATCTTTAAATAAGACATTAAGTTTCATTCATGCTGAGAAAACAGCCAACTCACATGCTGGGAATTTTAAGCTGTGTGAAGAGTAATATTTTATTTTTAATACAGTTGGGGGAAATTTCTTCTGAAGTGTGGAAGAGCTCAGTTATGTGTAGTGTAACTGGGCAAAAGGGAAGTAGAAGTTGTCGTATTTTGGAGGTGCAGTAGACCATAAAGGAATTATGTAGGGAAATTGATGGCTACCTATATATCTGAAAAAGAATTAAGGAAAATCTGAATTGTTTAGGAGAAATATATTTTTCTTGGAAGAAATGAAATTTCTTTTCAAGAAATGTAATAGAAGTCTACTGATTGGAATTAAAAAATTATAAAGGAGAGTTTTGTAAGTATAATTGAGAATAATTTTACTTAGAGAGGTATCCTGCTGTCATGACTCACTTAGAAGTTTTAGCTGCTGACTGAGGGTGTATTCATGTGATTCCCTGCTCTTGGAACTGCATCTTTGAGTGGCAGCCTGGCTATTTCCCCACTGTCTCAACATGACAGATTCAGCTGGTTTTGTGCCTGCCAGCAGTTTAGCACAGAATCCTTGACAACTCACTGAAATGATGCAAAATCAGATCCCCCAAGACGCAGTGCATGGAACAAAGTATTGCACAAGCCCAAAAGGCTTGTATGTCTTACTACATGCTGATCTTTTTCTTGGAAACTCTTTCAAGGTCCATGCTCCAGATGAGTGATTTGTGGCAGGGAGGAAGGAGGTTGTGTGGCTTCTGCTTCTCACCTTCAGTGACTGACACAGACATTCATGAGGGGGGTTCACACGGATAGGCAGATCTCAAATCATAATTTTATGAAATGTTCCTTAGGAAAATAAATGAATCAGCTTGTTAATTACATGCAGTAAACCCCATGAGACAACAATTTTAAATCTTAAGTGATTCAGAAATGATACATTTTATGTATCACTTCATCTGAGAGATTAATTTTTTTATAGTCTGATGTGTGAAATATTCAACAATTCAGCGACTGAATAACTTACTAATCTGGTAAACCATCCTTGCCTAATCCTGAAATAAATGGATTCCACTGCCCTCATTCATCTACTTGCTAGGATAGGCAGTTACACTTGATCTGCAGCTTTAACTAATATATATTCAAGTTTGTTATATCTGAAAATAAAAAAAAAAATCTCCTACTAAACATAAAAAGTAGAATTATGCATTAGCAGTTGGATTCTAGCAATTTTGTAGTATATTAAAACTCTACTCTTCTGTTGGCGTAGAATCAACCATCCTAATTTAGACATTGCTAGAGCTCCTTGATGTTGGCAGTTGTGCTTTCCTGGTGGTATTCCATTGCTGTCCCTCCGACTGAGCACTCTGTGACTAGAGATTCTAATACCTTCGTAAATTGGGTATTTAATCACATTTGGAAAAGTATCACCCTTCACCTTTGAGTGGAGCTCTTATTGGCTTTATGAAATCACAAAGTTCAAAGACTCAGGAGTATGCATGCAGATAAGTTTAATGGTAACAATAAATGAGAATTGTTATCTTCATACTTCTCTCTTCATATTATTGTTACCAGATGTGGCCAGAACTAGTGGTGCCAATTTGGTCAGATTGCTTTGATAATTTTCTTGTTGCCAAGTAGTGTGTATTTCTTGGTGGGAGAATCAGCAGTGATATGTTTGAATATGAGTAGAATAAGTCCAACTTTAGAATGGAATCTGAATCGAATTCACTTCCTTCTAACACACCTGACTTTAATTTTTAACGCCCAGCCAGGCACAGTGCTAAGATCAAAGTGAAACAAAGAGAGGGGAATAAAGCAATTCTTGGAAAGTAAAAAGAAAAATGGCATAACATTGTGTAATCTTTTCATATGAAAGAAATAATGGGCTTATTTACCATTCACTTAAGAATAAATCTGCAGTAAATTTGCTACAGGTAATTATGCCAGCAAACCCCCTTACTTATCAGGGAGAAAAATCAGGCCCCGTATATTTATTGCCTAAGAGATGCCTTAATTTGACAGCAGAAATCTGCATTAATGTCCCCAGAAAGGCACAGAGCCCTTTATTGCTCTGTGCTTAACCCCGTGCCAAAGTGACTGTACACCACGGGAACCTGTGCACGCTGCTCTCTGTAGAGCTTTCTGCTGATCTTGAGGGAGAAGCTGCTTAAGGTCCACAGGAATCAGTCAAGTCTTCATCTTAGAACTTGTTGATGGACAGGATGGGGGGGTGCTACAGTATAATTTAAATTTGAGTGAAATACCTGCTGTGTCCCATCCCAAAATCTTTATTTGTAGTTAAGTCTGAGTTTTTGTTGTAGCTGTCATGGAACCATAAATAGTTTGATTTGAATGTTTATTTGATAAAAAATCATGACTTTTGAGATTCTTTGAATGTTGGAGGGTGGATGAGATAGTAAAGAGCTGAACAAATGGGAAGAGCTTCCAAGTATAGAAATAGAATATAGTAATAGAAAACAGGAGTTTGCTAATTTAGTTGCAAAAGAGGTCATCCCTTTAAACTGTCCTTGGGAGCTTGTCTTGTTGTGTTAGATTTACAATAATTAGAATTACAATAATTTCTTGCATGACATTTTGTGTTCATCAGTTCTCACTGTTTGCATGCTTTAACTGTTACTGATTTCTGTGTACTGTCAATTTATGAAATGTAATATCATTCATCCTCTGTCTTGAAATTTTTGGATTGCAACACCTTCCATGAGTCCTTATAAATCACTCCGGCTTTGGGGAGGGGGAAGAAGATACACTATGGGCAGGTAGCTCTTTTCTGTCTCTGACAGTTCTGTAGCATTGAACTTGCCATCATTCGATCCAAACTGTCTGTGGTATCTATCATCTGAATGGCAGACACTGAAAATGGAGGTGTTGTCAGACTATTGTAGCTTCATTGTTAAGTGATGCTCAAATTTTTTAGGAGAATTTTACAGTTAAAATTAAGTGCATGTTCTTGAGAGGAAAGCCTGACAAATAATTCTAATGCTTGCGGAGATAGTCAATCTGTGTAATACATTGATATAGCCTGTAATACATTGATACAGCCAGCATCTCCAAAGGACTTGCAAGTGTTCTTAACTTCAAGCTCCTAACTCACCACTCCTGTGAGGATTTTATCCAGTGTCTGTCAAACCCCACCATGCAGAGGGGCACATGGTTAAGGAAGTGAACATGAAGCTCAGTGGGAAAGAACTGCATCTGACAGTTGCTGAAACTTCTCACTCTCCAGCAAAGAAACATAAATCAGAGAAAAAATAGGACGTTTGGTATAGTATGAGTGTGTCAATGTCACTGAGATTGCAGCAGCAGGTTACCTCCAACAGCATCTTCAGGATTTTCCTGTAATTGCCAAAGGGACGACGAGTGTTCTTAGATACTTTCATCAAAGCTTTTGCAATAAATAAAAAAAACCTGAAGGAAGCCAAATGGATAAGGATGGCTAAATTGGTTAATAAATTGTGGGCATCAATGACCTAATGAAAAACTGATTCAGAGAGAAAAGTATTTCTGTGTCATAGATGTACTTTATAAAAAATTTCTTTTATTTTTGTGTAGTTGATGGTATTAGAGTGAAGCTAAGTTTCACATACAAACCTGCTGGTTTTGAGGAGATACAAGATAAAGGAAATTCAGTGATTTTTTTTAAAGGACATCTTTCATACCAAAAGCAAACTATCTTAAACAAAAAACCATATCAGATCACAGATTACTTCCTATTCAGACATTTCCATAAAAGCATTGCTGTCTTACCTTTGCTGCTATAGAGAAATTAACTGTTCAGCAGATGTTGATTAAAGACATCCAAGTTGCTCCGTTTAACATTTCAGTTTAAGTTTAGTGGTGCTTTGATAGTTTATATGTAGAAAGACTGTGTCTGGCCTGCAGTAACTAATGGTGAAACTCAATATGTGCATTGTCTTTGGTGCAGCTATAGTGAAAATATTAAATTACATCCCGTAGTAACAAGAATCTGAGTTCTCTGATGAACATTTTTAACACTTCAAATCTTAATGGGTCTAAACCTATGTACATTGACCATATGTTAATTTAGAACGATTTAGAAAAGACATCTCTAAAGAAAGGGGGCAGGGATCTGTTATCCTCCTGCAAAGCTTTTCTTTCATGCAAGTGTGTTTCACTGTCCCTTATATATAAATATAGATGGTTTCTGTAACCAAGGAGATTTTCCAATAGAAAGAATATTATTATTTCTGATTAATTACTGCCTAACCATTTCAGCTTCACTGCTACGGGGTTTTTTTACACTTTTTACCACTGGTACTTCAGGAAACTCATATAAAATAATACCATGTGAAGCTGGATTCACCATTACAACCTCCTTTTTAATGGGATTTCTGAGGCCAAGGGGCTCTTATAATGGAAATCAACATAGCTGTATTGAATTCCTATATCCATTATTTGTAGTAGTGAGGGGACAGGGCTGTTATTTTTACTTTCAATGTAAATTTTTTTGCTATTACAGATTTTTAAAAGATTTCTTCATTTAAAATTAATTTTAATTTTTAGGGCATCCCTCCTCCCTTTTCAACCCTTCTGCCCCTTTATGCCCTAATTTGAGAATAAAGTAGTCTAAAGTTTAATATTTTTCCTCTGTTGATTTTGATGAAGTATTATATTGTTAAGTAGAATATTTTACAGGAAAACTGGGAAATAAGAGAATATTGGAAATCTCAAAAAAACTTGTAAGACTGTGGAAAGAGATATGTAATTAAGGACTAAATAGGATTGAGCAGTTTTAAAGCACTGTACTTACAATTTTTTTCCCTTCAGGTGTGAAATGTCTGTGATTTACAAAATCTATGCAATTAATTTATTTTGAATTAGGAGCAGCACATTTATCTGAAAGTTTCACAATTAACAAAAGTATACTGGGATTTCTCTGTGTTCTGAAACAATCAAATAAAACTAACATTATCTCTTGAGTGAATTATCTGTCTGTACTTTTGAAGTCTTTCTACCGAATATGTTTAATATTGTCACACAGTTCTGTGTTAAAGGGATGTTGTGAAACTGCTCATATAAGGGGATATATATTTACTGTTATAATGTAATTTATGAGCAGGTTGTCTGACAAAATTAGTTGTAGCATGCTGCAGTTAAGCATTTGCTATCCTCAGAATTGTGTATGATCTGAGTTACGCTGTCCTGTGGAACAGTGTCATGATGGTTAAATGTGCATTTATTTTGCTTTTGTCTAGACTCTTGTATCTTTTATAGGTTTGCATTGGAATCAAAACTGCAGGAGTTGTTTAAATGGGAAATGTATTGAGTTTCAAATTCAAACATTACAAAGCATGTTAAATATCTCTTTAAACTTTCCAGGAAAGGAAATAAAGGTATTCTTTTCTTTCACTCAAGCTGGTGATTTAAAGAACAATCTTAAGCCATGGATAGAAATATACAGTGGTGTTAGTAAAAATAAAACAGATATTTTGAAAGTATACCAGTGCACATGTACATAAATGAAAGTATTAAAAATAGGCAAAAAAACCCGGGATACTACAAATTATGACAGAATTTAAATTTGGTGTCAATTCCATAACTGGATTGCTTACATGAAGTGTACGGTATTCCAGTGGAGCAGTGACTTTCTAGATTTGAAATACTTAATTATAAATCATAATTCTGGATTGAATATGAAAAAAAAATTAATCCAAGAGAGCAAGAATAAAAGTGAGAAAAATAGGTTATAAAGTTACTTAAGTTGGTTGAAGAGCTATTGAAAAGGATAAAAACAACTGCAGTTAAGATGAGAGGGACTTATTTGAAGTGAGAAGGCAGAGTTTTATCTCAGATATAACTTTCTTCAGCATTTTAATTTAGAAAATATTCTTCAGTGTTTCAAATAGGGCAAAAAGACCCCAACCACCTTTGAATGCAGATGGGGAAAATGAGATGATGACTAGCCCCGAAAGAAATTTGGAGTGTTAATGCCAGGAGTCTGAAGGTAGTGATTAATACAGTTTCAAAAAGTATTTCAGACGGGATGTGGTAGCAAAAATTGCCAATATTCTGTCTGCAGAAATAATGCGTAGTGGAGCAAAAGATGATAAGTGCTCTCTAAATGACTTTTGTGTCATCCCACCTGAAAAACCATGTGTGATTTCAGACATCTTGTGGTCAGAAGAAGGATGGAAATGTGAAAGTGTCAGAAAAGAAGAATGGTTCGAAACCTGTCAGGTTTGGGTATCTGTCTAAAGTCAGTAGAGCTTAGTTTTTTATTTTACCATTCTGAAGGTATAAATATCACAAATGAGGATAGATTATTTTGGACAGTGTAAATCTTAGAAAATGAGTAGCATGAAATCAGATTGACAAGGTCATCTATTAAGTGATTGGATAGCCTTCAAATGGGGAAGGAAATTCAATTACCATAGGTTTTTCATTGCTGGGTAACATAGGCAGCCCTGGAAAGGATCTTAGAGTATTATAGTATGTTCCACTGCCCACAAGCAGGATTTGAAGGAGATTCTTACAGTGAATGAAAACATTGCTTTTTCTCTAGGGATTAAGTCAGGCTTCCAGCCCCTCCACATTACAACCTGCTCAACCTTTTCATTTTGAAATGAAGCAGTTTGTAAGGTTTCTGCCTGTTATTCAGCACTCAAAGTTAGGGCTCTTTTCTGTAATTGAAATCTTTTTTTTTTTGGATATCTCTCTGTTTTCCTATCTTAATAATTTTCTTAAGGATGTAAAATGACTATATTGCTCTTTAATAACTACATTGATTTTAATAACACGTTATAAAGTGAAGTTGCAATTAAAAGTAAGGTAATATGCTTTTTAGTGTTTTTCTTGCAATAGTTTGGATATCCAAACTAAATCTTCTTTCAGAACAGACTGGTCATCTGTTTTACAGCTTATATTGTTTTTCCTTTTCTAGACATATATTTCCCTTTATATATTTCTGTATTTTAAAGCACTGCACACAACATACACCTCTTGTTACTCCCTGTTCTTGTCCAGCCTTTTGATTTCTCTGTGTTCATTGCTCTGCAAAACTTCCCAGGCTACTGTCGAACTGGCTCCTACTCTCTTTCTGCAGCCTCTTGAGGTGCCTGTTCTTACTTTATTTCTTTTGAAGCTTCCCTTTTCAGTGTTCCCTGTTGCCCAACATTTGTCTCTACAACTTGTCAGCTGCCTTTCTCTTCTCACCATCTGTTAACTTTTTAATGAGACGTGCTGTAAATTTTCAATCTGGGCAGAGGCCCCCAAGTCTTCCCAACTGATACAGGCATAGTAGGAATGACAAGATACACACTAAAAATCAAATTAAAATTCAACGATTTGTATTAAAATGCCAAAGCAGCTTTTTTTTTCTCCATGTGAATTTAGATTACAGTATGTGAAAGTATATGTACTTCTCTCACTGGCATATGTAATAGTTTTTCATGCAAAGTCTTCTTTAAAAATTCTTGCATAAGCCAACATAGCCTATTTCATAGGCATTTACACCCAGTAGTACAAAACTGTCCATGAGTAAAATATCACCAGATGTTTTCAAGCACCTTTCAAGAAAGGTAGGATTGAGCAGAAAGGTACAATTTTTCATGGTTAACTTTGACAAGTAGTTCAGGTGCTCTCCATGTGCAAATTGGGCTAGACTTCAAAAAAAGTTCAGTAATCAGCCTGTAACTCATAAAATATTGTGAGATGTAGGTACCCAACCAACCTAGCTTGAAAATCTGACCCTCATATATACAGACAGACATTATAAGAAGCATTAGCTTATTAAGAATGAATGTCTGTCTCCTCTTGTCATAAATGGAATTATGTGTTAGTCTATATTGTATTTCTGTATTTACTATCTGGAAAATACCTATTGCATTCTGAATTACATCACAGTAAATACATATAATGAGAGCAAAAGCTTTTCAATGGATGTCTCACAAGATTGTGAGTCCCGCTTAGAAGAGTCCAAGAGTCAAGCTGTTTTGTTCAGAGAATTTATTGGCCCCTGAGGAAAAGGAGACAGAGACTGAGTATTTCCAGATACACAAGTGGATATTATCAGCCCAGGCTTCTTTTGGCTAGCTTCCTGGTGAAGGTTAATTTTAGCATTAAGTTCCAGCTCTTTCTCAGCTGGAGTCTGGCAACAGAAGCCAAGCTTTCAGTCCAGGAGCTCCTTTCTGTGTGACAGCCTTCTCCTCTCTTGGCTCGTTTGCCCACTGACCTGCTTTTATAGCCCTGTAAAAGTATCAGCTGACTTGAGGGCAGAGCTCTTCCCTAAGCAGCCCTGGCGGAGTTTCCTTCTGCTCTCTGTAGGAAAACTCAGCGCACACCTCTTCTTTCTTAATGCTTGTTGATTCCTCTGAATCCTTCCTGTACCTGTACCTTTGAATCCTGTATTATGGAAGGAACTAGAATCTCACAGTAAGTAAAAATGGATGAACTGTTTCCTTCAGTGACTACACAATAAAACAAATATACATGCTTGTTTTGGAAGAAGAAGAAGAAAAGATACTTATCACTTTCGATCTCCAATTTTAGTTGACTTTGTTTCTATTTATTGATGCAATAGGATGCTCTCTGTTTCTATGTGTACATAAAACAGTAGGCTGATGTTTCCAATCATGGAATAAAGACAATTTTTTCCAAGTCACGTATAACTGATACTGACCAGATAATACTACTGCATATCCCAGTAAATGACATACTTTTTCCCCTAGTGATCAACAGTTCATAGGTTCTTTTCCTTCTTTATATATATATTTTTCCCCTCCAAAATTATGGGGTATATGTATTTTCTATTTAGGTAAACTTCAAATCCTATTGGATTTTTTAATATACTGTAATAGTACTTTATGATTCTGTACTGTGCTGTTTTCCCTCAGATTTCTCTAATCCTCAGTTAATGCATTTAACAAACTGAATCATACGGAACAAATAATGACGTGGGAAATACTTGCATGTTATGTGAGTAGGTCTTTGGATTCTACCACAGACTTACTTGCTTTCCTTAGCCTACTCTAGGAAAGTTTAATTGCTGTGGAACATCTGTTCAGAAGCTTGATATCAATGTAAATTTCATGTCTTCATTAATATAATTTTTTTGTATTTTCAGCTTTACGACTATACTGTGGTGGATGTGTTGAGTTGACTGTCAAATGGATGTCAGAGTGAACATATGGGACTAAACTGTTTATAGCAAGAATGTCTTCTAGATCTTAAAATATTCCTGTATTCCTAAATTGCTTACTCCTTAGGACAGAGATTTGTTGTAAGAAAATGTGACGTTCCTAGTAAGATACAATATAAAAGCCACTCTTAGTGCTGTTCAGGTGGCAGAACCCCACAGTTGTGATTCTGCTGTCAGTGTTAATTACTTCATCATAGGTTTTATACCTTCCCCTTCTTTTTTCCTGTTCTATTTTCTTCATTTGATTCCATGAAAATTCCCATCTCCAGATACCGGCATCTGTGTAAACTTGCTTTTGTTGGTCTTGTATTTTCTTTATATTTGGTTGCTACTACAACTTTAGCGTTCAATTAGACACCAATTAGAATTAGAAGCCCTATTTTGCATAAACACTGTGTAAACTAACATTCTGCTGGCCCAAAGCACTTGCTGCTACGTTAGAGACAAATTGCATGTAAAAATCAGCAACTTCAAATGAAGGAAAAAGGAGATGATGCTTCTGCATTTGATAAAATGGACACCACCATGTGGTTGATAATGTAAATGAATATATAGAATATAATAATTTATGTATATAGAACATAGATATAAAAATAGTGATCAGCCATAAAATAAAGTTTTCAAACCCCAGTATTTATCTGATCAGCTGTGTGATCCTAACAGAAAAAATATGAGTTTAAAGAAGTAGAAAATGTGTTGTATTGAATTGCTGTAACGCTGGGGGGAAACACTGCAAGTGCACATCAGGAAAAATGCTCTGATTGCTTTTTTTTTTCTGGTTTCCTATTCTAGTCTTATGTATATTTCTGTTTTTTAAGCTTGTCAAGTAGAGCAAGATTCTGAAGGATTGTTTTCTTCCTGCTCGGATTAGGTTGGGAAGGTGGCAGTGGGGTGATTACCAGCTCATGCCACTGCTCGTTTCTCTTGTCGTCGGGTTGATGTGAGGGCTGATGTCTGAAGCAGCACTTGCTCCATTAGCTCCTTTGTGACAGTCACTTTGCAGCTGCATTGTGGCACTTTGAACTGTCCTGCTGAAGGCAGTTTGAAGTAAAAAGTCTTCAGACAGATCAATCGCTTTTTTGTGGAAACCTTGCAGACCTACTGAACTGGAGACTGCTTTCTCCTTGGGCACATACCATATCCATAGCTGGAAATGTTCTTTTACATAACCTAAAGAGCTATGTAATATTTATGGACAGCCTTAAAAATACCTTTACTGTCTCTGATTTACTAATCCAAGAGGGTTGACCTGGCCTTCTAGAACCTCTGGTGTTTAAGAAAGCCTTGTGGGGCAAAATAATATAAGAATATAGAGCTAAAAAGTACTGTTGAACCATGATTACTGTTGTAATCTGAAGTAAGTAAAATGCTGCTGTATTACTTCAATTTGGAAGATATAAATTTGCAAGGTAGTAACAGGAAGGCACTTTGGAAATATTTTAAATTGAGAACATATTGTGTGTCTTTTGAGACATAATCAAGCATTTTAGTGGATATTGGATCTGCTTATGGAATTCAAGAGTATTTTATCATGTCTTTAAAGGATTAAAAAGCTTTTTTCCAGTTACTTAAGTAAAGCAAAAGATTAGTACAAATCTTGCACTTTAATGAACATATTCAGCTTCAAGCAGCAACACCCTATTTTATAATATTTTAAAGAGTTTTATATTATAGGACAATTTTTTAACATAACATTTATTTTAATTTTGGAATCTAAAAGTATGTGACTGGGACTTTTGAAAAAATATTCCTAAGTAATGCTTGTCTGTCTGCCTACTTAAAAGGAAGAAAAACAAAGTGAAAGTTATTGGCACTGGATGAGGAAGCACTTTTGGGGCAGTCTCTTTCAAGTCCAAAGGCATTCTGCAATGTCAAACTGTTGAAACAGAAGTTGTCCTTCAGTGGGCTCATTTTATTATTGGAAATTCTGCTTAAACTAAGAACTGCAGTTAGGTCATATCGTGACTCTAAGGAAAATTTCCCCTCTCACTCCATAGACTGAAACTTCAAATACCTGCTGTAAACCCTGTTAATTTTCAAGTATTTTTACTGATCTGATATTTAGTAACTGTATGCCATTTGGTAAAAAAAATTCTTGCTAAAAATCTATAGTGCTTTCCAAAAACTATACCTCTGTATTAAGTCTACTATTGCTACTCAGGTAGTAATATTTTTACAGTCATGGTAGGGTAAAGTTATTTCATTTTTTTCTGGGTGTTTCATTACAAATTGAGCATGCACACATCCACACACACCAAAAGGAGATGTTGGGATGTCTGTAGACATCTATTTTACTGAGTCGCTACCAAAGCTGGTTTCATGTTCTGGGACATCCTGAGATGTTCCTGAAAAGGACCATATTAGCCAGAACATTTACCATGAGCCTTACTAATAAAAATAAATTATGTGTAAGTAGCCATTTAGAGTTTTATGTTTGAACTATGCCTGTTTTTTTCTGTTTTGATTAATAGTTACATTACTTTTCTTTTGTTATCTATATCTATAAAGCAGAAGCTAAAGTCTGAAAATGAATACGAAGTTTTAAAGTAGTCATAGATAATACTCATGTTGGATGAATGCTCTTTATTAAATCTCTTTTTCTTGTAATGCCATTATTTGTTTTAAATAGACTGTAACAGGACTTGGGAAATTGTTTAGTAGGATTTATTTTCTTAAAATTCAAAGGTTTGTTTGTTTGTTTGTTTGTTTGTTTTTGTGAGTAATGCAAATGATACAAAAGTTCTGTTTTCTCCCCTGGGTTTCAATTTTAAATTTAAATCAAGCTAAACTTATGTTATTGATCTACTTCACTGGAATTGACATGGTCAGTGCTTTAATATGAAACAAGTCTCACAGACTTCTGCCTATAGAAATTTAGAATAGAGCAAAATGAACTTTAGGAGTAGAAAACCACATTGATACAAAATACTTATTGTCTGAGTTATTTAAAACTCAAATACAGAACAGAGAGGGAAATACTTGCAGCTAAGTTTAAATATATGGCTTTATGGTTTTATTAGCTAGGCCCAAGAAGTCTTAGGTAATTTCTCTCTTACAGGTTCTTAAACTCTCTTATACTTTAACGCATATCTCTGAAGGCAAATTGTTACAGCATGGAGCATTTTCTTTGATTATATAATTTTCTTGCAAGTTCCATTGTACAGTACCTTAATTTTGACAATGAAAGGAATTTTCTTTTGAGAACTTGGGTTACTGGAGAATTTTAAAGCCTGTCTGTGGGTGAGATTTAACTTAATCCCTTGAGTATTTAATAGACATTCCTGAGACCATCGCCAAAAGGTGACAAGATTAGCACTTGAGGTTTATTCCTATGAGGATGCCTCATAGGAAAGACGTTTATCTGTAAGAGTATTGTTTTAAAAGAAGGAATAAAGTCTGGCTTAAGCCCTGGGAATATACACACTTTCTGAAATACAGAAAGAATAGAGCAGTTTCTTTTCATCCTGGCACAGGGACATAGCAGTTTACAGAGGTAAGAAATAGATGTTGAAAAACTTCACAGTAACTAACTTCCTATCAGGAAAAAAAAAAAAAAAAAGCGCACGTGGGGACTAAGAAGGTCATAACAATCCCTGCCATAAACCACATTTAGGCATGCTCAAAAGTCATTATTCAATAATAGAATTATATTCTTACATATATGCTTGTACCCAAATATATATGTGTGTTGGAGGATGACAGCGGTTACCAGAGGGTTTGTTGCTCTTTCTGGGTTTAAAACACTCAGGAAGAGCTAAATCATATCTTGTGTTCCAAGATTTTAGCATGTGAGACCTCTCAATCTCTTTGTCTCCTGTAATCTTTTTGAGAGAACTCTGTGAGTAACTGGTCATAAAGTCTTGTCTGCATAAGTAGGTCTTTGCTAATCCTGTGCCCATCCCAACACACAAATATTCTGTGGTACTGATTCTGCTTTTGCATACCCCAGTGTGGTCCTGTTCCCATCAAAGTATTTCCTTCAGGTTTATATAGCACAAATAGAAGAATAATTAGATCCTTTCCTCTTATTTTATCTATGGAGTATGTATTGAGTGACTTATTTTAAAGCAGTTGTGATTCAATAGGGATGTTTTTAATTTGCTGCCTGTTCTCTTTTACCTCTGAGGACAGAATTTTGTAAATGCTGAATAATTTTAGAACATGTTTTCTTGGTTAAGGGTTGGCTCATATTTTCAATTAGTTTTAAGAGGAAGGAAATCGTGTAAATGCTGTGGAATTCAGATAAGCACTGTGCATAGGAAATAAGTACTTTAATTTAGGGTGCCTAGAATTGGTAGGTCAAGCTGATGATAATAAAGGACCAGATCTTAACTTTGTTTCAAAGAACGTGTAATCAATATGCACTCTCCTGTTTTATTTCCCTTTTACTTGAGAATTTGTTTTGCTGAAGCTGAAATGTGCAATTGCTTAAGTATTCCACAGGGTGTCATGAGGTAGTTGTTGGAATCATTAATACTTGGATGAAGTAAAGAAAGAAACATAGTGTGCAGTCCTCTGAATGCCAGTTAATGTAATTTTAGATGTGACTAATACACATGCCATAAAATAAAAAGTTCTTAACTCATTAACACATGTATCATGTTTCTATATCTGTATAAAATATACACACGAAGAAAAATATTGCAAGAGGTCATTCACAAGAGTAAGCTATTCTATGTCAGGTCTTCCCAAAAAGACCCTTCTATATATTCTGTAGTATTTTATAGTTTACAGAGCAAGTGGAATCTTTGGCTCATAGCAGTAATCTGATATACCAACCTATGTATATATTAAAAAAAAAAAAGAAGGAAAAAAAAAAAAGTACAAGACTTGTATTTGCCATACTATAAAGAATTTCTAATTGAATTGTGCTCCTCCAAATTTACTTTCAAATTTTATTTTAATTTTTATTTAAGTTCTTTTAAAATTTACTTTTTAAAAAACCACATTTTATACAGTGCACACAGCTGTACTCTGGATTTTATGACTTGTTAATTGTAGATATATATGATGTGAAAACTTCAGGATTTTTTCCCCTGCACTTGTATAATGGAGTAGGAGGAGAATTTTTACCAAGATGTGCCCCAAATGAAAGTGTATTTGATTATGGTAGTACATTCTTGCATATGGAGATCAAATTTTTATTGACATAACTGTTAACTTCTGCAGGGCTGCACATGCATTGAATTCAGCTTCAGGTTTGTAAAGAAATCTTTAAATACAATTTAACAGTAACTGTAAAGGCTCCTGCTTCTGTTAAAATCTGAGTTGCTTTAAATGGAAAGATATTGGCGATGTGAAAAAAAAAATCATTACATTATAAAATGAAGAGAAAATCTGAATTCGTTTCAGTAGCAAGAGAACGTGATCCAAAGTGAAAATTCACTGATGAAAGTAAATATTTGAATATCTGTTGACAGTAATAATTTGTCTAACGTTGACAACGTATTTAAAAGCAGTTTTGAACAAATGATACTTCATGGATTTTGGCATATTTTCTCATATTATCTAAAGTGGTATACTAAAATAACAGACCAGTTAATTTTCTTGTTACTATTTATTTGTGTGAAGTCTTAAGTAACAAACCTTGGGTTTGTGCCAGTTTGTGCATAACTGTGAGTGGCGCTGAGAGTGCAAGATGGAGGGAGGGGGGTTCTTCCGACAGACAATTAGTGCAATTTTACACATCTGACATAACACATGTCCCCCCCTGCATTCTGGCCAGAGCTCACAGTGCCTTACAGCCACAGAAGGGGATTTCATGACAATCAGAAGCTGAGTGCTTTTATTCACTTTTTCTTGCAAAGTCTGCATGGCTCTGTGGACAAATTTTGTGCAAAACCTTTGTGATTTAACTCTTCCTGATTTAGCCACTATAAATAATGACCTGTTTAATAAACCGGTGTGCTTACAGGTACTTTAGCAGTGTGTTCAAATACTTTCTAGATGAAGAACCAGATCTATTTAAAGAAGTTAAAATATCCAAAATAGAGTGACATACTTTAAATCTTTATGGAGATGAAGAGAGTGAATGGAAGTGGTGGCTTTTGAGGTTTTTTATTTGGTTGTTTGTGGGTTTGGCCTTTTGAACTATAAACATCCTGATGTCTGCCCAGGTAAGTTTTCTTTACAGCAGGGCATCATGGAAGAAGAGATTTTTAGATAGGCAGGTTATCATCTTTCTTCTTCCTCATTTTAAGGCTCACTCAACTTGCTTTGCCTCACTCTTTCTTTGTCCTTCTTATTGAACTAGAATAATCTAAATGGGTAATTCCAGACATACTTTGAATTACTGAGATAATGCAGTACCTTAAACTAGAGTGATTAATATCAGAAGATATTTAAATAATTAATTACCTGACTGCATTGAGATTTTTTCCTTTATTTTATTGGAAAATTATACTTCTTCAGCAAAAGAAAACAAAATAGAAAGGACTGAAGTTTAAAACTGTTGATGATACAGCAGGTACAAACCTGGCAGTATACTGGGACACATGTATCATGTATGTGATATGTATGCACTCAGCACCCAAGTCCCTCTTGGAACGTTATGACAAGGTTGATGATTATTACAATGTTTTTATTTACAGATTGAAAATCTACAGGAGCAACTTAGGGACAAAGACAAACAGCTAACTAATCTAAAAGACAGAGTGAAGTCACTGCAGACAGATTCCAGTAACACAGACACAGCACTAGCAACCTTAGAGGAAGCTCTGTCAGAAAAGGTAATGTTCACTCATGAAAAGCTTCATGTGCTGCTCTTGTGGGTGAAGTGTGTGCAGAAAATGTCCTTCGAAGCTGGCCTGACAGCTGTCCCAAAGCCTGTGGGCCTTGTCAGGGAAGCAGGTGGCCCTGTTCTGGTAGGATGAGCAGGGAGTGACTGCCAGGGCTTGGAGGGGAAGGACTGATGTCCTTTAAATGCTCATGGAGAAAATGGCCCAGGACATGTGAAGATTTTGCCTTAGTCAATAAGAGGAGTGGTTGTTCCCTGAAAGAACTGAAAGGCATTTGATACCTGACTTATAGAAGGTAGAGTTTTGGGCATTTTTCTGTCTTTGTGATCTTGATTATCCTGGTTTTTTTTCCATTAAGCAGGGCCTAACTGAAGGGCCAAGAGCAAGTGGCTGTACCAAGTGTCACCTTGGCTTGCTGTGAGCACTTTTGGTTTCCTACACTCCATTTTTAAGGGAAACTGTGTTTCATAAAAAAAAATAATTGAGAATTACTTTTTTTTTTTCCTTTACAAACTCTATGCCTTTAATTTGAAAATACCTAGGAGAAGGGGTAAATCTGGAGTGTTTAAATTAGTGGCAACATTCCTACCAGTTTCAGTGAGGTCAGGTTTCTTCTTTCAGTTAACTTTGAATACGAGGTAATGAAAGTGAATTTATATGCCCAAAAAATTAGTACAAGTATCCACATTTTGCAGCTCACAGATCTTAATATATACCACTTAAATGTGAACAGGTGAGTGTGATTAATTAAAGTAATATGTGCCATTCTGCAGTGTGTAATCCTATGAAGGTATTTATGACTTGAAAATGCCGCTGTGGTGTTGGCAGTGACACATACAATGTTAATGTCAGATTTTTTATTTCTTGTGTGTTTAATTGCTTTCCAAGCATTTGCTTGGTCAACACCAGTGAAAAAAGTTGTCATTAGTTTTGATTCATGTGGATAAGCATCCAGCACTTATACAGTAAAATTACACATTTCTGTAATCTTTCACTGCTAATCTGGACACAGGGTTCATCAATTTCACAGCATATTAATAAAAAATGACAGAAAGTACTTTTTAATCTGTCTTTCCTCCTTGTAAACTATCTTTTCTGGATTAGTCAATTTCCCAAAATGCCCGCAGGGGCAGCTGAGGGTTTTTTAAAACAGTCCTTTGGGAAGCAGAGTGACTGTCACAATGCAGGCTTGCATAGGAGTAGGAGGCAAACAGCACTGCAGAGTTAGGATTCAGATTAGCTTTTGAAAAACAGGGTACTTGATCTGAGAGCATGAGACACAATGAGGAGAAAGTTTCCAAGGTAAAAGCATCTCTCTGTATGATTTTGATTGTTTGTTTTACAGGGAAATCACCCTCAATTTCTTTTCCATTGTAAGTCCCTTGAAGGCCACACTTGGAAGGGCAGATTTTTCGATGTCAGGTGTGGTTTCTGGGATGTACTTACACATTGAAAGAAGCCAGTAGCCATCTTCTAGAAATTCCAAATGGACAATTATGCCTGGCTTTCTTCTGTCTTCTGGCAGCTAAATACTTTGACAGTGTATGTTTACACATGTGCCTCATTCCTTTCTGTGTGCAGCTTCCCAATTAATCCTAACTGCTCTCAGTAACTTTCTTATCCCTGTTCCCCTCTGCAGTAGCATTCTTAAGACCTACAGACTTTATCAATAGTTATTAAATATTTCCACTGGGAATACTGGTAGAAATATGGAATAGGGGTTTGGCCAAATGGAGCGAAACAAGAACCCTTAGCGAGTTTTTCCTTAACAAGTGCATCAATATAAGTACTTTCATCAATTCAATATGTAATGCTGTCAAGAAAGGATGATGCTTTCATTTAAGAATACCTGATTTCCATTACCATGGAAACGCATTGTTAGCATGCTTTGTTTTCTTTCTAGAAATTGTATCAGACCTACTTTGCAACTATATCATTTTGGTTTATATTCTGAGATTAGGCTGTTTTTTGCTTTGTATTAATTCGTTGTCCATTCAATAGTTTTTAGAATTGTAATTTAAAAATAATGAATAAAATTCTTCAAGAGCATCATGGGAAGCTCTTTTAAAATAGAAAGAAATTTTGTTCATACCAGTTTAGCTAACCACAATTTACTGAAATCTAACTGAATTGCTTTTCTTAGCTTCTAGAGGAAGAACAAAAAATTAAAACATATGATATGATATGATATGATATGTGAATGAATTATAAAGCTATTTTTAAAGTTCAAAACTCAAATGTTTTCCTGCATTTTTCTTGAAAATACACAGATTGAGATTTTGGCTCTGTATTAGAAAACATGTCTCCTTATTCTTTATGAAAATAGATTTTTCCAAGCATCTGTCTCTTGATTTTCTTTCATATTTAGTGATTTTATATCTTGGGAATAATAAATGAGAAATTAATGTAGATATAAAACAATGTCAAATTTTCCTGAAATGGACTTCTTTTAATCTTAGTATTTTTCTGTTGGTATTGCTGGTATGATTTGTCCTCTTGTCAGGAATCAGAAGCAAATCAACTTCAGTCACATTGGAGTTCATTTTGGAACTAAGCTGCACAACATATTAATTCAACTATTTATCCCTAATTTCAGAGCTTCTCCTAAGCACTGAAAGTTCTTAACAACATCAATAAGGATTACATTGCATTAAAAAAAGAAAAAAAAAAAGAAGTTTGAAAATCAGACTGTGTAAAATGCTATCAGCTTCCTTGATGTTATAACAAGAAACTTTTCAAAGAGTATCTCAGCTCTTGGACTGGCCCAAAGCAGCTCAAGAGGTTGCTTTCATGAAGCTGATATTTATAAAGTTGGTCCTACTGTAGGAGCATACAGCAGATAAGCAATGGAGTATGTCTGATAATGGAGCTATATGCTGGGGCAATTCAGTTCCTGCTTCTGTGATAAAGTGCAAATAGATTAGACCTGTGAGGTCCCAGATTAGTGCATGAGGAAAGCTGGCCAATGCAAATAAGACTGAAACAAGAAGACATTGTTGGGATTTCTGCAAGTTAGCTGTTAATCAAGTAAAATGTGGTATATTAGGGCCTTTTAACACGTTCTTGACATTTAGCCTTATGCAGCTGACAGATAAATTAATCTTCTTTTGTGATTGACTGAGGAAAAAAATATACTGTTCATAAAAAAGATGAAATAGCGTTCTGTTTAATTTGTTATAGATGAAAAAATCATTTGGGTAAATAAATCTTCAAGAAGGAATTGGTATAAAACTGATTCTCAATATAACCAGGTGGAATCTGAATGTTTATGATTTTTAAACTATTCCACTTTATGGATGCTGGCATCTTAATATTACTATTCAAGGGATTAAGAATTTATATTGTTTGTTATTAGGAATAAACTTGAAGTTATTTAGTATTATAAATTTAGATTGGAAGGTCCTTAAAAATCGTCACCTAGTTCCAACCCTTTTGCCGTGGGCAGGGACACCTTCCATTAGGCCAGGTTGTTACAGCCCTTAGATCTTCCTGGCCCTCCTCAGCACTCTCTCCAGCACATCTATGTCCTTGTGTTGGGGCCTCAGAGCTGGATGCAGCTCTTCCCCAGGTGGGTGTCAGCAGAGCAGGACACAGGTGCAGGGTTACCTGCTGGTCACGCTGCCTTGGAGGCAGCCCAGGAACACAAGTGGTTTTCTGGGCAGTGAGTGCTCATGGCTGAGTCACATTGAGCTTTTTGTCGCTGTCCACATCCAAGCCCTTCTCAGGGCTGCTCTGTCTGTTCTCTGCCCAGCCTGTATTTGTGCTTGGGATTGCCCTGACCCAGGTGCAGGACCTGAAGGATGTTGCTTCTACTGCTCCCCTGCCTGCCACTTCCCAGATGATACCAGTAGTTCTCCTGATACTCTGCTTAAAGACTTGCTCCCAATTGAAATGCAGTTCTAGTGGATATTTCATTGTACCCTAGGTATTTATCTCTGATTAGTATTTGCATCCTTCAAGTATTGATAGGATGTGATTTTGTAGAACATAATCAGAGCTTAACAAAACCATACTGTTTTTTACATTTCACCCTTTGAATTATTCACCCAATCAATGACTGGTGATTTTCAGCAAACTTTATAAAAGTAATTGGAAATCAGCAAAATATGAGAAAACATGGTTGAATTTCAATGTCTGTAGGGTTACTGTTAATTAAACAGAGAAGAGTCTTCCTTTGGATTTCTTAATTTGTGTCAGGGTACCTTTTCTGTGGCTTGGACAACTGTTTTTTTGACATCTCGAAATATAATACATGTAAACTGTAAGTTATTTATAGTTAGCAAGTGATTGATTTCTAATTAGATTTGGAACCTTGACAACTTATTGCAAGCACCATAGAGGTTACATGACAAAATTGAAGCTGGGTAAACTGGTCATGGCCTCTGAGGAAACTAGTCATGGCCTATTTTGAACTTTTACTCAAGATTTCAATCATTTATGAATACAGGAAATGCATTATTGAAGTGAATATCTTTCCACATCTATCACAAAACTAAACATATTCATATCAGTATAGAACTTTAATGAAGTTTCTGCACTGTGTTACTCTTATCGGGTATTTAAAACCTTGATCTTATGATTTTGAAAGCTAGAGAAATCTTGCATTGACTTTAATACCATTAACTCAATCATCCTTTGCTTCTGAAGGTTGTTTTTAATAAGTACTACATAATGCAAACAAATTTAATTCTGTCTTTTCTTAAAATGACTCCCGGCTTTTCCATTTTGCAATTCTTTCCCTTGTTAGGAAAGAATAATAGAGCGTCTGAAGGAGCAAAGGGATCGAGATGACAGAGAAAGACTTGAAGAAATTGAATCTTATAAAAAAGAAAACAAGGACCTGAAAGAAAAAGTTAATGCTTTACAAGTTGAACTGACAGAAAAAGAGGTCAGTCTTTTCTTAAAAACTCTGCTCTTCTATCTATGTCATTATGATGAAAAAAAGTGCATTAGGATTACTCTTGAATTGTGTCAAGTACTGAAATTCTGCCACTTCAGTGGTCAGCTTCAGAACTGCTGTTTTCTTAAGCATTCTTCACAGTCCTCATTTGTACATAAAATACTGCTTCAGTTTTTACATAGTTGTGTGTCATAATCTCTACTTTGTCCTTTACCTAAGCTTCCACTAGGCTCAAATTTTCCATTGCTGCTCTTGTTTTTCATTTGTCAGTTAGAGAAACAGTTTTCAGAGTGTTTGTACCTCCAGAATATGACATGAGCTCGTCTGTATTATGAATGTTCCTGTGTTTCACTGCATGCCAGCTCCTGTGGTTCCAGTTGTATCCACAAAACGGTGTCTTTTGCTATCAATGCTTATCTTTGAGTCAGCTCTTTTTGGGGGAGGGGGAACAGGATCCAACTGGTTGCTAAGTTGGCAATGAATTAGTGTCCTGGTGACTAGGAATTAACTTTTTACTCTTGGTCATTTTCCAGTCTAGTTTAATCGATCTCAAAGAACATGCATCTTCATTGGCATCAGCAGGGCTGAAAAGAGACTCCAAACTTAAGTCTTTAGAAATAGCCATAGAACAAAAGAAAGAAGAGTGTAGTAAGTTGGAAGCGCAGTTGAAAAAGGTAAGTTCCATCTTAAAACAAACAAACAATCGGCAAAACAAAAATCAGCATCCCATACCCTCATTTTGAAATGATGAGCTTATTTACTCTTCTGGAGTAAATCTAGAGTCTACCCATCTTATGCTGTTTGCTGATGCTTGCATCAAATACTGCTTTTCTCAAGATGTTTGTACCAAAGCCACTAGTGAGCCTCAGAAATTGTCCTGAGTACCTCCATGAGGGAATTCTGAGAAGCTGCAACAAATAGGTGAACTGAGAGCAGGACACTGGAGGGAAAAAAGCAGAAAGAAATTGTCAAACCAGCCATTTATATGTATGTGAATTAACACCCCTTTTAGAAGTAAACTGAAATGTTTGAAGTATGGGGAAAAAATTAAAGGCTCATCCAAGAAATGCTGGAATTCCTAATAAAAAAAAAAATCCGCTTCCAAAATGAAAACTCTAACTAGGTTTTATTTTGATGTATTTTTCGCTTTGTTGGTGAACACATGTTTATGATAATTAAACAAAATAATCGAAAGCTTATCTCAGCTGGCAGTTCAGTATTTCTACTCAGCAAGTAGTGGAAGCAAGCATTTAAAGGAAAACATACAAACTCAGTATTTTATAACATGTTTTTGCTTAAATTGCTGTATTAATCTAGATTTTGCTTAAATGGTTTGCAAGTGTTTTGATATCATTGTTTCTTTGACCTTTCTCTGTGTTGTGTGGTAATGTCTGCTCTCATTGCTCTCATTATGTATTTGATGGGGTCAGGCATTACGTTTGCCTTCTGCAATTCATGACTAAGTGTACATCAGTAGTTTTTTTTTTTTTTAAGTATTGATAAAGTTTTTCATTTTCTGGTAAATAATATTTGTTCTGTGAATGTTACCACTGTTAGCATAATATTCTGACACTCTTTTTACCTAGGTTGAGTAGTATCCTGCTCAGTGATTAAGCATTGTTTCAATAGCCTGACCTGTGAAGAAGGTATTGCAAAGTATAAAGGATACCAGTGTGTAAACCTTGTACTTGTATTCTTTTTTAATTCAGAATGAATATGTGCAATTAGGTGCCCGCGTTAGATATTTAGTTGAGAGGAAGGGAGGCTTTTTCAATAAATATATACGAATGGAAACACAAATACCTTAAATGTCTGATAGCTTAAAAATGCTATTGATGGCAGAATTAAAATATCCAAAGAAAAGTTTCTCTGGAATTCATTTGGTTTGCTCCAGTTAGAAAAGATGTTTGTTTACTTTGCACTCCACTAAAACATATACTTCATTACAATCTGAAATATCTTTCTTTCTTCATTTAAAAAATATAGTTAAAAGAACCCTGGAAGCACAGATCACTTAAAAAACCCTCATCAAAATCCTCTTGAAGGATTTGAAATCCTAAGTCAATCGTTTATGACTGTACATATAAACACATCATACAGTCATGGAAAAACAAGCACTTATAAAAGTCAGAGAGTGTCTGGGATTCTTTTGTATAAAAAGAGAGCATGTTGCTTCTGTATAAATACAAACAATTATTGAATGAGAGTTGAAAACATAATAGTTTTATTATATCATAAATACAGTATAAAGCCCCAATGGAAATTCACCCATCATTTGTAGGAGACCAGGTATTTCCACAATAAAATGTAGTTACAACCTTCTTTCTGGGCATGCTTAATTGAACAGAAACAGTGACTGTTAATGACAGTAGACTCCAAACAGTCATTTTCAATTCACGTTTTCTTTAATGAAATACTTTATGTTCAAACCTGTAAATACCCTGTGTTAAAAGTAATTGGGCCCCAGAAAAATACCTGCACCGTGTTCTCACTCATCAGGAAACCGAGTGAAACAGAAAGCTGGGTCACTCTTGCACATGTCTGGGTCAGAGGAGGAGGGGACAGCGACACGGGTCATAAATGAACCCACATGTCCCATGAGTGTGCTCACGTGTGAGCATCTGCCACTGCGGGAGCCACAGCGACCTGGCACCATTTACATCTCTCTTTCAAAACCCACTCCAAGGGGCTGTCTCCTTGAAAAACTTCCATGTAGCTTACACAGGAATCCTCTCTGAAAATATCACAGAGAAGGCACATTGTTATGGTGCTGTAAAATAATTATAGTTCGGTGTTGGTTTACAAGTTTTAACAAATTAAACTAAGAAATATGAAGATAGTACTCAGTGCACGCTTGCTTGGAGTTAGTGTTGCATGAGCACTAATGGTGGTTAGTGCTATGTCTGAAGGAAAATGTGCACAAGGGGCAAGTCCAAACTAAATCTGTGAATAAAAAACACCAAAACAACTTTGAGAGTTTCTCCTCCACAGCTTTCCCTGATTTCTGTTTTTTTGGGAGAATAAGATTCATTTATTGATAATAACGATGGTTTTTATTGGATCTGATTAGATCCAAATATTTTTCAGCACTGCATGACTGAATTTTTTGCATTTCAGCAAGAAAAAATATGCTGATTCTAAACTCACGATTTTACATATTAGGCACATTTCAAAAATAACAAAGAGGATATTTCTACAAAGTAATTATTCATGTGACTGTACTATATTTTGATATACAAAGTAATGTTTTAAATTATAGAGGTGCTTATTGAACATTTTGTGACAAATATTATGGATTGAAATTCATAAAAAATTTAAAAGAAAAAATTCTAAATACCAGAAAATGGTCAATGCTTTTTTTCCCAGAATTCCACAGATTTTTGTTGACTTACTTGGTGTTGCTACTAGTGAAAGAACAGCAGGAATTACCTAATAGGTAGCAAAGTGTTTTATACATATGTGTGTATATATAATCTTTATTATCCATTCTCAAATTTCCTCCTTTTGTTGTTTTTCATTTTCTTAAATTTACTTGCTTACTGACATATTTGCAGTTGCTAAAGTACTATTTGCCAAGCTGTACTGTTCGAAAGTCATTCTGCATAGAAGATTCAGTCTTGTATTAAACAAAAGGAAAGTAATAAATTTAATGATACTATTTAATTAATCTTTTATTATTACTGTCTTTGAAGCTTTGGTGATAAATTGCAGCCTCAGCCAAAAGCACTTCTTGTGATTCATTGCTTGAGACCAGCACTTAATGTATCATCAAAAGTGGACACCTCTCTTTATTTCATGGGTTATTTAACTTGAGAAAGGGAAAGTAACACAAACCTTAAATTTCTTACTCCAGCTATTCTTTTTTAGGAGCCAAAGTCAACATTTATGTTTCCCCAGTGCCTCTCACTTTCACCAAGGAATGTTTAGAATCTTAAATTTCAACTATTTTTTTTTTCATTTTTTTATGACAAGTTCTGTGCAAATGCACTGGTTTTGTTGAGCTAATGCAGTTTTCCTGGATCTTTCCTTCTTTTCCTGTCTGTGCTTCACTCCCTACCAACTTTGCAATGTAGCAAGCTGAGCAGTTATTCAATCAGATGTACAATCCAGTAAGTTCATGTTTAAAATGCCCGCTGTAACATATGGAAGCATGAGGATCCATTCCCTTACTGTGTTGTGCTCTTCCTCTGTGGAGCTTTGCAGAACACTCCTGATGCTCACTATGCTGTCTCCATTATATCCAAATACATGAACTTTGTGGACTTGAAGGCCGTTTCAAGAATCTGAAATGTATTAAATACATACATACTGTGTTTCTGAGAAAACAATCATCCTAGCCTTTAGGTCCTCAACTTCTCCATTAGAAAATGCATGCAGAACTTTTTTTTTCCTTTTGCTTTGTTTTTCAGTTCCTCCTTGTGCAGTACTTTATTCGATCCTTCAAACTTCTATTACTCCTAGTTTATTCAGTTTATCTTCTGTGACTGAGTTAATTAGGTGAATAATAATATCTAGGAAATGACTGGCAGTATTTTCAAAAGTCCACATGACTAAAATAGATAATTTCTACTCATGAAAGTGTATTTATTTAGCATATATACATTAGGAACATGGAAACTTTGTATTTAAGTGAAGAAAATACTGAAATATAAAATGATAAATGCAAAAGGCAGTTTTTGCAAAAGCACAGTATTGCTTTGGCTTGATTAGCATTAATATTCTCGCCGATGCCTGCTTTAATTGCACAATATCTCTTTTGACTTGACTCCTTTTTCAATTTGAGGAAGAGCAGCAACAAACATTTTCTCTGCCAAGAGGAGTTTGATCTTTTTGGCTGAGACTGTTACATTTAATGTGCTGTGAGCATCACAGGACAGAAAAATGATGTAACTGTAAGAGCAATTTAAAAGCTATAGTTTACATAGTAATCCTAGTCAGAATCACTATGTAATTGGGATAGTGTATATATAGAAGAACAGGGTTTGTAGCTTAAGTAATGTGATATTACACATTAGAGGAGGTCTTGCCATCACTGAAGTCAATGGGAGCTTTGCCATTAGTGTCAGTGGACCAGGATTCCAGCTTTGGAATCTATTATGGTTGGGTTTTGTAGTTCTCACCATGTAATGGATGTGTCATGACTTTTGTATGGGAAAAGAGAGTCCCACAGAATGTGCTGTATTTACTTTTAAAGTTATTTGTTAACTGTATTTAGAATTTAGTCATAAATTGTAGCACAAGTAGCATAAAACTTGCTATTATCACCTCTACTCTCCAGCACAGTGCTAGAGAAAGAGCTTGTCTCTTTCAGTGATAACCCCCTTTTTTTCTGTATCATCCTGGCTCGCCTTTGTGGTAGTTATCTTTCTATTCTTATCATTTGCACTGCTCCTGTGTGTGTCTTTTCAGACTGGAGTCTTTTTACTCTTAGTTTTTAGCTTGGTTTTCATAAATGCTGGCCAGTCACTAGCTCAATATTAGTGATTCTTCTGTATAGAATTAATTTGTTACTTCCTAATCTGTTTGTGTGCAGTATTCCAAAGTAAGTCCTTTTCTTAGTTGTTTTTTCTGCCTTTACGTGATTAATTTTCAAAAGGACAGCCGGTTGGAAGTTGCAAAACAGTGGATGCAAGATCCTATTCCTTTGGCACCAGGCAGCAATCGCACTATACCCACAAGATGATTTTTTAAAATAAACCTTTCTTGCTCACCTTCTTTCTTCTCCTACATATATGAGAATAAGTTGTAAATAGAATTGGACACACATTTCTCCATGTTTTAAAGGTGAGCTTTTTGAAATACCCAATGAGATTTTGTGCAAAATTGATTATAAGAAATTACGTTGTTGCCTTTGTGCTGTAATGAAAATATAATGCTGTACTGAGTTTGGTGAGGTGTCAGGTGAACGGAGTCAGGTGAACCTTTTTCTGAATATTAAAGACTAAATTTTCCAAGATCTTCTATCAGAGAAATGTCAAATTAAAATTTAAAGTACTTGCAGAATCCACTATAAATTACTTATAGCAGTCCCTGCAGTTGGATAAAAACCCCATGAGTTTTAAGGAGACAAGAAAATTCAGGTGACAGCAATCTTTTTTTTTTCATTTATTATTGAAAATAATAAAATTTGAAGGATCTTACAAAGTAATTTCTTGCATGTAAATTCTGCTGTTCCTTTTCTTTTTTGTACATTAAGTACCCATTTGATTTCTGTGTATGTTTGTGTCTGAAGCTTTAAAAATGAAATAGTTATCCATCCATCCATTTCCGTAATGCAGAATAATACATGCATGACTGTACCATAACATTTTAATAGCCTAAATAATTCATGTTGCATGTCTGTGCCACACTGTTTTGGTGTTTCTGTAGGAAATTTGTGGTTTACATAAGGAAATGTTACTTTTCTTCTAAAGCATTCGTAGTGCTTATGAAGCAAAGATCAGAACAGATATGTAATTATTGTAAAAATTTGTGAAATTCTAATGGTAGAGCAATATGCTATTTTTATTGAATTATAAAAATAACATACAACATCACAGTCATAATACTGAGAGAAAAAGCATCAAAAAGTGGGTGGGTTAGTTTGAAATTAAACTAATCTGCACACACAAGAGTTATCATTTGCAGATACAGATTTAAGAAAGCTGAGGAATACACATGGACCAGTCCCTCTTACGCATAAAAGCCCCATAGAAACAGAAAATGTGTTTTCCAAGGTAATAGAGGACTTAGGGAGTAAACGAGGAACAGAAATTAAACAAAAAAAGGAGGGGACAGCAGAAATAGGCAGAGACTTTCTGATTCATGTGATAACCATGCAGCTTCTGTCTAGAACTGATCCAACAGTTCAGTCTACAGCCTACAAAAAAGCCAAGGAAATCTGCCCTGTCCTGGCAGGAGCAGGGTCAATATCAACTGGGCTGCCTTTTAACTCCTTTGGGCCTACTGTTTGACCTCAAAAGTCAAGTTCCATCTGTCAAAAAATCACCCCTGATCTGTTCACAACAAATCCAAAAAGGTGCCTGCTTCAGATCCAAACACATCTTTCAAAGCCATAAAATAAAATGTGTCCTTATAAGTAATTCTATGCCTTTGTCCTGGGAATCTCGGATGGATTGTGTTTTGCTCTTTTCTAGTATCAGCAGCTTTGTTTACAATGTGAGGATTCCCTTAAAGGGAATTGCAGGTTAAAGTGCCACCTGTGGAAAGCTCTTTGTAAAAATTGTTTTTTGTTCTTGCTCTCCCTTTTTAACTAACTTTCCTTTAGTTCTTCATTCTTTCATACCCTTGTAGGAATTTGCTTCCTGCCAATAGTTCAAAAAAGATTCTGTAAATGCTTTAAAAAGTAGAGGCAATCAGCTAAATTGGTGGTTTGCAATAGAGCGGGTTTTTTTGTTTTGTTTTGGGTTTTTTTTGATAAGAATAACCTTGTAGTAACTGAATGCTTACATTGTTTTTTATGTGACATTGTGGATAGCTGTGCTGCTCCTCAAAACCCTGCACAGGTTGGATGCTTAATCACAGCAGATTTCATCATACCTTATAGGTTCCACTTCATATTAGGGAAATGTGATGACTCAGTTCGTGCTGCAGAATTTTCCAAATCCACATCCCACAAATATGGAGTAGCATGAGTACCACAGAAAACACAAGAACTGAAAATACTTTTGCAACTTAATGCTGATTTCCTTAGCATGCTGTTGAGCAAAGATTTAAAGGGATAAACTGAGAAATGTATCTGTTATTTCAGGTGATGATTTACTCATCAGCTGTGCAGTAGATGATTTGTTCAGTACATTTCTGAGCTGCTGTGTGACAGGAATACTCCATGATAGTAAATATTTGGCACCTCTGCATTGGTGATGCTATCCTGGTTTGTCCAGTTATGCATTTTCCTTGTAGAAAGTCCAGTGTGGCAATGAAACATAAAAAAAGAGACAGGCTTCTCTCTCTCATCTGCGTTGCTTCTTGCCCTGGGACAAGAGAAGGGTAGAGGTACATGGGGAAAAATGTTTGAGCTGAAGCTGAGACTTCCTTTATGCTAAAGTGAAGACTGGTTAGAGGAAGGAAGGTGGGTATTTTTTCTCTCTATGAAATGATGGAAGCAAGGCTGGTAAATAAGTTAATTGTGTACCAAAGTGAAGAGAAGGAGCAGAAAGGTGACAGGGAGCTATATGAAAGAGCAGCAGCCTTTAGAGGGGAATCGTGAAATTATGGATTTACCCTTGGGAGAGGAGGAGAAATCTGAAGAACAATAGGGAACAACATGCTTTTTGCATAAGTTTCTTAGTATCTTGAAGGTGGGAGTTGGGTTGTATGTCTTTTTCTAGAGTGATTTTACCTTTTCAAACCTATGGAATTAATTTATTCCTTGCAAAATTACAAAATGATGAAGTGTATAATATTGTAATAGCACTGATGGACAATCGAAGTGTATTCTCAGGTAATTGGCCCTGAGTTTGAGTATTACATTGACTTCAAAAATTACAAAGCTACTTGAGAGTAAACTTCTTGATACAATTAACAACTGGTATAAAAGAAATCCAAGTTTATGAATAAGGAAGATTATGAGCCCGAAAAGGAGTCTGTTGCTGGCATCTCACTCAAATGGTAAAATCAAGATACTCTTTGAATATTACCTTGAAACAAGTTCTGGTTTTAAAAAGTCCTGCATCTGCATGGAATTCAGGACTGGAGCATGCATCATTATCGAAAAAGAGATTTTGAAGAGCAAGATCAGTAGGTTTATTAGGCTCCTCGTGTCATTCCCTTGGCTTCTTTTGGTGATGAAATATTTCTTCTGAATAAAAACCTCAGAGTAGGATAAATAACTCTTCAAATCGACTATCTTTTTCTTATTATCCTCATGCTTAAATGATATGTTACATGCAAACCCCCTAAGTTTCTTCCCTACTAATTTCAATTTTTTGGTTGTACTTGTAGTAAACTCAGACTTGTTCTTTATTTACAGAGAAAATTTTAACCATTGCAAAGAATATGGACCTTCTAGTATCTGTAGTTTTAATTAATTCTTTCCCAAACATGCATGCTTCATTTTGATCTGCATTTTTCATTGCTTGCTTGCATTGTCCATTCCCTGAAATTAAGAAGGATAAGTAAGTCCACGTCTTCTCTGCGTACTAAGATAGTTGGAGGACCTTCAGTTCTAAATATCATGAATTTCTGTAAAAATCCTGTATGTTACCTGAATTTTCTATGTTTAATGTGCACTGCCTTAAACGACTTGTTTTTTCCTTGCCTGCTCTTTCAAGATGCCAATTAGGAATAATGGGAAGCAAGGGGTAGGCTAAGCATTGCAGTGCATTGTTGTTTCCATCTGTCTGTGATTATTCCAGCCAACAGTTTAAAGCACTCGGTGCCAGGTCATGCTCCTATTGAAGTTAATTGGGTTTTTGCCATTAGGTTTGATGGGAGTTGGACTGGGCTCTGCACTGCTGTTGTTTTCATTGCCTTCTCTCTTGTCTGTGAAACTGCCACCCATCCATGCATGTGTTTGCCAGGTTTGTGCTGTTTTCACCAGTGGGCTTGTTCCTCTGATGTTTCAGGTTAAGTATTAATGATAAGATAAAAAGGATTATTGGGTAAGATGTCTGCTGAAAGCAGCTTCTTAGTTTATTGATTTATCTTTTAAAATCACCGCTGCATTAAAAACAATTTCTTTCTTTTAAATTCTTTGTGTCAAACTGCATTTGAGACATCTGGTGATACAGATATACACTATATATATATATATATATATATATATGTATCCGTGTTTGTATATATATAGATGGGCAAAGTGTGTGTGTTTATATATATGGAAAGAGGACATGATTTGTTAAGAAATTGCCTATATTTTCAAACCACACTGAGCTTAATGTGAATTGAATGAATTACAAGGTGATTTTTTTTTTTGAATTTGAAAAAACACCTTTAAGATGGGGTCACTTTAATATGTAAAAACCCCTTAATAAATCCCCTCCCTTATCAGGATGATAGAATTTGACTATGTAGATATTTTCATTTCTTTTTATAATGCATCTGTAGAAAAGTGTCATCAGACAGGAATACCCATAATCCTTTTTAATGAAAACTTGAACTCCGAGACCGAAGAAGTAAAGCTCTTAAAGCTAATTAAGTCATTGTCATCCTTATCTTTTTTGAAATATTGATTCTGAAGGCTCATGAAGCTGAAGAGGAGGCACGGATGAATCCGGAATTTGCAGACAGAATGAAACAGCTTGACAAAGAGGCATCGTACTATAGAGAAGAATGTGGCAAAGCTCAGGCTGAGGTTGACAGACTTCTAGAAATACTCAAGGAAGTAGAAAATGAGAAGAATGACAAAGATAAGAAAATTGCTGAGTTAGAAAGGTAATTTTCGTATTACTTGTCTTACATTGAGTA
The DNA here is from genome assembly GCA_013397845.1 of Melanocharis versteri. Taxonomy (NCBI): domain Eukaryota; kingdom Metazoa; phylum Chordata; class Aves; order Passeriformes; family Melanocharitidae; genus Melanocharis; species Melanocharis versteri. The sequence goes on from VZTG01003083.1 coordinate 489,850, forward strand.
GCATTTTTTCTTACTTGATCTTCATTTCAGAGCACAGAAGTTAAGAGCAGAGTGTGTTTTTTAACAGAATATCTGTTATGCTTTGTAAAAGAACAAAAAAGGGCTACTTGAGAACTGCATCTCCTGTCTGCCAACTTTGGAACAATTTAAGGCCATTTTTTAATACTCTCCATAGAAAAAGCACATATAGGAAAAGTCATGTGCAATTTACAGGGACAGCAACCTTCCCAGAAAACCGTGTTGGGGAACAACCTTGTCTTTCTAGTAACTGGTGAATCAGATCTGTCCCCACATGTTTCATCACTCATTCTCAGATGTCCTGAAAAGAATTGGTAAGTATTTCTAACCCATCTCATGACTATTTAATGATAGCTGTAACCATTTCTCAGTGTTCCTGTTTGCTTCAAAAGAGTATTTTCTGATGTTGACCAGGCAGTGATTGTCTTGTTTCTGGGAAGGTTGTAGAGGCTTTCCATAATGGAGAGAGGAGGATTTTGGGATTTGTCTCATGCCTTTTGTAATTAAACAGATATTGGAACCTTCTCCCATAAGGAAGGCTGCTATTTATTTGATTGATCTGTTTTCTTTGTTTTCTTCCTTTAATTAGACACTCTTTCTTGAATGAAAGAAGAAATTCTATGTTTTCAAATAATTTATGTTATTGTTTGATTATGATCAAGTCAGAAGAAAACTGTTTCAGGTTCCGAAAAAGAAGTTTAAGTGATTTCATTTTTGTGATCATTGCTATAGTTCCAGTCAAGATAAAGCACCCATTAGGGAGCATTACCATGAAAGAGAAAAACATCTGTCAGAAATGCTGGTTACCTTGGGGGGCAGAAAATAACCAGCACGAAAAGAAAGATGTATAGAGCACCTTTTATTGAGGATAACTTACCAACACTCACAGCTACCTGCTGCCAAAACTTGTTCCTCTTTGCAGATGTTTGGTGAAGCTTGGTAATGGTTAAGTATCATGTGAATGGAGACCTCAAATTCAAAGTGAGAAAAGATTTGTGTTTAAAATAGAATTGATTATTTACATAAGGACAACTTCAATTGGCAGTTGCCTCTCCCACCACATTAGAGTTTAGAATACTCAAGAGTTTGCACCTATTTTAATGTGTAAAGGAGGTCTCAGAGGAAGTGAGTCATCAAGAGTGGTCACTCTGCACCATGCCTGTGAGTTCTGCCTACGCTTTCCAAAATCCTAAAGCAGCGTGTTGGAGAAGATACCACAGTTAGAGGTTTTGTGGGGTTGAGAAAGTGCTGCCTTTTCCATGCAGTGGTGCAGGAGCTGTAGGGGCAATTACAGACCCAGATTTGTAATGCAGCAACTCCAGGTGTGACCACCTGCTGTAAGCAGCAACTAATCCCCTCCTTGCACTGTAAAACCTGAATTATTGTGTGACACCAGACTCAATAGTAGGCCCGGTAATCTTCTGTTCAAGAGGATAATCTTAAAACGTTTATTAGGTAGCAATCACAAACTTGTTGAATATTTGAATCTTAAAATGACAAAATTAAAAGATGATCATGATGAAGTACTGAAGCTTGTGATCTCAAATTTCTGGAAATGGTAATTTGATTTAAATATTTTATGTAAAAGAGATAAAGAATTCATAGAGACCAGTAAACTTATTTGAATTAAATTGAGAATTATTGATTACAAAACAGCAATTAAAAAGATACAAGGAGCTAAGGGATCCGGCGATATTGGTACAGCATTGTCAGCATACAGTCTGTTCTTATTGTCTGAGAACTCTGTAATGGGTGATACAATGGAGAGAATTTTCTATTTTTGTATTAATTTTCATTTTAAATTTGTTATACTCTTAGCAGTGAAGTTTTGGAACACCAATTTCTAGTCTGTTGTTGTTGATGAGGGTGTTGACCCTGAAATAACTTTTCAGAAAATGTGGTACTGCTGAGTGAACACAGACTTTTGAAGAGGGTGTACTGTACTTAGAATGTGATGGAGTGGTTAAACTTTGCTATGGACCTTTAGCATGTATTTGACATTTCCTCAAACTTCAGATGCAAGGGCATCTCTGGGGTCCTGTAGGAAAATGAATGTGATGTTAAAATGCATTTATTCATTCATAGCTTGCTGAGACACATGTTCACTGCTGTGCCAACATCTTTACATTGCAAGATAATTGCAACAACATAAATTTTCAAAATATATAAACATAAATTTCTGAGGAAGGATAATCTAGACTATTGCAAGCTGTGGTATCCTCACAATATTTATTATATTCACATATAAATTCATCAACATAATGAGGTGTGCTTGTATAAGTAAGTTTGAAAAGTAAAAATGGTGGTAATAAAGTTATCATTTACACATTCAAACAAAATTAAAACAATATGATGAATACTAAAGCTCTAGAAGTCAGAAGGTATTGACACACAAAGAGTCAAATACTCGGGTAGAAATTTCTGCTTTGAGATATGGGCAGTTAAATTTATAAGTGTGTGCTTTTTGGCAGATAAACATTATTAATAATTATGAAGAAGCCTTTATATGGATGGTAATTCTTTTGGTTTTAATGTGATTTTCTTGGCTCAGAAACTATCACACTCCTGAGCGTCATCACTTCAGATTAATATTATTGCTCATATATAAAATCACGTTGGTCTGTTTCTTAAATTACTCTCTCTATATTAATTTTGTATTTTACAGTTTCTCATTACTACACAGGAGAACCTACTCCTTCTTCCATACTAAAGCCATTTGATAACTTTTATTACAGTTTTCTCAATTTATCTGTTTATAATTAAAAACATTTAAACTTAAATGCAAGTTATTACATTTAATGTATAATGTGCTTTTGGTAAATTTAGCTTGCTGTTTTTCTTTGGTTTTCTTGATGAAGAAAATGTGGTTCAGGATTTTTTGGTTTTTATTTTTGTGGGTTTTTGTTTTTATAATGTAAATGAAACAGGATAAGATAGCGATCAGCTCAAGTTTTAATGCAAAGGGCCTCACCAAGGAGAGGGAGCTGCAGCTGAAACAGAACTGTCAGGATTGAAGGAATATATTGTTTAAAGCTTTTATTAATGGCATTAGAATGAAAAGTATATTTATGAAATGTGATAGAGAGTTTGAATCACGAAATGCAGTGAATTACAATAGCATAAAATGCATGTTTGTGAAGTTAGGACCAGTAAGGCTGCCTGATATAAACTAAGGATAATCCTTGATACAGTCTGGGAAAAGAAAGATTGGGTGAATTTGCTTATGGCTGTGTCGTTATGAGCCATCTAAATAATGAAGCAGAGATCTAAGTAATGAGGAGCGAATCCTGATATGTCAGAATAAATATCTGCAGTAAGGATAGGAAGGTATTAATGTCATCAGGTGCTGGCAAGGCTCTGTGTGGAATGCTGCTGTGTACTTCTCATCAGTCATATTCCAGGAAGTTGGATTAAAACTGGAAACAGGTGCAGAGAGGGCTGGTAAGAAGGAATGAAGTGCTCATGACACAGGATGGGTCTAAGCAACAGTGGTTTATTTCTCTGGCAGAACAACAGCTCCCTAAGGATGCTTGTTCTGTATAAATATGGGAAGGGGTAAGCACTGCAGGGAAAGAAGAGTGATTTCAGTAAAAGAGCACTGGTACATAATACAGTATAAATTATCCATTGATCCAAAGTGATGACAACATGGTGAAGATTGCAAAATCTTGGATCCACTTTTCTCCAGTGGTATGTGAGATGCTCAGTCATTTGCTTGGCTAAGTGTAGCTTCTCAGCAAAGACTGCAACAATATAAAAGTCCATTTAAAAATATTATACTAGCTATGAGACAAACCTGTTTGTTCTTAAACAATAAGGTTTTTTTTTGTTACCTACTTCTCATATGCAGTGGGTGTATAACACTATAGATGTGTTTTCAAGCTCTTGGGGTATTCAGACTACAATTAATTCATTCTGAGTTGATTTGGATTTGAATTCTTATGAAGGTAAGTCCACACAGCAGTGACAAGTCATTGCACAAGTGACAAAACATCAGCATGTGGAATAATTGCATTTTAAGAAAAGGACTTTTATGGCTGTTAAATATGCTCCTTTTCCTAAATACACCAAATACTGTGTGTCAGGGACAGATTTAAGGTCTAGTCTAGGTAGGCGGGGATTGTTTTGGCCTTACTTATTTGAAAAGGGTCTGTTAGGTATATTTTTAACAAATAAAGTTATCAAAAATCTGAGTATTTTCAAAGCTGAAGTATTAATTCTCTTCTTCATACCAAATTAAAAATTTGCTGTCAGCATTGGAAGGGGCTGCATTTCCCAGGTGGGGTGTCAAATCTTCCTCTTTGGTTATTAGGTGCAGTCTTTTGTGAACTTCTAAATATCTTTGAACAAGCTGCCAAATTGTTTAGCTTCTTTGACTTCCATTGGAAGACTTGATGAATGAGGGGCACCAAGCCTATGATAATTCAAATTAAAGACTTTGTGGCACATGATGACAGGTTTGTGTGGCAGCAAATGCTACCAATATTCATCCAATTTATTTGTTCTATTTGGCGTGTATATGAATTTGGATGGTTATAAATATGGATGTCTTTCTGCCATCTACCAATGATGAAATGCCCTTTTACTTCAAATTTTCTTCAGTGCACAGCAAGGATATAGCTCTGCAGAAATTTCCTTTTAGTTCTTGCTTTTCCTTCCCTTACCTTCCCTTCCCTTTCTTTTTTTCTTTCTTTCTTTTTTAATAATCTGCTAATATAACATCTGCTTGTTATATTTTTAAAGAACTAATGTGTTCCTCCCTTTATTCTCTTTTGCTGTCTTCCTCCCTATCTGTTTTTCTCCAAACTGCTGCTTTCATCCCTACTCCAACCAGCTTGACTTCCAGGTTAGTATTTTCTGCTCTCCTACTTAATCCTCCTTCCACAATGAAGGTTTTCATTGATGCTTCATTTATTTGGCTGTTTTGATTCCACATTATTAACTTCTGTTTGTATTTTGTTGTTTTATTCTGCTTGTCCGTATTGTTAAGTTTTTTGGTCATTTCATTTCTAGACCAGAAACTTTACAGTAAATGAATCTTTTTCTTGAAAGCCTGTAAGAAAAAAATGTTTATTAACAACATATTCAATTCATATGTTGTTTTGTGTGAAGATTTTTTTCTTCTTTCAGTTTTGCTTATGTTATCTTTGTTTAGGGAGTTCAACATTGGGAATAATTTTTTGGTAGATAACCCAACCCAGCAGGTAATGAACAGTGACAATTGTATACAGAGAGATTTATACATAAGATCAGAGACTTATTCCTAATACTTTGCCATTGCCCCTTTTACTGTTTACAAACAGAATATGAGGGGTTGCAGCGTTTCAGAAACTTTTAGCTGTTTTTGCTGGCTGGATTCTGGACTAGCACATAATTGTAATGGAGTTGTCTGTATGTGTTTTTATGCTGTGTTTGTATATAACCTCATCTAGTCAGGTCTGTGTTTTAAACTCTTCCAGGTTGTAGATTAGTTTAGCTGGCATTTGTCTTTGCACACTGTTTCTGAGTAAACTTTTCAAGGATTACATGTCTTGTGGTGCTTGTTGGAAGTAAAAATTGATCTAGTTGACATTTTTTTCTCTTAGTAGGCCTTGATGTTAATTTTCTTTCTCATGCTTATGGGTGACTGTAAATTGTAAGTTAGCAAAGTCTTAAAATATCTTCTTGATGTTTCTCTTGGGAGAGTTTTGGTCTCAGCCTCAAAAATTCACATTTCACAGTTCAGACATGTCAAAGAAGTTTTGGACAGGGATGTCTTCGAACTCCACAGCTAAAGATGGCTCATTGCAAAAAGATTGACAGGATTTTTTTTTCCCCTTCTTGTGCTTTAGTGCATGTCACAATCACAAGTTACTTTCCAGCTGAATTTTTTTTTTTTTCTGGAATTTGGGGCTTATTGAGTGCAGTAAAGAATTGGATCAACTCTAAATTTACTGTCTGTCTACTTCTAGCATGTTTTTATGTGCTTAAAGGGATAGTTATTACACCCAGATTGTGAAAATACTTCAACAATTTATTTTCAGAATCTTTCTTTCTTCCAGAAGTTAATTGAATGCATTTATTATAGAGTTGGCTATGATGAAATTATTGTCTGAATGTGACCACTTTGCATTTCTATCAGAGCATACTCAACATTGATTGAAAATCTCTCTAGTCCGAGAGAGCCTAAAGAAAGGTATTATGCTATGTGGTCGTCATTATGGTTGATTTCACTGGAATTCAATGATTGGTATGCAGAAACATTTGTTCAGCAGTTGGAGGTGCAATTTCTGTTATGTTTTATTGACCTTAAAAACCAACTGACCTTGTTGAAGCAAACTGTCCTCATAACCTTGCCAACTTCCGTCCCTAGAGTCCCAGATAAGTTGTAGAGTATGATTAGAATTTATTGTGGGAATTCAGTGAAGTGTTAAGTTTTCTCAGCTTGAATCTTCATTAAGGTAAAAATGTGATTTAAGAAACAGATCTATTAATTTCCATAATTTCTGCTGATCAGCGTGTTCTTAGCTGTCATTTTTGTCATCCATACTTCTATGAGGTTATTATGGTTAGAAAAATGCTGCATCTGTTTTATAACATGGTGGTCTATCGATACTGATGACAAACAAGAAAATCAAATACATTGGCATAATGCCCCCATGTGCACCTGCCTGTACAAGATAAAAATATTCTGAGCACAACCATCAGTACAGTGGCATCCCCACACCTTCAGGTTACAGCAGGTTATATACTCCCCAAATTTTTCTACCTGCAAATTAGGAGGAGATGGATATTTTTTCCATGTTTATTGTACTGACCAGTGCTAGAAAGTTTCCCACCAGCTCTTGACCTTCTTAATTGTTTCCGTGGGAGGTCAGAGCTCAGTGAGATGTGCAAGGGAAGGTTCAACGGAGTTTTAAATTTAACCTACAAGCCATCCACAGTTTTGTCAAATGTCAGTTTGATGCTTCCAAGGGCAGAGTGATATGTTGTTCAAAGATAATTTCCCTGGAGAAATTGAGATAGTGTACTACTGAAAACTGAGAGAATCTGTGATATACATTACTCTTCTGAGAGACTGGTTATTCTGAGTGAGAAACATAGCTGTCACGTTGGATAACAGGCAGATTGCTGACATGTCATTCTCTTTTAGTCTGTTTGCTACATATGCAGAACCAATGTTTTAGCATTTAAACATTTTGAAAGAGATGACATTTTGAGAAGAGCTTATTTAGATTTATCTGATTACATGTGTGGTTTTAACCTTTTTTAAATTTCATTTTTTAAGAAATAGTAAAGTAGAAAGTTTATTTCTTTGGAATTCTACTTTAAGGAAAAAAAGGAAAATAATATGTTACCAAATAAGCAGAAAACATAGTGATGAACAATACAAAGATACAAACGGGGCCCTGGGACAAAGTGATGCACTGTTGTTCAATTTCATCCCACTCACTACTGAACCTGTCTGCATTGTTCTGTACTTTCCCTTTCAGTTTGCTGAAAGCCATGCAAAGGTTAAAATAGAAAGGAATTATTTAAATAAGGAAGGATATTTTGTAATTTCTCAGTGATTTGCTTTTTTTGAGATTTGATTTGGAGGGTAAATACTCCCTAAAGAAAATGGATATGCAGTCTGAAAAGGATATGAGGGGGAAAGAGCTCCTCGCTGAAGGAAAAAGTATTGACTTTGGATTGGGTTGGATGTGACACCACAACTCTGTGTTGGGGAAGAAAGAACACAAGGAGCTGTTACTCTTCTCTTTCATGTTTACTGGTGCAAGACATCAGTATTTCTTACGCTTCTCCAGACCTGCTGCCTCCACTAGTTTTCTTCAGGGGCAAGATCCCCAGGGCAGATTTCTTTACCTATTGAACCTGTGAATAAAGTAGCCCCAGAGCAGACCCTGGGGAGCTTGGTATCTGCCTGGGCTCAATGCTGTCAGGATTCCCTGTGCATGGTGGAGGGGTGTGTGAGTGAAGAATCATTGTGAGATAGCACAGCTTGCCCTCAAAAAGCTGTGACTGAAAAGAGACAGGGGCACTAAATTTAGGATTTGGGCTCTTGGTGGAACCACTCTTTCCACTCATACTGTTTGCTTTCACAATGCAGGAGCAACATGCCTGGGCAACGTGATTGTGCTCTGATCTGAATTTATAATAAGGGGAAGTTTGTATGTCTAAACAAGAATTGTACAAAGTATACGTGATTTATTTGGAGGTCTGAAGAAGTTACTGCATAAATACGGAAAGCTTGATTTATGTATTGGATGATAATGGCCGGATGGATCCTGAGAACTTCTCGGGTGAGCCAGGACTTGCAGTCAAAAGACTTGATCCAGAAGGAAATTGCAATGAAACATGGAGTGCTGCAGAGGAGGTGTGATCCTGGTTGCTGTCAGGCTGGGCTGGACATGCTGTGGAGCAGTCGGATGCAGAGAAAAACTGGAAAGAGTCAGGAGGTGGTGGAGCTTTTTTTCTGTTTTTTTGTTTGTGTGGAGATGCTTTGTTTGTTTGGTATTTTAAAGAAAAAAGCTTTTCTGGACTACAGCTGGGAAGGACCTAATAGACCAGTAGCAGGGCTGCAACTCCTCAGTTGCAATTTCAGGCAATAAATTATTTCCAGTAACTTGTTACAGTTATTGCTAATGGTCTCAATTAATAAAACAGCTGAGCAAGCAATTGCCATATTAAATCAGATCAAATATCCTTATCATCTAGTGTGCTGTCATCAGCAGTGCTTTTTTTTTTTTTTTAAAGAAGAACATCAGAAGAAAATGCACGACAATCCTGGGTGTACGAGAGAGATGTGTGACAGATGAGTCTTCTGGTACAAATTTCACACATGTTCATGTAAAGTGTCATCCTGCAGGAATGTGCTGAGGAAGACAGCAGTGCACTGCACTGGGTCAGAGTTTCGGTGGTTGCAGTGCAGATCTGCGTTTAAACAAAGTGACATGAACCATGGTTTGGAACACGATTTTAGTACATCTCTTTCATTCATCCATTATCCTCACGTGGATATTTCGAGCATCTCTCCAGGGCTTTGGAGGGAACTGTGTCAGACTAAACAGTTCTTAAATAAAGATTTTGGAAAACTTCCCAGAGTGTGTGTTAGGTAAATCCTTCCTCCCACGTTTTTGACTTTGAGGTGAGAAATGTTTCAGTGACTTCTGTGACACTTGCTTTATTTCTACCAGGCAGAGTTCTCTGTTATCCCAGGACAATAATATTGTTTTGTGGTTCATTTGGAGGCAAAATAATTCTCTCACTGAAAAATTGTCATAATATGAGTATTAAGAAACCTGAAGCCAGCCTACAGGCAATTGAAATAATGAGATTTAAAGAGGAGGGAGTTTAAGGGGGTGGGAAGAAGGGTTTTTTTGAGACCTACAGGTCTCTGTGGGCTACAAGCCTTCTCCTTTGGGTGAAACTGAAATAGCTATGTAACCTATCAGTAACAGGAGCTGGGAATGTAATGAAAATATTGAATATACTAAAATTCATTTATCTTAGCTGCTAATTCTGGGCACAATGGCATTTTTGCATTCCACTGGAGAATTAGTGATATAGAAAGTAATCGTTTTTTTAGATATTTTAAAAATATTACTTGGCTTGGATGATTTTTTTGTCCCATGTTTGTGCTGGTCATTTTGTTTCCAGTTCTTACCATCAAAGAGATGTGGAGAGATCAGAGGGGTACCTCCCAGTTCTGATGAGCACAAGAACTGTGACATGGAGATTGCCATAGTCTCAGCAGCAGGTGAATGGCAGAGAGAAGAGCAAGCATTCTTCTTCAGTCAGAGACAGTATTAATTTCTTGTGATAGCGTTTTCTCAGGCATATGGAAAATAGTGGCCTTTATTACCTAAAGTTAGTTTGGCCAAGGTTAGAATTACCTGCCACGAAATTCTCTTTCTCAAAAGGCAACAAAATTTTACTCAGTTTTTGTAAGTTTCTTTCCTATGGTAAGGTCTTAATGTCCTCTTAGCCTTCCTGGCAAGAGGGGAGATCCAGCCACTGGCTGATAACATTTTCCTGTATCTCCAGGAGGCATCCACTCAAGCTTTCTTTATCATTCCAAATTATAATAGACATGCTAAGGAAGCTGAGCTACTTCCCTTTATGTCACTGTAGAATAGATTTTTTTAGTTACAAGATCAAATAGCACAATTGTAAAAATGCAGTTTTGTCACAGGGTCAGCCGTGGGATCATAGATTATGTTGTCACACGGGTTAGGAGTTTAAGCAATTATAAAGGGAGTTGAAGTCTTGCTCCTGCTCCTTTTCAGTGGGAAATAGAGGGGAAAATATAGTTCTTTTATAGAGAAAAGGAAAAGAGAGGGAATAAGATCTGCTAGATTTTCTGCTTTGGAATAATGAGGGCAAGAAGCGTAGTGCTGAGACAGGATATACAGATTTTTTTTTTTTTTGTAGGATGGCAATAGGTTAGTCAGATATGCAAAGAAAGGAATTCCTTGAGATTTGGGATGAAGTATTCCTCTAAAGTGATGTGGCCTTTATGACAACAGGCATGTAAAAAATTCTTGGTTTTGTTTGTTTTCTTTTGAGTATGTTTATCAAAAGCAAGGAATACTTATTTATTTATTATTTATTTCTCCCCTAAGAAGTTTTTATTCAAAACACTTTTCTCCCCCGTGCCTATGTAGGTCTGTATTAATCTGTGAACTTTTTAAAGAGTCTTTGACTGTAGGAGTATTTCTGCTTTTAATGTTAAAATTCGATAGACCAACTAATTTCTTCATAGTGGGGACAGTTGCTTTTGTTTTTCCATTGAAGGTATTCAGTTTGTTATCAGTGTGATAATTGTGTTAGTTAACAAAAGGAAAGTAAGAAAAGCTAAGAATAAGGAGATGCCAGATTTTAGAAGGTGTTTTGGACACTAATAATTCTTTAGTTTATAGGATCTTGATTGAAGAAAAAACCAACATGAAAGTTTTAAATGCAAATGATAGCACAGAAAGTCACTGCTTAGTTTTTTATTGCCGTATTATAAAACTTACAGTGACTATAGTCTAGCTTATTAAATCAATCCAGAAGTCAAGCATGAGGGCTTTCTTTTAGAAAAAATTGCTTTTGTTCGAGATGTTTTCTTTGTTATATTAAAAATTCAGCCTGCACAAGTAGAGGTTTTCTTATCATGATAATACCTATTTTCTGCAGAAAAAATCCATCTCTGGGCTGTAAGTGGATAAACAGTGTCCTTGTTTTTGTCAGGAATGTGTCTGTCAATACTCCTCTTAACATCTCTTGTTGTGATTTTAGTCTCTTAGAGTCCAACCCATCTTTGTTTTTCAGGTTTATCGATAGGTAGTGCCAAATGCATTTGTACTCCATCAAAATGCCAGAAACAATACTTAACTTTGCTTATATCTTAATAAAATTCTAGCTTTTGGATTTCAATGAAATTAGACCTGAATTTTGAAGCATTACCCTTATGCTGGTTCAGTCATGACTCAGTGAAGCACCTGCATAGACTCTCATTCTTAGGACAGTGAGAACTGAACTGCTAGGAATATTTCTGCTGAGTCTTACTGAAGTAATGTAATTTGGAAGGGACATTCACATGGTTGGGATTTGCAGGATCAGGTCTTCTGCATGACTAGCTGCTGAGACCCAGAGTGCCTAGTAAAATGTTAAGATTCATTTCATTGATCACATACATGAATTCTTTGTAAAGGTGTGTGCTATTTATAAAGGAGAAAGAGAGAATAATTTCAAGTAACGATGATGGTAATATTCTACCCAGTGCCTGCCTAGAACAATGGGTGAAGATGTTTCTTTATTTAAAATGTGTGCTATATTGAATTTTAAAACACATTTTTGAGAATTTCATATTTTATATAGATTGTTTTGAGTAAATTGTATTTCATAAAATAGATCTGGTTGGTTTGGTTTGGTTTTTTTTTTTTTTTTTTTTTTCTTGTTTCCCTGAAAACATTCTTTGCACTCTGATTTTTTTATCTTTCGTTTGCTGAGGAGCACAGCTTCCTAGCACACTGGAGAATTTTTTGATTGACTTGCAGACAGCCGGTCCCATAGCAATGCTGTTTAAAGTGATTAAAATTATTGCAGAGACATATTCCTTTAGAAAATGCTACAGATTTTGCTCTTGGGAGTATTTTGCATGGCTGCATTTTTTGGATGCTTTGAGAGGAAAAAAACCCTTTATGAAAAAGAGTAAAGGCTATACTAACATGTAACACTTATTTTTGGCTGACATTACCAGCTTTGTGGCCAAGGTACCCAGGTGGCTAATTAAAGCAGGGAATTTAATGAAATAGTGTGATTTTCTATAGCTATCAGAGATGAAAGCATTGGAGGTTAGTCAACACACACACTACTGTAAAATAAAATCTGAATGCTACTCATGTATATGCAGAAACTTAGTGTTTAATATTTGTCTTAAAAAGTTGAACTGAAGGAATTAAATATCCTGTAGTTAGACCTGTGAGATCAGTTTGTGTGCTACTTCAGAACAAGGAAAAGCCCCAAACATGGTTAAAGTGTAGTCATTGCTGTTATATTCATACCAGCGAGAATGAAGTGGTGCTACTGTTTTGCCATTTATCTTCCTGCTGGTCCAGAGTCTGGGTCTCCATGGCACTGATGTCTGTTTGCTACAAAGACATTTCAATGAAAAGATTAAATAGAATGAACAGTGCATTTGAGGTTAGGGCATCTTGCTGTTTGCACAGGAAGACTGATGGGCTCGAAATGCGTTAGACTGGATGTCTTAAGAGATAAAGCTAAAGGGCTGTTTGAGAATTTTTTGTCGTCTTTTCCCTTTTCCTGTCTTGCTTGGATCTGAGATACTCTGAGTGTATCTAAATATTTAGCAGTCATAGATGATGGTTCTTCTGCAGTATGAGAGGTCAGAGCTGCTGTAGTCTATTGACTCCAGCACTGGCATTCTGAGGCCACTTTTCTGGAAAAATTGTTGGATGCTGAGGAAAACAGAGGTATAGGCATTGCTGTCATTTAGATACCTGATTTTAAGTCTAGTGCCTCGTTGAGGTGCAAATTAATGACTGTAGAGCATTCTGTGTGTTGAGAAAGATTATAAAAAATTATCCCAGGTCAGAAAGATTCAGGAAGAGGAATGGGGCTGATTTTTATGGAATAACATATCTAAGGAGAATGAATATTCAGTTAAGAGCAATGGCTTACTCTAGGTATAAGAAATTAATAAACTTAATTTAATTAGTATTAAGGTAGCTTCTAGAGAAGTATGTTACTTTATATAATCTTTTTCTCTCTCTTAGGATTAAGAGAATGTTTAATGGACTAAAATAATCAGATTTTATTTAGAATTTTTTCTTTTACCTAGTGTTCGTATCTTCTTTAATAACTTCCAGTATTATTGTCATCTAGCATTTATGTGGCATGAGTGTTTGCTGAATACTGCTTCTCTGATATTGAATTATCAAATGAGTTAGGAGATGCCCATAACATCCTTCAATTTATAATTCTGGAACAGAACAGAACTTATTTCCTTTTAAAATTTTTTAAAAATTTATTTTTATTATAAACTATTCAAGATATGTTTATATTATAGCTCTGTTTTCAAGAGAGTTTAGTTTCACTCTGAATTCTTTTTTGTTCCTAAGCTGCTAGATTTTCTATGTCAATTGCTGACTGGCTTTAACCATAGGAACACAAACAAATGTAAATTTGTTATCTGAAAAACTGTTATTAATCCTACTTTTTAATGTTTGGCCAAGGTTAAGCATCTGTGCAGAGAGTTAGTCATCTACACTGCGTTTTTAGTCTGCTTTGTTTCCTAAATGTTTATGAGCTCAGAACATCACTTTTTAAAGCCAAATCTAGTGTTGGCACCACATCAGTGTACTCTGGACTTGAGTGCTTTAGAACTGGTTTGTAGCATGGCTCTCCAGTTCTGTGAAGTTTGTAAAATCACAAATGCAGCAGAGTATTGGTTAATAACTAGCTCGAGGTGACTGTAATGTCTGGCTCGGAGGCTAAAGAATTAATCTAAAAGAGAATAGATAAATAATAAAATAATAAAATTAACCCCGAAAGAGAATAGATGCACGACTTCGAAATGAACTATAACAATGTGGAAAATCAGAGAGCTGTGGATTTTATCTTCATGCTCTGGGACAATTACACTATCAGAAAATGCTACACTATCAGAAAATGATTAACTTGTGATGGTAAGAGGAATTCTACTGACCAGACCCCCACGACATACACTTCAGATTTTAAAAACATATGTCTTAAGCAGTAGTCTTTTATTTATTTTATTCTCTCTAATGAATTTTGTGGTCTTAGAGCTTTAAATTCAAGCAGTGTAGCAGAACAAATGAAATGAATTCCACATGATAAAGAGTAATGTAGACTCAGCTATGCATATCAGCATTTCTACTAGTAAGCTATGTGGATATTTTATCATATATCCTCTATGGTCGTGGCGTATGATATTTTATGCTGATTGGGTACTGTTTCCAAATATTTTTCTATTTCACATGCATATTTTTTACTTATCCTAACTATTGTATTCAATAGCATTTTAGAAACAGAAGAGCCACACGAAAATGTACCAGAGCAAGCAACTCAAAAATTCTACTGGACCAAGGATGTTTGCTATTAAAAAAAAAAAAACAACCTTGTGGGGGTTATGTTTTTGTACTTATTTTCTGCACTGAACTCCCCTAGTGCATTTAATGCAGGCCTAAAAGAAAACTCCTCAGCTAGGCTTTTTAACTGTAGCATTTTCTTTTCATTTCCATAGGTGTGTAGCCAGTTGTGGAATAAAGAGAGTCTACAAGAGAGCTTTCTTTTATTTCCTTCCCTATAAGACTTTGCATATCACAGGCACCAGATGTTTTTCCTTTGCAGCTTTACCATGTTCTGCTTTTCTGTGTGGCATTAGACAGACGCTGAAATGGGAAGTTGTGTGAGGGAGGGGTGATGAAAGAAGTGGCTAGGGTTGGCATAAAATTGAACTTCTTACAGAGATTAAATGTAAATGAATTTATCATTTACTCAACATGAGATTGGAAACCAATTTATGCTTTAACAGCACAAAGCCATATTGCATATATATGAAGTTGTGGAAATTGTTTTTTTTCCGATACTCATTTTGGTTTTATGCTGAGTAAGTCAGTGCTTACAATTATGAGAAAGAATCATGACAGGGAACTGATTTTCACTTGGAGTTACAAGCAAATAACCTATATTTGAACCAGTTGTCCATGTTTTTTTTTTTTTCTGGGCAAGTTGCAGTTACTTTTTTTTTAGTTGTAATTGAATAGATTTTCTCTTATGTGCTGTACTTACAAACTTTTACACGAAGTTTCGTTTAAGAATTTTTAATACCATGGCATATTTATTGGTTGCAAATTAATAGTTAATTTTTCAGTATAAATAAATAGTGAAAAAACACTGGTAGGACAAAGAAACCACTGATGGAAGTAAATATCGAATGACCCAGTTTCTTTAGCATAATAAAATCTGAGTAAGAAATGTATTCCATAACTTTTTTTCACTGCTTCTGATGTGGAAGCAAGGAGGGATTTTTCAGTGATCCTTTTGGGCACTGAATAATATTCTCTTCATTTGCCACAATAGGATTAGTGAGTAGATCTCATTAGGAATTTGCACGTGATTTTTATTTTTTATAGATAAAAGGGAGCAAATTCCTCCAAGTCAAAGATTGTCTGGAAAATAATATCTAAGACTTCAAGCAGGTAGGAAGCATTACTGCAAGGATATGTTTTCATTACCTGCCAGGAAAAATTTGTTTGTCTTCTTTCTTAAAAAGATGTATGCTAAGTCTTAGAAATGCTTCTGGTAACTTAGTGAATAACATCAATAAAAGATAATTGAACAACAATAAAAGATAATTAAATATTGAAACAATTAATTTTTTATTAATACAATCTTAACAGAAGAATACATATAATGGTGGCAAAGATTGTGTCATTTTCTTACGAATGGCTCATAAATCTGTTTGTTGATTATCTCTTCTAGAACGAAGTCCCATTATTAAAAATGATAGAAATGTTTTTGTGATGTACAAAGCTATTTGTAAAGGCATCTTTTATCTTTCATGGCATATTTATGACCTGACTTCCTATCCCATCACACTTTATTCCTCCTAAACACTGTATTTGTAGTCCAGGTTTTAAAAAATAGAATTTCACAACATACACTAATCATCACATTCACCTTCTGCTTCCTTTGAAATTAATGCTACTTGACGCACCTATTAAAATTGTTCCTGAATGTACTGAGTATGTAAAAATTATTGGATAATCTCCCTCTTTCAACAATTTTTCTGCATAAGGCTCAGAATATGTATGAGTTTTTGTGAGCAAATCATAAAAAGGGAAAAATCGTGTAAGCCCAAATAATTGCTTTACCACTGTATAATCTGAAAGCTGTTTTGATATGCCATCTTGAAAACAATACGACGTTTTGTTGTTACAACTAATATTTGGAATACTTGTGTCTGTTGGAGAATTGATGTCCTGTGTCGTAGTCACAAAATTAATCTTTATTTCAAGAGAAGTGATTGCAGTCATTAACACTAATGGGTGTGTGTGTGCAATTCTTAGACATATGAAGGACCAAAACAAGAAGGTTGCCAATCTGAAGCACAATCAGCAATTGGAGAAAAAGAAGAATGCACAGCTGTTGGAAGAAGTTCGTAGGCGAGAGGACAATATGACGGACAACTCTCAACATTTACAAGTGAGTTTATTTTTCAATTGTTTTTTAAAGCTATCAAAGAAAATACACTTCCAGTGTGTGTCTTCCAGAATGTGTAATGAATCTGTTCTCACAAAGAGCTGATGGCTCCTTCCTCTTCTACCAGAGGATGCACTGCTCACCTTAGTTGTATCCATGAAATGGTTACTATTTAGGGTGAGGAAAAAACCAATAGAATTTGAAGACTTCTGCACAGTTACTACTTCAGCAATTGTTTTTTCTTACAGTTAGGAAGAAAAGGTTCTACATTTCAGATAGGCTTTGAGCCTTATTCCAGAATTTCTACAGTGTGTAAGTT
The DNA here is from genome assembly GCA_013397845.1 of Melanocharis versteri. Lineage (NCBI taxonomy): Eukaryota > Metazoa > Chordata > Aves > Passeriformes > Melanocharitidae > Melanocharis > Melanocharis versteri. The sequence continues at coordinate 506,900 of VZTG01003083.1, forward strand.
ACTGGGTTTAGTGGTTGAGAAATAAATGTTCTTAAACTGATGTGTTTAAGTGATACATTACATACCAGGGAACTTGTATTCAAGGCCACAAATTTGATGCTTGACTTAAAAAGTGTTCTTTGAGATCTGACTGTGAAAAACCACGAAGAGAAGTGCTGATTTCTGTTGACAACATCAATGTCTCCATGCCCAGTGTTTATAGGCAATTTACAGTGCAAAATACCAATTTTGCCTTGATCTGGTTAAAATACTGTGTTTCTGGAAAATTTCCAGTGGATGGAATTTGACCCTCTCATGCTTCATATGGTTGTATTTCTCATGTGCTCCTATATGCAAAATGGAAAAATTAACACCACATCTCTCTTTAGGCTTGTGTTGGTGAAGCTTTATGTCAGAATCAAGTTCAGGAAATGATACATTATTTATGCATCTGTGGAGTGTTACGTTTACTTTGCAGCCTTGGTCATTACATACTGATTGCATCACCATGCATTCCACTGCACGGGGTAGAGCAATAAAAGCTTGTGAAGGATGTGGTCTGACAATATGATATATCAAAATTAAATTTCAGTGTTGAGCAGCTACTTGTAATTACAGTTGTTCAGTAAAGAGAATAAATTTAGCTTATTTTTTCAGTATTATTTTGGAAATCTATCAGAGTGTGATGATGACTAGAGAATACAAGCCATTCTCAGTATTCTTGATGTGACTGCTATACTTGGAGGTTTCTAGTCTTGAGATGAGAATGGTTCTACCAAATGGACGTGGTGTGGCTGAATGGCTTGAATTTAAAAAGAAAATACCCTGTCTGGTGTATAGTTCTTCTTCCTGTAAAGCTTATATACACTAAGAACAGTTTATGAAAAACAGTTAATCAAGAACTATGCCTTAAAATGTCATTATTTTTATACGATGTCCTTCAACATGTTATGTTCAGTAGTGTATATATATATCTATATTATGTGTTGTGGCCCCATGCTTCACTTGCTGCGCTGCTGGGAAAGTGAAAAAGAGAGAATCCCAGCTGCCACTGCCTATCAGTAAGTGCTTTACATTCCCAGTAGCTGCAAGAATGACAGGAGAAAGGGAGTCTTGGTTGTCTGTGCTGCTGGATGGCTGTTAGGGATAATCCTGCCTTCTCTGCCATACAGGCAATCAGCTGCCACTACTGGTTGTTGTATTTCCTGTGTCAAAGATTTCCACATTTCCTTGGCTTATTTCTTCTCAAGCATTTCTTAACGCTGAAGAGTGCATGGCAGCTTGAGGTTTCCCTGGGATTGCAAGATTTTGGGTGGTTTTATTGCTCTACAAAAACACTGTAGTGAATCTTGCAAATAAAGTAAATACTCTGACATTGAATAGTCATGTCACAGTGCAGGCGGCATGACTCTGATGTACATTTATTCTGCTGACAGGAAAGTATTTTTATTTAAAGTATTTCACTGGTACAGTTTAATTGTTCTACATGTGTAAGGTAATTACAAATGCTAGGTAAGAGCATCCAGTCTTGGTATATGAATCTGATAAGTAGGTGATTGACTGGTTGAAAAGCCAAACAAATTCTAAAGCTCCAGTCAATTAGCCTTGGTATAGAAAGGAATTTTTTTTCGTATTTTTTTTAAGAAAACCTTTCCTCCTTCCTGGAGTTGTGTAAAAAATAATAGCAGTCATCTAAGGATTTAAATGAGGCAGCATTTCTGGGGGGGGCAAATGATGTGAGATACATGATATACTTCGAAAAAAAAATTCCAGGAGTACTATGCATCTGCTAATTAAAAACAATATTGGTTGGTATTTCTATAAATGTTTAATTAACATCTTAGTAAACCATAGGGACCTGACCACCTTTTCTTACTCTATGTAATAACTTCTACTGCTTTTAGTGGAAACACCATGCATTTATATGCGTTTATAACACACAGTGCTTGTGTCTACAGTGTACTTGTTACATTTGTGAATGATGTATTGAGCTGTTAGGGGGAAAGTGTATCCTAAAATTCTCTGGCCTGATGTAATGACTGTATTTGTTGGCTAGCTGTGATAAGCTGGCTGTTGGCTGGCTGTGATAAGCTCAGCTGAGAATTGAAGAGCAGTCAGACTGGTCAAATTACATTTACTCCAGCCAAGTCTCGGTCCCTTTTGCAGAAGTAGTGGAAAAGATGAAATAAGAAAGTGAGTATGATTGTCCATGGACCATTAAGGGGCTGCTCAGGGCAAACTGAGGCAATCAAGTGCCACCCTTTCTGTACAGCTCACGCAGGGGCTGAAGCTGCACCCATTCAGCTGTTCACCTGTTTTCTGATGGCTGTGAAGAGGTTCAGAAGTCTGTAGTTTCTGGGAAACTTCAATAGTATGTGGTGATTCCTGAGCCTTGTAGCACCATGTATATCGGTGACACTTTTCACAATCTTTTTAGGTAAAAGCCTCTCAAAGCTGGTTCCTGCCCCAGTGTCAGTGCTTGCAGGGCAAGTTTGAGTCTCTGGTGGCCCCATCTCACAGCACTCCAGGGCCACTTCTGTGATGGAGAGTGCTCTGGGATACCTTGGAAGGGAATTCACTTTGGTTTCCCTCAGCTATCATCTGTAATTGTGAGTGATGTTTCAGGTGTGGTTTTGGGGAGGTTCTTTGGATCACGGTAAAATTGGAAACATCAGGGAGCCAGACTAATTCTTGGGAATGAAGAATAGTTGTGAGGTTTTCTGTTTTTTCTTAACACAAATCAAGGGCAGACCTATGCGAATCTTGCCAGACATGATGGTCATATATTACATAAAGCATCACAGCAGGAGAGCTGGACCTTGAACACTTTATCATGAATTTTTTTGAGAATGGTGTGTCTAACATGCCTTCATTTTTCTCTCTTTTTTTTGTCTGTCTTAAAAATGAAAAGCCTTTTTGAGAAACACTGACCTAAGAAATATACAGATACCATGTCATAGATTTGTGCGTAATTCTTCAAGTCTCTTTGCAGGATCTTGAAATGTTAGAGATGTGAGACTTGTTTATTCCCTGAGATTAATTTTTCTTGATTCTTGTGTGGAACATGTTTCTTCCAGTAACACTAGTATTTCGGTAGAATTGGGAAAGGAAACATTTGCATAACATTGAGATCTTGAGTGCATTTGGTTTTGATTCTGATTTTCAAATCTGCTGTAATAACAACAACAAAGTCTTTTTGTTTCTCTAGAGTAAACAATAGGAGGGTGCACTAATAATATTCCCATGTGTCTCATGACATAGCCTCAAAGGGAACTGAATATACACTTTTGTCTGATTGTGCTTTTCATAGATGTAATGCATCAATTCAATAAGTGATCTAAGTCCAAAAACACTTTGTGGAATTTTTTTGCAAACTGTACAATGCATACGTTTCACAAAAAAAATGCAGGGATGAACCTGAAAAAAGTTAATAAGTTTAATTCCCTATTCTGCCCTGATCTGCACAGCTTCTGGGTGTTTCCCTCCTTTCTTCTAGTTCATCTGCTGGCAAAGTTTTTGACTCTCCTTATGTTTTAAATGTTTGGGTAATTCGTCACAATTTTCTTTGAGGTATCTTGGGTTTTCTTTAGCTTGAAAACCACATGCGGAAAAGAGATATTTCACTAACAATATTGTTTTTGAGTGAGACAATGTGTAGTTCTCATTGATTTCAGATATCATATACAGGCAGCTTGATCAATGGTTTATGCCTGCAGTACTGTGGAATAGATTGTGTACACATGTACATTTTCCAGGTGTAAATGCCTCACTTTTTAAACAGAGTTCAGCTTGTCAGTCATGCTTTTTCATGGGATGTAGTGAGGCAAGGCAAGAGTTCCAGTTTTCCAATAGCTCTGTACTGGCTGGAAATTTAGTCTTAGGTAATGAATAAAACATGATCAGGAGGAAGTCCTGTCAAAAGAGATAAAAAAACTGGCTAGTTAATATTGCTGCTTTCTGATTCTTGCCATGTGAATATCTGTGATGTCTTAATCACTGAAAATAGCTCCCAAGAGATTTCACAGCTAGTCAGCATGAATCCTTAACCCTGGATTTGTTTCTCTATTTGTCACTGTGTGCTTCAACATATAATTTTCAACTCCATAATACCTCTAAAAATTCAAAATATACCCAAGACATTGGACATTGCTGTATGTTATTTCTCTGTCTTATAAAATAGCATGGCCTAAACGAGGGGTATATCTGACATAACAATGAATTTACTATGATTCTTTTGATGCGGTGTATTTCCTATTGCATTGTCTTAAAAGCTGTGATACTATAATATTAATAAAAAGAGGAAGATAGGGAGTGAGATGAAGTCTTGCAAACAAAAATGAACAGAGCAGCATAATCAGTTCAGAGACCAGGGAAGCAGTACTGGCTGCTGTGCAGGCAGGCATTAGTGCATGGAGCTGACACAAGGCAGGAGAGAATTCATTGCATAAACACACAGCTTTGTATTTTTAGTGCTGAAATTCATAGGCAGTGACAAAACACAACCTTTTAAGAGGTTAAAATCATGAGGTATTGTATTAAAAGTAAATTCTAATTTAAGCATCCGTCCTAAGGTAGTCTATCACTAAGCTGGACCTTTCTGGGCAGCTTTAATAATTCTCAGTGTTTATGGGTTCTGTGTGTTTCTGCCTTTAGAAGGCTGGTGATTTTTTCAGGTGGAAGACAGAGGTAAGATAGGGATTTTTCCTATTTATACCACTTCTGTGATTTCCGCAACATGCATGTGTGAATTGTTGTTGCTGTTGGGGTGGACATGACACATGGACAGGCCACTGAGTAGGCAAAAAGAAGACAGTTTATTCTAGAAATCAGCCTCATTTATACACTTTCATATGTTATCATTCGTGTTATACATTCATTGGCTGCTAAACTACTACAATGGATCCATTGGCTCTTATTTAACTACAATACGCTACTATTGGTTACCTATAGCATAAGTGTCCAAGCATTCAGAAAAACACCAGGTGCAGACTTGTTGCTGTTTCTTTCCTTCTGTTGTTTAGATTTCTTACTTCTGTTGATACTACATTCTCACGGGTAAAAACTGGTTACTTTTCTTCTCACTGGCTTCTCTCATAGAAGCTAACCATATCCAGATTAAGATCTGTGAAGCCTTCAGACCAGCTGTCAGCCTCTACAGATTGTAAGCTGTGGTCTAGCTCTGATGTGTAGAACTGCAGAATTTCTCAGTACCTCTCATTTGGCTGTGGGCAGAGGATGAGGGGAACAAGGTGATCACTCTTGATTTTCCTTTCTTAGTAATATGAGCAGTCAGAACACAGATGAGATGTATTGTAGATATACTTTTGAAATGTGTTCAGAGGCAAGAGGAAGGATAAGATATGGCCTGCTATGCTCGTGAAGATCTTCCTTCTCCCTAAGCTTTCTGCTATTAGATATGAATATTTTGAAACAAAGGCAGGTTTTTTTTTGTAAGTCTGCATAAGAGCCAGCTATACCAAGTCCTTCAGTCCTTGTGTAGGGTGTTTGTTGGAGCCAGTTCAGTGACAAATTCAGAAGATGGGGTAAGGGATAGTGAGAATTAAGTTCTCCCTTAAAAGTACCCATGGCCTTGTTTGGGGAAAACGCAGAATAGAAATTAATTTCTATTATGGTTGTAGCGGGTTAAAAACTTATTTTGCCAAGACTTTTCTATGATGATGCATCTGACATTTAAGATTCAAGACTGTGATCATCTTGTGTTGCAGATTTACTTTACTATTTACTTTACTTTACTATTATAGCCCATACAGAAATAATTTCAGCAACAATTTTATTTCCAAAATTTTGCACTAAATTGTTTGGTGGTTTTTTTTTTGACTGAATATATTGGTTTAGGCTGTTGCAAATACTTAAGAAGTGAGTTGATTTCAAGTGCAAGTGGGCAATTCTTGAAATTTTTTTGGCTAAGTTCTCTCTATATAATCTAATAAGTTAATGAATGAGCATATGAAGAAATGTGAAAGTCAATATTTTCTGCCAGTTTTCTCTAACATATCTACATAATTCTCTTCATTTTAATGCCTGAAAATCAGCATATAGTATGTATATAGCATATAGTATAGTATGCTCCTATTGTATGTTTCAAACTGTAGTTTCTTTGGGGACTGTAACATTTTGTATTTGAGTGGTTGAGGTGAAGTTTGGTCAATTTGTAAGAAAATGAGTGTTCACGTACATATCAGATACTTTCACCCTCATAAAGCAAGAGTTAAGTACTAGAAAATGGAGAGAACTTAGCGGATTGCACAATTGTGAGCAGTAGAGATGTGTTCATGTGTACTTCCTTTGGCATTTCTCTGCTTCTCTAATTGTAGGTGGATTTTGCCAAGACAGAGTGTAGTAGTAACTACAAGTTCAAAAATGTCCAGCCTTTAGCAAAATCTATATCATATTATAAGCTTCACACAATTCAGGGAACTTTTTTTTTTCTCTTGTAAATATCTAGGAAAAAGGCAGGAATTGCATTTTCTTGAAGTTTTTTTTTTTTCATGGAGCTGAACATAAATTTTTAGTAGACATTTAACAAAAGTCTTTTTTGCACTTATTGATAATGAATCTATAAAAACCCCACAACTCTGAGAGGAGATTAGGCAATAGAAAAAAATGAGTAAACCTGTGATGCTGTAGTGCAATATATTAAAAATTTATTACCAGATTAGAAATGCATACTTACAAATCTCAGGATAATCCATTCAAACACATGTAAGACTATTGAAGACACAGCTAGTGTACTTATCTTCAGATTTCTAACATAATATAAATAGAAATTCAGATTGTAAACATGTATGGACAGTTAGGAATTTTCCTTCCTTGGCCTGTGGAAGTTCCGTATGCTGTGGATAAATTCCATATGTGTTGCTGAAATGTGCATTGAACTTCAGCCAGTAGTTTAAGATTATGTTGAGGAAAATATTTCTAAAGGGTTTCAGATGAAGAAAGGTATTTGAGAATCTACAGAGTGCAGGAAGGTTGATTGGTAGATCTGAGGATCAATACCAGAAGTGGGTTTTTTGGGGGGGATTTACTTTGACATTTGTTTTCATTGTGCAGTGTAATCCCCAGAAGCAAAACCCACTCCTGTTATATAATGTCTCTGTAGACAATATGTGAAAATCTCACTTGCAGATCAATTCCTACTAGAATCACAACCTCTTAAATTTTTTTTCTTTGCCATAATTGGTGGGTTGACAGAAGTCATGCAGTGTTCTGTGCTGTGTTGGTCTAACCAGATATAATATGAAAAAAAATTGTAGTGGGCAAAGCATTATCAGCAAAACTGTTCTATGTAGTTGTCATATCCTTTCTTTTGATTGGTGTATCCTATTATATGAATAAGTGTAAAATAACATAATTTTTATTCTTAGAAATATCACAATCTATTAATTGTGGGGTTTTATGCAAGCACACAATATAATAGAATATTATGTATAATTTTTAATACACTTTTTGCATTATTATGAAGACTTGCAGGGCATCCCATATCAGACAGTCTGAATACTGACTTCTCATCTTTCTCAGGTTCTACAGTTAAATCAGAAACTTAATGTTTTCCTGTATTGTCTAGGTAATGTTAATTCACTGGCTTTAGTTACCCAGGAATAAAACCTGGACTTGTAGATTTGTAATTGTCTAGAAATCTGAGAACTACAACTATTTACAAGTACTTAATGGTTAAATTAAATCAGTTACTTCTACTATGTGCTTTGTTAGTAGAAAAGGGCATATATGGCAAGGCACTGGAAGGAAAAGTTGTTGTTGTAAAAAACTGCAACAATAGGAAACAGAAAAAAATTAATGTGATACAAAAGTTTTTACTCCCCCTCAATATGTAATAACTCACACATGCAGGACTTCTGTAGTCTCCAGGGGGCAATTGCATTCACATGCATCAAAAGAAATAGTTCAGTTAAACCAACTCTCCCTACCCAGCAATAATTACCACAGGTTTACGCTGAGATATAGTTGCAAAAGGTTAGTCAGTAGGGCATCTGCAAATCAAGTCACATGTCAACTCTACATCAATAACCTCATTATATTAGATGTTAGTACTTCAGCACGACTGTCCAATATAGCATTCCACATATTTTTAACTTTTACATTGAGTTATAGCTCATCTAATATTTTACTAAATTATGTATTTGAACACTCTATATTACATAAATTATAATCAATGACAAAAGCAATGATTTAGACTGAAATTCTACAAAGTGAAATTGCAATAAAATGTCTGACCCTATTTGTGTAGCTGCCTTCAATATAAGATGAATATAGGATGTTTAACCCTGTAATATAAAAGAAGTGTAATGGAAATTAACATTAGCATAGATTTTCCAATTTAGGAATTCCTTAAAAATGTTACCTATGGATTTTTTAGTTTCAGTTATTGCAAGTGAAACCTGTTTTCCTGTATATAAAGAAGCAAGAAAGTAAATATGTTCTAAAAATACAACCGATTACCTTAATTCTGTGCAAACTCCTTCCATATACTTTCTTATATTTGCAGCTTATCCATAAGCTATAACATTTTTGCTGAAAGCTTGATAGGCTGGATGAAAATATAAAAAGATTTTCAAAAACCTTCTTGTGGTCTGCATCAAGCTCAGATTTCTACCTAGTTCCATAATTTGGTCTTGTATTTACCTGGTTAGTAACCAGTAAGAGCTGCTGCTGCTGCTTGTCACTCTCCATAGATCATTTTGAAGTCTGTTACTAATACATCTGGTCAGCAGCAAAAGTTCTGCTTGAGTAAATCTAAGTAGAACAATTTTGGTTGGTTGTTAATAAGCCAGATTTATACTTATCTCTCATTATGAGTGTTCTGTAACAGCCTTATACACCATTACTTATGGAGTCCCTTGTGTACAGGCTGGAAGGAGAGGGGAGGTGAAAGCATCTTCACATCTAATCTTGCCTAGAACACTCCTACCTTGGAAATTATTATTATTTATTGTAACCCCATCTTTACACTGAGAAGCTTTATGTGAGAGACTTCAGTAGAAAAATCCAGGGCCAAATTTCATTGTAAGCATAAAAAAAAAAAAGAAAAAAATTTGCTGTCAAATTAAGAAACCCCAAATTTGACAAAACACGCTTTATTAATAGATCTCAGAGCATCTTAAAGAATAGATTTGTAAGTAATATATTGGATGAAACTGAGGCATAAGGAATAAAGGTTGTGTGCAAGGTGTCCCAGATGGTTAATAGAACCATTAAGGAACACAGACTTTGTCTATCCAATATTCTGTTTACTTGTCTGAACTGTTAACTCAGAATATTCCACTCATGATACTAAAAATGTTGCTAATGAATTGCTACTGATTGAGGTGCTTAGTGGAGGTGAAATTGGTAGTTTTTGGTCCAGTGAGTGATCAAAAGTCCGTGTTTAGCACATGAAAGACAAGGGAAACCACATACCATATTAATTATTTTGCAATGACTAGGCAGTTTTAGTAGTCTCTTGATTCTCAGAAGATGGTGAATAACAGCTGCACATGAAGAAATAGAAGAGTACTGATATTTGCAGTTTAGAGGCAGCTGTCTTATTAAGCAGAATTGTCAAGATAAGCAGATAATTCAACAACAAACACTGGAGTGCAGTATATTAAATTTTATAGAAGGCTCTTCCTTCAGGTTACAGCAAGGGTCCTTAACAAGCATTTCTTTGATCCATTACTTCTGTTTATATTTTTCCATTTATCCTTTTCCTTGTGAAAGTCTGTTTAGCTTTCTGCATCTGACAAAGACTCCTCTACAAACACCTTGGAGAAAGTTTGACAGAGTAGGGATATTGTTGAATCCCAATGTTTTCACTAAATAAATGTATTAATACGATTGGAGCTTTTTTCTATGACACCTTTAATGATTGTAAATAGGGAAAAAATGAACTTATTTTAAAATATTAGTCTGATGTAGATGAACTATAAAAATGTTAACTTTGAATGTAAAAAACCACAACTATGCACAGAATACAGATTTTTAAAAATATATTTCCTTTTAAAAAATAGATTTTGAATTATTCTTTGTATTTCTATGATATTTTAGTGACATGAATTAGAAATGCTCTTTCAAATGCATTCATTCTTTAATGGATAAAGTTTGATTGAGCAATATTATTTGGCATCAAGTAGTCATGTTTTTTTTCTCAGTTGCATATTGGCATAATGAAAGAAGCATTTTACATCTCCTCTTTAGCTGTCACATACCTTTGTCATATTGAGAACTACCATAATTTAGCCATCTAGAAGTTATGACAGAGATAAAAGCCAGGTGTTTGTGATCCCCTCCTCCTCTATGTTTTTTTTATAAACTTCAAAGGGACATTATAACAGTGTGAACAGTGTGTCACATGAGTGCTATAGTCTCTTCATTTTGAAGAAAGAATTTTGTGCTTTCCTGCGTATGGGGTGAATTCCTGGCTCTACTAAAGTTAATGTGATTTTTGCCACTGCCTTGTCAGACAAAGATTTCTCTCATGAAGAAAAAATAATTTAAAAAACCCTGTACAGACAAAAAATAAACTTAAAAGGTCATTGAGGAAGCAGATCTCAAGTACAAATGGAAACAGTCCATTGTCATTCATCATTTACATCTGATCTGTTGATGGGAATTGTAATTTGTGAGAAAGTCCTTCTACAGTCAGCTGTAAGGCTTGTCAAAATTGGCTTTTCTGTCTGGGTGTTCTTTTATAAGAACATTTGGCTGCCAAGTCCTAGCAAATATAATTACTTCTCTTAATACAGACATTAGAAAAGATTGCTCAGAGGTTAGTGTCTGGCTCTTGTGCTTTCAACATAGGCTTTGATCCTTTATACATGATGGCTTTGTTAACCTTTTTCTTATGAAACTGATAAACACTAAAATAATTAGTGTTATAAGCAGCATAACCAGTAACTTGAACTCCTCTTTTGTCTCATTTTTCTTGATGTAAGTGCATCACAAGAACCCTAGAAAGATATCATATAAAACATCACCTAATAGCTTCCTGCATAGAAGCCTTTGCTGTGAACAACTGGATACCTGGATGAAGGTATCCTAAATCCATTCTGGTGGATACGAATGATAAGCTATACTTAGCTGCCTAACATAAACTAACTTGTGTATTGTTGGTGTTCTAAGATGCTTTACTCCAATTTTCAACTGCAAATTGCATTCTTTCCTTATCTAACTGATCTCTCTCTGGTGACCAGTGACAGGACGTGAGGGAATGGCCTGAAGTTTGTTTCAGGGAAGGTTTATGTTGGATATTAGCAAAAGATTCTTCTTGGTCGGGCACTGAACAGGCTCCCCAGGGCAGTGGTCACAGCCCCAAGGCTGTCAGAGTTCAAGAAGTGTTAGGACAATGCTCTCAGGAACGTGCTGTGATTCTTGGGGATAGTCCCTGCAGGGCCAGGAGTTGGACTCAGTCATCTTTATGGGTCCATTCCAACTCAGCATATTTGGTATTCTGTGATTCTGTAATTGAAATGTGTATGAAGTACCTGGTAAATTAAAGCACAAACTATCCAGTGGACAGTCAAGTGATATAATTTATCACACATCCTGAAAATGTTTCTTAAGAGTTAAAAGGGAAAGTCTCAAGTAATAGTTGTCCTGGATGATTCCACAAATTGTGATTTCTCTGTTCTCTGTGATGTGGTACTTTGAAAAGCCAGGACATGATAACAGACATGTGAAGATTTTTGAAGAACATTTATTTCTGCCACTTCCCAGTGCAGAATTACCCTGCAATAGCACTCCCCTGGTCATAACAGGAGCAGCAGAGACCTGTTTTGGTGTTTGGTGTTTTGGTGCTGATGCTGGTGGTGGTAGTGAGGAAGCTGCAGCCGGACTCAGGGGGGCTCCGGGGACAGGGCTGGGGGTGCGAGTGGGCAGGGGCTGAGCTGGACAGAGGCCCAGGGCCCGAGGCAGGGCTGGGAAGGCCCCAGGAGGTGCCATCAGGGCCAATGACGCTGACAGCAGCAGTGTCCCTCCTCCTGCCTCCGAGAGGGCTGGCTGCGGAGTGACCCCTTCGCCATGGGGCAGCGAGCTCTTCAGGGGCCTGTCTGGGAGCTGGGGAGCTCCCAGGGGAGCGGGGACACGGCTCAGGGGCTGCAGCCTGGGGGCAGCTGGAGCCTGAGGCTGCCCCTGAGAGTCCCCCCAGCACACCGAGGAGCCCGGGCTGGGCAGGGGGCGGCTGCTGGAGCCTGAGGCTGCCCCTGAGAGTCCCCCCAGCACACCGAGGAGCCCGGGCTGGGCAGGGGGCAGCTTCTGAAGGACCAGGGCCCCATGGGGAGGGGACGCAGGCAGTCCGTCCGCGGCTCACGGCCAGGCCACGGGGCAGCTGTCCCTCGGGGACCGAGGTACGAGGCCAGCCAGGCCCGGGGTGAGCCCTCGCCAGTGGGCGCAGTCCCACAGGATCGGCGTGGGGCCGGGCTGGATGCTGACTCCGGGGTCTGCCCACAGCCCAGGGGTGACTGTGATGGACGGGGCCCGAGGGCCGTCGGGGAACCCCGACAGGAGCTCCAGGAGATGGGGCCAGGGGCTGTGATGTACCCACGGGTCCGTTCAAGAGATCAAATACTGACAACCAAGGGCTGACCTTCGCCTGGGGACGGGGATGGAGGTGGTAAATCTACACCTGTATTATGTACACTGTGTCCTTCACCTTACTGTTGGTTTGACCTAGTTATTTCACACAGAAACCTGAAAAAATCCAAACGAAAATAAGAGTAGGAATCTGTCAGTCTGTGAGGGAGAAGTGCTGAAAGGTAAAGACTTTCTGGAGCCTCTGTACATCCTTTGCTCTGTCTGTCTCCACTCTTAGTATTTTAACCAAGCAGAACCTACCAGAAATATCCTGTACCACTGAGTTTTATCTCAGTTGGAAACATCAATCAAATACAAAGTAAAAGCCTCAAGATTGAAAGGGGAACGTTTTACATAAAACCAGTGTTTTAATTTAAAATAGTTGAGTAGTAATCATTCAGTTAAAACATTTTAACTAATTCAAGTATTACTGTGTGGTATTTTTATTTTCTTTATCTTTTACAATGAAGAGGTATCAGATTAGTATTGCTACGTGAAAGTTCTGGGAAAGGAATAAGACGTTTTAATGGGTAGTCTAGAAATGTCTTGGGTGCACATGGATTAAATTCTTCTCCACAGGTTTTATCACATGTGCAGTGACCATTTGTTCATTTGTTCTCCAACCCAGATATAGATAAAGCAAGTATAAACCTGTGTCTTCCAGCAAGGTTCTGAAGATCCTGGTGTCTCTGATAGGGTCTGTGTTTTGTTTTGTCATCTGTTTTCTTTTTTTTTTTTCCCCTCAAATTTATTGTTCCCAAAACTAGTTCTCAAGTGTAAAACAGGTGGCCAGATGTTTCAAGTAGTGATTGAAAGTCAGTAAATTGGGCAGAATGTAACTATAGCATTTGTGCTTCAATGGAAAGTGTAGTCAGTAATAAAGTCAGTGAGCTAGTAAATATTTTTTGGAATGTTAGGATGCTGAAAAATAGCTGAAAATTTGAGATATTTAGCACTGAATATGTGTTTCCAAGGGAAAAAAAGAACTTTTCCACTACCTTTCTTAATGTAATTGAACAAAATCTACTCCATAATATGAATATGTCAGCTATAGTATCCAGAATGAATTTAAGAAATAACGTAGACTACTTCTGTTAGTGTAGAAGTGCATGTGTGTTTCTGGAAAGTATCTCTACTTCATAGGATTAATATTTGAAATATGAACCAATGGAAGTCTGCTTAAGAGAACATGCATTTTCTGAGGCTTTTAGTCTTAGTCACATTCAGCATCCATATTGCTGTTATACGTTAAAAAGTGTTTGAAAAAGACAGTCAAAGGAATAAAATCTTTACAGGCATCATGAAGGCTATTTAAAGAAAATTATATTGGCTCAGAGGAAATGGATACCACGTATCATAAACTGCTTTAATAAGACCAAACGGAAACCAGCACAGTTAAACAGCAGGATAATGGAAGCTATCAAAAAAAAAAAAAAAAGTATATATATAAAAATTCTTTCTCAAAACTGAAATTTGTCTAGTTGAGAAGAACAGAATCATAAAACCTAGCAAGTGAAAAAAACACAAATAGGCAGACCATGAAATGTGTGAAACACAATAAGGAATAAGTAGTGAAATGCACTCAAACTGGTAATTTTCAAATGTGTCAGAAGGTGGAAGCCTGCCAGAGAATCTATAGAGCCAAAGATAATCCAGGCATATAAAGAGTGCTTTCAGAAAGTAGAGTCATGAGGTCAAAAAAATGAAAGATATTTCTTTCTCTGGTGTTCACAGAAGAGGAACTTGGGTAGGTTCTGCTTCTAGAACTCCTTTTTACAGGCAAAGTATTGGAAGATGTATCTTAGAGTGAGGTGACAGCAGAAGACATTGCACAAAAGTTACTAAAATTAACAATGTCATCATCATAGGATGAGAGGATAATTCAGGTTGAAAGGTGCCACCAAGTTCAAACTCTTGTTAAATGTAGGGTAGGCTTGTAGTCAGGCCAGCTTCCTCTCAGTACCAAGCAGTTTTCATGCTAACCTTCTTGAAAATTAAAGGTGAAGTATGTGAATTTCTAACTTGCCTAAGAACTGGAGGGTGACTAATGTGCCATCTGTTTCTGAAAAGAGTTCCATCTAAGTTTTGGAAAACTGCCTCCACATGTGATGTCTGTATTGGACAAATCAAGAGGAATTGTTTTTTAAAAAGTAGAATTAGTGGGCGCTTGACCAACTAATTTACCAACGTAGTATGTTGGTAAAGAAGCAAAGTGGCTATTCCAAAAAATTAGGTCATTCCTCATATGTTCACAAGTCATTATATTTTTCAGAAGTCCCATAGGAATCTGTGTTGAGACTAGGTCACGTTTTTAAAATGCCTGGAAAAGAGTGAATAGTTCAAAGAAATAAAGCATCATCCACTTGAAGACCAAGGATTGATTCTTTGGTTGTGCTTCCCTGCAAACTCAGGACACTGGACAGTATTTAAAAACAAGCCCCATAAGTGAAAGTTAAAACAAAAATTACAACTGTCATAGAATAAGAAAGCCATTATGATACGAAGCTGTGTAATCATGTTACTAAATGCAGTACTGATGGCTAAAATCTTAAATGTTACTGGGAAAAATTTTGTGAAAAAGGTTATGCAGAACAGAAAAGAATATTTTGGCAAACTCAGGCTGATTTATGATGGTAGGAGGAACTCTGTGGGTTTGCATGGTTTTGACCTTAAACCTGCAGAAATATGTTGGATTTGGCAATGTTTCAGTTGGAGTTTTGGCTTTCTTCAAGCCCAGAAGTCAAAGAAAGATTTGGGATGTGAACCAAGCCAAAGAAAAGGTTTGGATGAACCATACATGCCATAACAGCCAAGTTTCACACAGCTCTGATTTTAATTTTTTCCCTTTCTTTGTTTCTTTACACTTTTTACCAGAGCTGCTTTTCTGTTTCTAATTCTCAATGGATAGGAATCTCTGTACCCAGTAAAAGCCTTTTTACTGTCCGTGTATGAGGAGATGAAAAGGGAGAACTCAAAGGTTTTGCCTCTCGTTTTTGTATTACAGGAGAATTTGAACAAAAATGTTGCACCTGAAATGATAAGGTGTCTTCATCTCCATTTTGGGAATATTTTTTAGTGGAAGTGATAATGTTAGATACTTAGCCTTCCTTGTGTGTGTTTCAGATTATGTAATGACATAATTAAGACTTCCAATACATGAAACGATTTAAGAAAAGGATATAGTTTTGTTTCTTTCTATCACTTATTAACAAGTATCTCTTAAATCTGGTCATGTAAATACCACTCTCCGTGGAGACAGACACGCCTGTACAGTAAATGGTTCATGTTCTGCATCTCATTTGGAACTCATGAAACTGTGGAACTGTGGGATACAATATGTTCAAGCTGCTGATCTGAGAAAGTGTCTCAAATCTATGGTCTTTATATGCACATCAGACACTATACATATGGTAAATGATAAACATACCATATGGGATTTGGGAAGTTAAGACTATCAAATTCCTATCCCATTATTTTTTCTTACATTGTATGGTCAAATCAAAAACATATTATTCTTCACATTATTAAGGGGTTATGTTTGTGGCCCCATTTATAAGGTTACAAAACTGATGATGCTTTAAGGTTTCCTTTGGCCTAGAAATTTTCCTGGTTACACTCAGGTTGTCATTTAAAAAAAAAAAAAAGAAAAGGGGCGAGTAGTGTTTGTGATATTTGCAGAATTCGGCCAATTTTTGAATTACAGTTTTGAATTACAGTTTTGTAATTGGAAAAGCAGCTTTACCACAGTAAACTATGGCAATAGGAACCTGTGGGTAATCAGGGAGGAACTAGAAAACAAAGCTCCTTGAAAAGAGTGTCAGAAATCGCGGGGAGGGAGAAAGAGATTGTTAACTCTGACTGCTGCATAACCAGCCTTGTGCTACTTGGAAAGCAAGGGCTGTGTCCTGAGTGCACCAGAGTGCAGCTATTTTTGTGTTCCCTTCCCATGGTAAGTGAATAACTGAAATAGGTTAGAGGGAGAGACTCTTTCATGCTACACATGTCTGGGGTTGAAAAATCTGTAGCTTAGTGTAGACTTTCCCCCACAGGTTTCATTGGTTTTTTTGGTTTGTTTTTTGGGTTTTTTTTTTGTTTGTTTGTTTGTTTGTTTGTTTTTTTATTTTATTTTTTATTTTGGAGATACGTGCAGAATGTCCCAGTAGGTTTCTGCTATAACTAAGAATAAAAAAGCTGGAATTATGTTCCCTTTGATGTCTCTTTCTTTTATTTTCTAGATTACTTTTTCACCGAGAGATGCGTGCAATTGTAAGCAGCAGGAATATGGCTGGGTAAAGCTTGTTACTTGTGGAATGTATAGTTATTTCTTTCCATGAAGATGTTACAGGTTTTTCTTCTAGAGATGTCATGTTGGCGCTGAAGAATGTGTGGAAGAAAATTATATTCCACCCTTATTTTATGTTCTTCACATCATCCTTTTCTCCAGGGACAGTGAGCAGAGAGAAGGTTCTGTCTGCACGTGGCCTTTATGTAGATTCATAAACATGTGAAAGGCTTCTGCACTCTTGTACTGACACTTTGGATGTTTGGACAGTTTGGTCCTGTTAATAGACATTTCATCAGTGAGAGGACTCCCTGAAAACTGCACAGGAAAGAAGAGTCAGACATGTAATACTGTAGTCTTGGGGGAAGTGGCATAAAAGTTTCTGAAGAGAGATGGAATACTAGAAGTACATGGGAGTTATACAAAATATCAGGCTACCAACATAGAGAATTCTAAAATAATTTATTTTTTAACTTATAGAAATAATTACTGTAAACAATGAAAATGTCTGTTTCTTTGGAAAGCACTAGTTAGGGCACCAATATAAACCTGCAGCTTTTTATAGTGGGCTGAATTCTGTGCAGTGTACTTAGCTAAGAAAGTCAGCAGCTGAGTAGAAGAAACAGAAATGACATTATGAATTCACACTTCATATATCACGACCTGATCTCATCAGTTGAGCTGGGGTTGAAGAACATTGTGTGTAAGCTGTACTTTTTCTCATTGTACTTATTAGTAAAAGCTACAATAGTATGTTAGAAAGGACATAGAGATTTTTTCTATAGAGTGGGTGAGACTGTATACCAGACCTGACTGGATTCCTTAATCTGAAAACCTTTGGACAAAAAAAATTATATGGATGAGAGCCACAAGACTTACACCTTGGAATATCGAAAGCGGGGAGGTAGATGATGGGCTCCTGGTTTTGTTTATCAAATAGGAAATGACTCTATATCTGGGGGTTCTCTGAGTGAATCTGCTTTATCCATGGAGATGCCATATAAATCAATCTCATAATTTTAACTGGTTCTTTTCCTTGCCAGCCAGGGATTCAGATTACCCAGCTGTATCCCTACTGCAAAGCACTGTTATCAGTTGTGTAATGAAACCCTGTCATGAGAACTTTATTTGACCTATCCACTATATACGTGGCTCAAGAGTCACAGTCAGGAGACTCATTTCACATACAGCCAAAATGTGCCTTAGGATAAAAAAAGATAAGCATGTATAAATCTTTTAAAGACAGTCAACTCAAACAAGGAAACCACTATAACTAAAGAATTAAGCATGTCCTGCTCTTAGTGAGCGTACATTTGGATCTGAAGTTTAACTGAGCTAAGTTTGAATCCACTGAAATGATCCCATTAAAATGAAAGAACAACACACTGATTTCATCGGTCCTTTAATTACGCAAAACAGAAACATCTAGGAAGTATGTTTATGTGAAAAATTATCTGGTGACAACAGAAACAGCAGTAATACTGATCTAGAAGGAATGATGCTCTTATACAGCATTTTGGGGAAATCTGCACCAAGAGAATTGTTGAGGTTTTTTTCATAACCTGTAAGAAAGGTAAAATTAATGTTTTAATGAAATTCAGGAAAACTATAGTTCCCCGAATGACCCCAACACTGAAAAGATGATCGATTTCTTTCTGCAGGTCCCTAAAATTGATACTGGTTGAAGACAGTGAAATTATCAGGCAAAAGCTAAAAATGTGAGAAGGAACTGGAATATGTAGGGAAGGTGTTCTTAGGCTGCAAAAGTGAAATGGAGGGACACGTTACTGCCCTGTCTCAGAACTTCTAGAGTTGTTCAATGCCCAGGTAATGCTTAAGTAAGGAGGATGTACTTTAACTGCTCCGTGGGTACATAGAGTCTGTTGCTCAATTACTTCAGACTTAGGTAGTAGAAGATTAAAATAATAAATTTAAGACCCCTCTTTTATGATCTTAAGCATACTACCAGTTAGCTCTGTACTTTCTAAAACACTGTGGAAACATGTATGAAAATGTCTCAGAATATCTGGGACTGCAGGAAAAAGCTAAAAATATTATGCTTGGATCTTTTTAAGAGTCTGTGAAATAAATTTAGTTTTTATAGAGCTTTTTCCATTTTTTTAAACTTTTAAATCTGAACAAAAGCCTTAAACTTTTGTACCTTGAGAATTTGTGTAATTTTCTCTGTTCTTCTCTTCCATGCCCAAAACCATATCGTGAACATGAAAAGAACTTCATGTAAGTCACAAATTGCTTGTAAAAGCCCGGAATAAACTCTAGACATCAAGCCCCATAATCAGTCCAGCTGGTGTCTTACTTTCTAAGGAAAGAATCCAAAATGGCAGCTCAAATGACTCTGTTTCATGAGTCATCTGAACTGTGGTACAGAGTCTTTTGGAGAAAAATGGTTTCCTGAGATTTTCATACGATCATTACACTTCAGTAAGTAATAATGTATGTAATGATATGGTATATATACATTTCAAATTCCAGTGTTGTCAAGGAAAAATGTGCATTGCATTAGTGTAACATATTGTGATTTACAGTAGGGCACTTCTATCTGCATTACTGAATACCAGAGGACCACGAGTATCTATTGGGTCTTATCTATCTACTCACAGCTGTATTTAAGCAACTAATACACGTTTCTATAAACAACTTGATTTATAGACAAAATTGGCCACTGAGAAGTAAAGTTTTCCTGAAGGGTAGGAGACATGTTGTTCGGGTTAGTGGGGAGATCACGAACGTCAAGCTCCTGTCACGCCTTTTGGTGTTCAGTACTAACCACTTTACTCTCCATACTTGTGAGTCCTTTTAAATGTATAATATATTCTGTCCTTTCCTAAATATTTATTTTATTTTCATGAAACTAAAGTGCTTTTTGTACTTTTATTCTAGTTACTGTCATTAACTCTTTGATAGACTTTCTTGATTTTAGGTAGAAACATAAAGGGATTTGACTTTTATTTTTCTGTTTTGGAAACTTATTTGATTGAGGTCTGTAATGGTCTCACCAAAAGTGTTTTCTTCACTCCATGCAAAACTTGACTGAAAATTTTCTTCAAGATATGGATCTTTTTGCATTTCTTTAAGCACTTTTTACCCAGGGTGGTTTTGGGTTTGTTTGTGTTTTTTTCATTTATGTATTTTTAAAACCTTATTCCATATAAGGTCGTACATTACATTACTAAGGCTCTGAGGCTGAATTAGTGTAACTTGTGTCACAAACCTGGGTGGTTTTTAGGTATTTCCCCAGAATGACTCTCAGACTCCAAGCCATGCACAGCAGTAATTTTAATTAACATCTGCAGTGTTTGTGATTGGTACCCACAGCTTGGAAACTCGTTCTGTGATTTTGCATCACAGCTACCCTCGGTGGGTATTAGTATAATAAATATGCCTTCCTGATGAATTGTGAACACGTTGGTTGCAGCAGTGTTTTCAAAGGAGGAATCATCAGCATAAGAACTGGATCAGATAAGAGATACATCTACTTAATTTTTTTTTGTTCTGGTCGGCAGAAAAAAAATAAAGTAAAATAGTACAAGAATTGGTGCATGGAAAAATAAGATTAGGCAGAGTGTTTTTTCCTCAGTAAATCCTGTCTCGGATTTACCAGTGGGTGGCTTTACGGATCCTTTGAGCTGGAAATAGCACGTATATTGCCATGTTTAGAAGCCAAAGGACTTATAATCAATAAAGCATTTAAAACTTTTGGGCACTCATTTTGGGGCTGAGAATCACCCCAGATCCTTGAGCTGTACAACGTAAAATGTCATATTAAGAGTTTTGCCTTTTATGTGGTTTTTAAGCCTGTTGCCTAGTAATGTCCTTAGGTGCCCATAATTCTTCAGCTGTGAGAAATAGTGAACAATAGTTCCCAGTTGACCTTTTCCATAGCATTTATAGTCTCTTGCTTCTTTTCAGTAGTGCGTTTTCCAAGGTGAAAAGTCCTGCTTGAAAATCTGCCTTTCCTCATTACAGATGGCTTTGTTTGTCTTTCTTAACTGGAAGAGTAGATTGTTTTGAAATTATTTTTGACAGGTCTGGAATGTTTTGTCTAGTGGTTCTTTTGTGCATTTTATACTAGAAAATGAGATAAACAGGCTTTATATACATTTTAAATCAAAATTTCAAAGAAAACGGGTCCAGGAGGGATGAGACAGTATCTTTTAGTGCATCCATAGTACTAAGTGAGTATCAATTATGCCACTGTTGTTTCTAAGATGTTTGTCTTGGTTTTAGTGACATATATAATGACTTCGTTTATTATTCATAGTCCACAGGTATGAATAAAAATTCTCTATTATCTTACCTTACTCTCTTTTTGTGTAATTTCAGGCAGTTATTTCTTGTCTTATCCACACTGGACATAGTAAATTGACTTCCCTCATCCTTTGTGATGGCCTGTAAGTGCAAATGCATATTGTGTTCCTTAGTTTTCTCTTCTTGAAGTTGATAGACCCTAATTCTTTCAATCTTACCACAGAGGTTTTGTTTTCTAATTTTCTTATTGTCCTTATTACTTTTCTTTGTAGTCTCTCCAGCTTGTTCACATCTTTGAGTGAGTAAAATTGGATCCAGTTCTCCTGCTGAGATCTTTCCAGTGCCAAAGAAAACAGAAAGATTACTACTAAATATACATCTCTCCGTAGTGTGTTTTTTGCAACAACATAACGCTGTTGACTTGTCACCTTAGTGTCTCTTGATCCTTTTCTTTAGCAGAAAAAGACAATTTCTTAACCAGTTATTCCTCTTCCTGGATTTGTGGAGTTGATTAATTCTGCTGAAGTGAATGACCTTGATTTTCTCCCTATTAAATAACATAATTTTTTCCCCTGTTTAGTTGTCAGGTTTGGCAAGATATCTTTAAGATCCTTTTTTTTTTCCCCTTACTGATTCCTTCTGCAGATTTATAGTCTTAGTATTTGGGGTTATTGAGGAACTGAATATCCTATGGTCCTGCAAAATTCCATTTTTTTTTAACATCCTTCTCTTTTAACAGTGAACTGTGGGTGAGTCGCCACAGCTTCCAGACAAGTTTGGCATCTGTGTTAGGTGGCTTTCATTTGGCTTATATTTTTCTTTAGTTTGGTTATGTGAGTATCTTGAAATTTGTTACCAGATATGACTGCTACTCTTGTTCTTCAATAAAGCAAATTTCTCTGTCATATGAAAAAATTAATTTGATATGGCTGCTTGGGAACTCTATATTCTTTCTTCTAGGTGTCTGAAAACAGTCTGAAGCAGATTACTTGTTCCAGTAAGTCTCAGAATCAAAACTGACTCATCCATACTTCTCCAGTCTTACTTTTTTTTAAGATCAAAGTGATAGTTTCCATTCTCTGGTGTTTTGGTGTCACAATTATTCTCCAAGAGTCCTCAAAAGCACTTTTGTTTTCAACAGCTCTGAGATTTTATCAGTCATTTCTACTCCTAGGGCAAAATTGCCTATATCTAGCTAGTATGAAAACATCCCAGTGTTAATTGTGCTATTGGATCAGTGCTACCCTTGGCTAAAGAGTGATGCAAAAGAGCCTTTTGGTGGTGTTGGCACAGTCATTTAATAAATTTACAGATGTGCCAAAGAGAGTAAGATTAATAGAGGCAAGCCTCACTCTTTCAGTATAGCTTTAGTAATTTTGTTTGTGACTTTATTCACAACAGTCTTTTAAAAGTTTGCAAATAAAAGGGATAATGCTGTATCATCTAGTAAAAATACTTGGACGTGAAGAGGCAATAGGATAGTGGAGAATCCGTTTCATAATTATGATATTTAATGATCCCAGTGGGGTTTGATATCTACCAGCATCCAGTAACTTTAGCACAGACAGGTGGTAAAAGATGGGGGAAATATAGTTGTAGCCTCAGGCAGATACTCAGCTCGTGCAGCTGTTTCATGCATTCTGGCAACATGACTCAGTTAAAATCAAATAACTTTCCTTATGCCAGTATTTCTTACCTGCATATGAAACCAGTTGTCTTTCATTTTGCAAAAACATGATAATTCAAAGAGCATTAAAAAATGTACTGTTTCTCACACAGAATTTATATCTTGCAGCTGCACACTAATCCAAGTGAAATGGAGTAAAGTTTCACTTTATCAGCCAATCATAACTTTAAACTGTTTTTACAATTCATCGTACAGTTTTTAAAGCCAGATTTAAGTCTGTATATGAAAAATAGTCTACTTGATGTATGAAACCATAGATTAGTCAATATGTATTTAAAGAAGTACTTCAGTAATAGCAGAAGAATGACTTCAGAGAATTTACGGACTAAACTCTGAATTATACATGTGGAATGTAAGTGTTATGCCATCAGTACATTTAGGACTATGTGTGAGAGGAGTAGCTGAAAAATAGAGTTAATTAGCTAAAATAATATCTGATCCTGGTATTTTACAGCTGTCATATCAAGATTATTAGTCTATCCCATATCAGAGAATCATAGTATCATTTAGGTTGGAAAAAACCTCTAAGATCACTGTTTGCCCAGCACTGCCATCACTTACCCATGTCCCTTAGTGGCATTCCTACGTGCTTTTTAAACATCTTCAGGGAGGATGACTCCAGCACTGCACTGGACAGCCTGTTCCAGTGCTTGACAATGCTTGTGGTGAAGAAATTTTTCCTAATATCCAACCTAAACCTCTCCTGGTTTCCTCTAGTCCTGTCACTTGTTAACTGGAAGGAGAGCTCAACCCTCACCTGGCTACAATCTCCTTTCTGGGGTTGTAGAGTGATAAGATCCCCTTCAGCCTTCTTTTCTCCAGGACACACTCCAGCCCCTCAATGGGTATCTTGTTGTGAGGGGCCTAAAACTGAACTCAGGATTTGAGGTGTGGCCTCAACAGTGCCCAGTATAGGGGGACAATCACTGCCCTGGTCCTGCTGTCCTCACTATTGCTGATACAACCAGGATGCCACTGGCCTTCTTGGCCACTTGGGCACACCTGGCCTCACCTGGGCTCGGGTTCAGCTGCTGTTGACCAACACCCTCATGTCCTTTTCCACTGAGGAGCTTTCCAGTCCCTCTGCCCCAAGCCTGGAGCACTGTGTGGGACTGTTGTGACCCAAGTGCAGGACCCATCACTTTACCTTGTTAAACTCACACCGCTGGCCTTGGCCCGTTAATCCAGCCTGTCCAGATCCGTCTGCAGAGCCCTCCTACCCTCCAGCAGATCAACACTCCCGCCCAGCTTGGAGCCATCTATAAATGTACTGAGGGTGCCCTCGATCCTCTCACCCTGTTCATTGATAAAGACATTGAATGGAGCTGGCACAAGTATGGAGCCCTGGGGAGCCCCGCTTGTGCCCGTGATCCTTTAACCAGCCATCTCAAGGCCCTGGCTTCTAGGGTTATGCGCTAGGTATTAGGCAGAGTAGATATGTCGTGTCTGGGTATTGCTGAACGTGTTCATGATTTCCTTAGTTAGAATCATTGAAGGAGATGAACAAACAACTAAATTTCTGTTTGTGACTACAAGTGCCATGTAAATATGCTAGATTATCTTTGTCCTCACAAGACACTGCTGAGAATTGAATTACACCTCTGTAAAAGAAAAAAGGCTACATCATGATTCCTATGACCTCTTTAATTCCTTCTTTGGGATTATTAGAATTAAAGAAATATTAATTCCTTATATTAGGAAATAAGGGGGAAAATCATCATAATGCATAGTCAGCACTCCTCCTTAGACACCAATGGTCGGGTTGTGGCTAATCGTCTATGGCATAGATTTGGGACTGCGTTGTATATCCAGAGAAATGTTGCATACTTCATCTTTTCTGTCTGAAAGTGTCAGGAGAATTCTAAGACACTGATTTGACCCTGTTGTCTATGGGACATTTTCCTTGGGTCAAGCTTGTGTTTTAATAGGAATAAAAGAAAGAAAAATTTCATCTTTACACCCATATTATTTTAACATACTTTTGGTTCTTCTTCAGCAATCTTTTTATTCTATACAGGCTCAGATAAACCTGTTTTAATATGTGAAAAGGATTTTTTGTGTTCTTAGAGGGTTATGGTGTTTAGTCATGTGGTTGTACAACAAACATTACAGCAGTGACTGCATGTGTGACTGTAATGATTTCCATTTACACAACACATTTAAATACACTCAAAATTAGGTACACCCTCATGTACTATTTTATTAACAAACTCTAAATATGACTTAGAAAAGACAGCATCCAGGAATAAAAAACTATTCAGGTTTTACACCTACTCCATCCTTTGAAATTCTGTTTACTATGTCTAATACATTTTCTAATTGATGCTAGCTACCATATTAGTCTATTTTTGCTTTTACCAAGCTGTTAACCATACTACAATTCAGCATTTTTTAAAATTAAAAAACCTCTTTCCTATTTCAACTTTTTTTTTTTAAAGTAACTTCCTGCTACAACAATATTTTCTGGATATAATAAGTCAAGAATACTGAAATACCTTAAACAGGTTTTACAAGTTAACAATTCTGCTGTAATTAGTCTTCAGGCTACCTCTGGCTCCATGGATTTAAAGCTATCAGAGTTTACTATTTTGTGAAAAATATGTTTTACTTTGTTTGGACATGCTTGTCATAAGTTTCTCAGTATATCATTATGCTTTAAAACCTCCCACTGGCAGCGTCTGGAAGGAAAAAATATAGTGTAAACTATAGAAGGCCTAATGGCAGCTTCCTGCCAACGTTCATTCTTGAGTCAACAACGCTCGTTTTTGTTTTTGCTTTTGTGAAAATATGTCACAATCTAGTCTTTCATATAAGTTTGCTATTTTTTTAGCAGCCTAGTAGAGCATATATCCATATCTTCTACTTTCCCCTATTTTTTCTCCTTTTTATTCCATGGTATCTGTGTTTCTGGTCATGCCACCAGTGAGTGCACACATAAATTATACACCTAAAAACACTCATCACTAGAAAATTTATTGCTTCTAATATCTTTCTCATGAACAGTTGTGTTTATTTCTGAGTTGACTTCTCTGGTAAAGACAGCAATGCGCTTAGCTTTGGTTCAGTTCTTTGTTTTTTCAAGACTTTCATTTTAGATATTACAGTGTATATGGGACCATGTGGGCTTTTAACCAAAAGCCTGTGCTGGGAATATGAAAATGGTTTTAGTTTATAATTACAGCTCTGAGTAAAAATAATAGTGGATTGCTGTCCTTATTCACTCTACTACTTCTATCCTGCTGAAGCAACAGGCAGTACATGGGAGCAGAATATATCCTCCTGACAGCATATAATTGACTTTTTTTTTTTTTTTCCCCTTTGAAATGCTATTTGGATAAGTCAGGGGGCAGGGAGGAAGGCTGCTGTCCTTTAAGATAAGGAACTTGAATCTCCTTTCCTATGTGCAGGAAACTTAATGTTATTTGGTTTGGTAAATCTTTTATCTTCTGTGCCTCCCTTTGGCAGCTTGATTACTAACTCTGCTTAATTTAAGTGAAGGAGAGACATACAAAAAATACTGGCTTGGAAAAGTATTTTAAAAAAAAAACAAAAACCAAACCAAAGCAAACTTCTTTAAGCATTATTTGCCAGTATTTTGGCTTTTTGAGTATGAAATACTAGCTGATTTGTAGTATTAGAATAACATACTAAGTTAATAGTAGTTATTATTTATATTATCTCATGTTAGCGTGCATTTATAGCAGTGAAGGTTACTCTTTTGTGATGGCTAATTTTCCCTGCTCTTGAGTTGGAATGTTGTATAACATTACGTCAAGTACCACGACAGATTAAACTTTATTCATAATGCAATACAGTAGGATAGCACTTATTCGAACAGCTTGTATCACACCACATTTTTCTGGGTGACTCATGGGTTTGTATTGTCAGGTGTCACTGTTGGACAGTAAGGCATGTACAGCAGGGAAGTTTGGATAACCAGGATCATACTGTGATTATTTAGTCTTTTTGTTGACCAAATCCATTTTATGTGGAAAGGCTATATATCTTTTTTGTTCATTTATAGAAACCCTCTGTAAGATTATGCTGTGAATTTACAGAACAGATGTTGTATTATAAACCGTTACTTTTGATCTTGTCATGAACAGTAGATTTTAGATAAGTGGAACAAGCACAAAAAAGACCCCAGCCTGAAAAAGCCAACTTAGAACAAGAGAATTGTTGACTTTCACTTTTGAAAAATAATTTTATTTGCTCATTGTAAACAGTGTTTCTTGAAAGGAAAAAGAAGTAAACACTTAAGTTTTAAGTGCCAAGCTTTCTTCCTAGATAAGAAGGTATTCAAAGCACATCTTATATGTATTCCTTAGTATCCCTTATACCAATCAAGACCAAGAAAAATCCCAAATCTTTCACTAAAAAAACCTGCAGTTGTCTAAACTGTGTTGCCTAAATGAGTGAGAATTATTGAAAGTTCCTATAGCTCTCTCTCTGTGGAGATTTTGCTTTGTAGGTGTTTCCTGTGGAATTCATCTTAGAGAGGGGAAAGAATTTAGATGTCATTTACGTGCATATGTGTGCTCACTGAAGTGATTTTGAAGCTCTTATGTATGCACCAAGAAACTGGAGAAAATAGATATTTGGAAATGGAAATAGGTGGTCTTCCAGGCAATATTGGATCTAAAAGTGCTAAATCCTTTAATAAATAAACCTTGATTCAGACTGGAATGTCTTGGCTTGATCTTAAAGGTGATAGTATGAAGGCCTTCTAGCTGTTGACTAGCCCCAAAGATAATTATCTGCACATTCCAATCTTGTTCTGCCATCATCAGTGTCTGAGGCCTAAATGGAGCAAATGTTATTTCCACTAGAAATATATTATATTTAGACTATCCTCATTCCCAAACATTTAAAAAATATTTGTATCTGATTGGAAATACAAAGAATAAAATAAATATCCATATGACCTGCTTCTAACAGTTCTGTGTGCTTAATTTCAGCCATTGTAGGCAGTTTTCTAAATGAAACTGTATGTTGTGAGCACGCAGTTATATTATTGAGGTTACTACTTTTGTTGGACTGTAGATGAAAGAATAATCTTTTCTTTGCTGAACATTTTGGAGGCAATATTTCTTAAAACATATCAATACAATGTAGATTTCATTTACTGTATCAGGTACTGGAGCTAATTTGAGGGACTGAATAGCCCATCTGAAACAGAATATATGCAGTATCAAACATCTTGAAATGGATGGAAACGCTTTTCTGCCTTAAAACTGACACCTTAGTTCATATGGCATAGCTGCTTATTTAATACATGATAGATCTAAGAATTTTTTGGGTTTGTATTCTAAGTTCTGCTTGCACAAGTGAAATATAAATTTGATTCCTTTAAGGACTGCTGGGTATAGCAAAAACTTCTGTAATAGAGTTTTTCTGTGGGACAAAAGCCTGTACAAAGCTGGAAAAGAAAGGAAGCATTAGTTTATAAATACTGTTTATATATGTATGTTTGCAAACACACTCTAATATAGTTTAATGTATCCTCACTTGTGGGATTGTGTGTTCCGTGGATATGGACTCTAGATCTTAAAAAATCCTTCAAATGCACAACTTGATGTGTACGGAGTCATCTCTGTTCTCCAAAACCAAGCCTGCCTTTGGAAAAGAGAGATTTAAAAATAACAAAATATATGTCCTGATGAGAGTTATCATACAGAATATGAGCAGTGACAAGTGAGTTAGTTTACATGAAAGGTCAAGCAGATCCAAAATAAAGTTCTCATCAAGGCCAGTTTAATCCTTCCATCTGTAAGTTTTATAAGCCCTGCCACTTAGCTTGTGGTCTTAATGCCCATATATTTTGCCTCAAAACAGTGAATAATATCAACTTGTAGGTCTGCATGCTTTCTTTTTATACTCTCTAGAATGTTGCCTCGTGTGGGAAGAGACTTGAGAGACTTATAAGGAAAACAAGACTTTTAGATGAGGAATAAAAGGCAGCTTGTTAGTTAAAGATTCTGTGACTACTCTGCCTTTTTTCATCTGGTGAGAAATACTATTATTCTCATCAAACTTTGTCTAATATATTTTGCCTAAAAAATACATAGCTGTATAAAAATTATGGTTTTATATAAGCCTAACTTATAAAGTCCATTACTTTGGTATCTAAATAATGCCCATACAAGAACAGTTACAATAGTAAAATCTTTAGTAAATTCCATAGAGGAATTATTATGGTTCAGGCCAAGGCTTTATAGTGTAATTTCTCTTGGGTTTCTTATTATTAACTGATTATTAATTTATCTATACAGAAAATTTCTTCACAAACAGAATTCGTGCATCTTATGAGGCTGCCTTTCATAAGGCTTCCCTTTGTGATTTAATGTAAAGTGCAACTTTGGAAGCACAAATGCTCAACCTAAATACTGATAGCTGCTCTTCAGTATTTATTCTAGCACATGGCAAAAAATGCTTGTAATCACTGACTGAGGAAAGCTGCCTTACCCAAGGGTTTGAGCATATAACCCACAGACAGGCTGAGCAATAACTGCTTCATAAGATGTGGGAAATCAATGAACTTCCATAGGGAAGATCTGTTAGAATATTTCAACTTTCAGAGAGTGAAGTACCATTTTCTGCTGCCTCTTTCTATTATTTTCTTGTACCTGGTAGATCCTATGGAAGAGCCCAGTAATAAGGTGAAGAGGGGTACAAATATTACAATCTTCTGCTCCCCTTTTTCAGGCTAGCAAAACAAAATCCATCACTCAGTGGAAATGCATTTGCCTGATATATTAGTACCTATGAGACAAACAAAAAGTTTAGGTTTTGGAACATTGAGTTACAGTATTTGCATTTTTATACTTGTTCCAAATTCTCACGAACTGATGGGACAGAACTGAAATATTTGTTTTCTTTGTAGATGAGGCAAAGGTTTAAGTGACAGCTCTTTTTCTTCAGTGGGGTGTACTCACTGAACTTTGTTTTGATTTAGTAATAGTCAGTGTGGCTTTGTTACATGGTAATGTCAAAGTTCTGTAAATTCAGCATCTTTGTTTTTCCCAAAAATGTTAACTGCTGCTCAGTTTCCCAGAGAGATGGAGATGAACTTTTCAGGCACTAACCTAGTGTAAAACCATTGTTCTGAAGTCTTTTACTTCCTTTTCCTTCACATAGTTACTGAGAAAAAATGTTCCGTTTCAGAAGGATGATATTTCTTGGGCTATCTTCCTACCCTTGTCAATGTTCTCTCCCCCACTTGATTTTCTTCTCCCGCCTATGTCACCATAGCAAACCATTCTTATAGAGTTTCTTTTCTGCGTAATGTGTGTGTGTAGAATTCTGCACATTCTGTCTCTCTGCACCTTTGCAGCACTCCTGTGGCTGTGCAGTTGTGTGTAAGGACCTGTTCAGTTGCTGCACAGTTTCCTCTTGAGCTTGTGTGGCTGCAGTGCCGTGGAGGCATTGAAGCGCTCTGTTCCTGCCCTTGGCTTTTGTCAAGTGCTGGCAGTGCTGCTTCCAGAGGCAGCTGAGCCTGTGCCACCACCTCCTGTCTGGCTCCCTTTTCACACAAATTCTGTTTCCTGAGGCTGTTGTTGAATTCAGCTCGGCATCCTGTCCCTCCAGCCCTTCTTCTTCCACCCACAGGGAATTTCTCTCTCACGTGTTGGTTGAGGGAGGCACTGTGATCTGGGACTGATGTGCCCAGTGAGATTATTCCTGTGTAGTAGGTGTGGGAATAGTTTCATGGACAGGGAGCTACAATTTGGGCAAGATTTCTCGTTAGTGCTCTGAAAAATTGACATGCTGATTGTAAACTGCCTTTGTGGAGGAATTCCTGTTGACGAATTCTGGGTTGATATTTTTGCTCCGTCATGTGATCATTCCTAGCTTATCATGTGTTAATAATGGAGTCCAGTTTCAGACATTTTGTTGTCCCCCTCAGGCCTCCCTGACTGTCCTGTGGGCTGCACTACCCTGGAGAGCCTCATAAGCACTTCAGTTCTGTTCCTATTGACTGGTCTCTTCCTGAAGTGACTCTCCAAACTGTTTTTTAATTGCTTTATTTGTAATTATTTCACTTATTATTACCCTGTTAGTAAAGTTGTGTTGCTTGTGTTCTTTCTGTATCTGAAACAAATTAGTCAACTGTTTGTAGTTCTGCTTCATGTGTTCTCCAGTACTTCCCTCGTGGCTCTGAATAAATTTGCATCAGGTTGTAACTATCAATTGCTATACCAAGTATTAAAATTTTTCTTATTAAGAATGATCTGTAACTGGGCGTGCCGGAGCAAAAACATGGCTCTTTCATTACAGACACACTTGACTTTTCTTAAAGTTATTGATATAGTTGTTATTGCATTATATACAATAGGAGATAATTTTCGTTTTAAAGAAGCTAGCATGTCCCTGCCACTGTGACTTCTTTATGTATGCCAAGCCAATAAAAGATTACATAAATAATTTTATAGCAAAAATGCCATGGGATTAAGTAAACAGGGAAATATTATCCATATTAAGAGAAGAGCACAGATCTGTCTTCCTTGGGCAATTAGTACTCACATGAACTTTTCAAGTCACAGGACTTTTAAAGATGGAATGAAATTTTTTTTGATGCAGAAGCTGTATCTTCCAATCAGTTATATAAATCTTTATATTGCTGCCTATTAATATTATTTATTAATGTTCAAGGTGTCAAAACTTGTTAGGAAATAGTTTTTTCTGAGATTTCTCACATCAAATTATCCAAGTATTTTCATACAATAACATTTTCACTTTAATAAGCCTTACTTGCTATTTCACAATATGTAAGCACAATTCAGGGTGTGGAAAACCTCTTATGTACATAAACTACCTGTCTGCAGTAAGACTTCACACACCTCATGTGTTTGGATACATTCTAAAGAAGCATTTCTAACTCTAATAATATATTGGGATTATGGATTAAAAGCAGTGGGGAAGTAGCTTTGTGCCGTGTAACCTAACAAGCATGCTAAGAATCAGCTTTTGGCAAGAAAACTCCCAATTTGCCCTCTCTCCCAGAAGTTGACCTGGTGGATGAAATAGTAGATGTGCGCATGATTCTAGGCATGCCTTCTCCAAAGATCAACATTTGTACACACTTTAGTCACCTTTTATACGCAGTGCTATTGACATTAACCAGGGAGGCTGCTCTGACAGCGCTGGGCTTTAACACCAGCTAAAGAGTTGCTCTGCTCTGCTTGCGTGGTTTATCTGAAAGGACTCAACACAGAAATCACACAGCCTAATTGTTTTCAGCCCATAAGGGTTCTCTTCCAGATACAATATCCTGTAGGACAATTGAGTGTCCTACTGCAATCAGCATGTGTTCAGTAGTCAACTCAATTTACTTTACTTTTATGCATCTGCAAACATTAGGTTGAGCTCTGTAATTTATCAATACTTTATATCAAATTTGCTTTCACTTGCACAACTATAAAACACTTCTCATGCTGCCTTTGTAATTAGGTTTGGATAGTATCAAATAAGTGTAAGAGCAGAGGTAAGGCTACTAGCTGTTTAAAAAGATCACAGATTTGCTCAGATGAAGCTCAGTGGAAAAGGGGAGAAAATTAACAAGATATGTCAATGAAATAACTGATTTTCAAACTAAATGCAAAAATAAAAGGATGCTAGTTTTGTTTTGGGTTTTGTTTTTTTTTTTGGGTATAAAGTGGACATCCACAGTTGCTCAGGTTTCCATCACAGTGCATGTCTGGGTGACTGAGTTGAATGGGGCCGAGTGTGAATTAGGCCTTGTCAGTATGAAGTTTGCTTTAGAAAAAGAACATTTGTTGACTGATCCTTGCAGCACTTTAAATACTGTGTCTTTATTGACATGGTCTGAGGGCTGGCTTTTATTTTTTATTTTTAAATATATATAGCCTTGAAATATCAGAATGTGACATTATTTACTTCATCATATATATAATAGTGTTTTAATGAAAAGAGCTTCTATTTGGGACAAAACGTTCCAGCTGCACCTGAGAGCTACTCTGTTCTCTTGCCCATCCTTTTCAGCTCTCCTGAAGGTCATATTCACCTTTTGTCAGGGGGTTGTCATACAGTATATTTTAGCTGAAGCTGATTGAGAATACTGTAACTGAGGGCCAGTTGTGTTTCACAAGATGAAGTGTTTAAATAGATGACAGTATTCCTGGGACTGCAGGGGAAGCATCATTTTTGTTTGTACTTGAGAATAGCTTTTGTTTTCACCTGTCTAGGAACAAGACCCTAGAGCACAGAGTTTACTGTTACTCAGATCATAATTTTGTTTGATTTAATTTAAAAAAAAAAAGGTGTTGCTTTTAGTTGTTGGTTTGGTTTGGCTTTTTAAACTGATAGTTACTCTGTTTAAGCGATTATGACCAGTATTTTCTAAAATGATTTAATTATGTTTTTCAGTTATAGGTGAAATCACTATATTAATTGGAAAACCAAATCACAGATAATGAATCCAAGAATGATATTCTTGTGGTCCTACATTTTATTGAATTACTAAGGCTTAGAATAAGATGATCAGTGTTCTATCTGCCAGTACCAGAAAAGTTAACCACTTCAATACAGTTCTTGGAACTGTCTTGCAAAATCTTAAATTAACTTCATAAAGACCACAACAGTATTAATCCTTTCACTCAGGATATCTATTTCTTTTAAGCTATTGGAATCCACTAAATTCCAGAATAATTCTTTGTAGAGATGGATGTATGTCTCTGTCATAACACCGTGCTTATATAAATTAACATTACTGGTAACCACCATGTGACAGCCAGCAAGGAAATACCAAGGAAACTACAGAACCTTCTCTCCCTGACTGTGGTCCCTGCAGGTCTGGATGGGAAATATGAGCCCTCTCTATGCCGTGTCTCTATCTGAAGAAAACTAAACCTCATGTATTGTTAACATAGCTCTTAGAAGGATGATTAAAATACTTCAAATCCTGCTTTTGGTAATGAAGTAATCTCAGTGAGGTTTTTGATGTCAAATTCTGCAACATGGCATGCCATTTGATAATTGTGCTGTTGTGTTCCTATGGACATGGCCCTTCCCTGGGGACTGCTGTTTCAGTGCTTCTGGTGCTTTGTGTTGAACTGCTGCTGCATTGCTGGCTGAGGTCACTGGGCCCTATGTATCTAGTCTTTTATGAGTTTTGAAAAACCAACCTGGAATTTATAAATTCTGCTTAATACTCTGTCAAATCCTTCACTCATTATGTTTATTTTATTTAATGTCTATTTTATTCTAGAGTATGGTTACTTTTCTCTTCTCTGACAATTTCCAAAGTTGTGAGACACAACATGTGTCTAATTTCTTTGTTTGGAAAGGTTCAGGAGCATCAGCCTCCATAACTATGCTGGCTTTGTTAGACCCGTTTCCTGGGTTTAAGAACTGTGATGGAAGTCAGAGGTGAGGAATTTGTATATGGATGACAAATGGGATGGGAAGACAGTAGAGGGGAGGGTGACAAAGAGTTTATTTCCATGTCTTGCAAAGCTCAGGATGACACTTTGCTACGTCTATTTGCTTTTGTGAAAAATACCTTTGTAATGAAACTGTGGAGCAGTTGCACCCTGGAGAGATTCCCATTAGGAACAGGAAGAAACAAGGTATTTATAAACCATATTGCAGGACAGCACTGGCAATTTTAAAAGCAGTAGGTCCACATGGCTGCTGCTGGCCCTCCTGTAGGTGTATAATTGAATTAGCCATGAGATAAAGTGGTTCCCTGCATGGCCAGCAGCTGCTGGCACAGGATCCTGGTATGCCTGGCACTCACCTTCACTGTGCGAGGCACAGGCCGTGTGTTAATGTCAAAGGCTGCGGTCTTCAGCCTGAGAGCCAAATGACTGGTAGGTGGATATTTGGTGTGTACAAATGCAGGCTTTTATCTGTTTTCCCTCATCTCTGTGAATGTGTTTTCTATGCCCTCTTAGTCCAGTGACAGAATAAATTTGTAGGAAACCCACAAAGAGAAAGTTTGAGGATTATAGTCTTTCCTTTTTTACAGTCTCATGCTTAATCTTGGGGGGAAAACCCCCAAATATTATTTTTATTAAATTAATCTTCTCAGAGCTGGAGATAAATGAAATTTATATAGTGTGTAACTTGGAGTAGAGAACAAAAAGGCATTTCCTTAGGAAATGGAAAAAATCCTAACCCTTTCAAAACAACTGGATGGATTCCTACACTGAATGACTTATTATCAAAATGCATCCAGATTTATTGAATGAATGTAATTGTTTGTTAAACTTTTTTTAAAAATGCAATGGTTAATATTTTAATATTGTAATATTATAGTAGAAGAATCTCTAAGTAAATAGACAGATTTCTTTATTTCCTTTTACTGTGTAAAATTCATAAATGATCTGTGTGCTAACACAAGATTAGGTTTTAAAATAAAATAGGTGTGAAATTTTTGTATAGCTACTGATACTTGAAAAAGTCAGGGAAATCCAAAACTCTTGTATTTATCACCAATATTGTTGCCAAAATGAAGTGCCAACCCTTTAAAGATAGTGGTACTAACCATACTAACCTTGACTGCTGGAATGTTGCCAGCTCTTCGTCATCCTGCAGAAATATATTATACTTGAACTGAGAAAACATGCAATTGTCCCTCCCCCTCTTCATTCCCACAAACTGGAACAGTATTATGTTAGCCTGAGTTGTACTGAGCCGAATCCAATCTGGAATTAAGAATGCTCCAGGGCATTTTTAATAAACTGTCATTCATTTGAACTCTAACCTCCTTTAATTTGCAGAATCTGGTAATGCAGATGTATAATTCAGCCACATTCATTTCTTTTTCTTTTCTTGTCTTGGTGTGAAACATTGCTGATAGCACTTGAAAATGTGAAGCTGCAGAACAAGTAGAAAGTGTTCATTTAAAATAGACTCAAAACTAAGAAACAATTACAATAGTTTAGTGTGCTGGGTTTCTGCCATTCTGAAATGTAAACTTAATTGAAGTTCAGATTTTAATAAAATCCTCAAAGTGCCGATGTCAGTTAAGCTTTCTGAAAGTATGAAAAAGAAAAAGCTTTTATTAAAAAACACAAAGGATAAAATGAGGCCATTGTCTTGCAAGAGTGAAGAAAACCCAGCTAATAACATATTTAGGGCATAAAATACTCCTGAGCTAAGTGCATTCGCTGAGGTTCTCACCATAAACTCTTTCAAAATGTGTATTCCTATGAATTCAAAACGTGCAGGGTTTGTGGTTTGTGATTAGGAACATTTACACTGAGGGATAGGGCTGGGAAAAGGGAGAAGCTTTCAGGTGGGAACTGCCCCCAGTGCCTCTGTCCCCCTCCAGGTGGTGCTGCTTGGCTGGGGTGGGGATGGCCCAAAACCAGAATTTTCATCTATAATACTGCCTTCAGTGGTTGAAGTTAATTTTCCATTGTAACACATCTGCTCCAGCTACATAATTAACATGGTGAGAGGATCGTGTGTGCTACTGCAACATTCATGTGTTAAATTTGATAGGAGTTGATTTAAAAAAAAAAAAAAAAAAATCAATTTCTTGTGCTCATGCCTGTCAGTTGAATTCAGCTGTAGGTGTTGGTGGGACAGTTAACTAGGAAAACGTGCAACTATGAACTTGGGTCATATTCAAAAAATGAAGGAAGAACTAGCTGGCAAATACTGTGTTGAAAATGTAAATGAAAATAAAACTTTTAAGTTGACGTGTGTTAACGATTTGTGGTTTGAAAAAGTTTTCATATTTAAGTTTTTTAAGTTTTTTTCCCCTCTGTTTTAAACTTTGATCTCTTTTGTCTGGTAATGTAAGAGTATGTTATTAATAGACATAAACAAATCCACAGCTTTGTTTTCCATGAGTCTTTAATTCTCTTAAATGTTTTGAAATGTTAATTATGTGATATATGTGATATGAACTTGGGTGAGGATTCAGTCAGTCATCAGGTTGGGTACCAAATTCAGCTGAACCTGGAAAGGGAGCACAATGATGCTTAAAATACAGAAGTGCAAGAATTCTGCCTTTTCACGTTCTCATCTGCCCAACAACTCTGCAAGTGTGGAGTGTCTTGGTGTATAAAGATACTGTCTCAAAGCTGGAGTCTGTGTGAATGAATGACTTTTCAGTTCTGATCCTTACTACAGTTTCCATCAATATATGTTGTCTGAAATAAGGTGATAGAGTGGAGGCTCAGCAGAAAGTAAGTGCAATTTTTAAAAGGTACAAGGAAAAGCCTGAAAAATAACCCCAGAAAACAGTTAGAAATATCATATGTTTTAGTAGTTGAGTCTTGTCCTTGTTGGAGACAGCATGGGTTTATGTTCTTGCACTGAAGCAGAAGATGAAATACCTGGTGTTGTATTAGAAATTGAATCTGTTTTTAAAGAAATATGATCTGACTCTTTCCTTCTGGCTTGTTAATTCTTCTTTTTCATGGGATTTAAGTGCAAATCCAGCTTTTTTATTTCTTTATTTCCCTCAAGTATATGTTCTCTTCACTGCTTCTACTCTGAACATTCACTAGACAGTCATTTTATGAAGATATCTCACCATTTTTCTTCATGGTTTCTTCACTGGAATCTCACATCTGCAGAGGCTCACGATTTGCATTCCTTTCTATTTCATTGGTGTCACCATTACACTGCTTGTACTTTCTGAGTGGGAGGTTGAACATCCGTAGTTTCAATACTATCAGTAATTCTGATCTGCGTTCATGAAATACAGCTTTGTATGCACTGCAGGGTATCAGACACATTCTAATGTTTAAATGATCTTATTAGAGTGTTTGTCTAGATGTGTAGAAGGAGTAAGTAATCAGTGTATCATTGGCAAACAGGCTGTGAGTCCTCATTATAATTCATGACAACTCTATTATTTATTTGTATTATTTATTGAACTTTTTGTATGGAAGACAGTGTATATTCGAATTGAAACAAAAATGCAGCTTATAAGCACTGATTGTGTGCTAGGAGGCTTTAGAGACCAACAATTAAGCATGAGCTTGGAAGAAGTAGCCACATGGATGATATGAGCACTGTGGAATTTGGTCAGACTTTTCAATTCACTACAAAACTGAACTCCTTTCAATGCTTTGCATAACATGGATAAATTGAATATATCCTCTTTCCCATTTTATTTCATTTCATTTAGAAGTTCTTCCTGAAGTGTTTTCTAGTTTATAAAATAATAATATTTGGACAAAGGAGGTGAGAAAGAATATACAGAAAATAGGACAGTCATTATTCAAATAATTATATCTCACTAAAAAGGTAATCTATTGTTCACTTTATATAAACTGTATCATTTGATGAGGGGGAAATTCCACTGGCAACCTGGTTACTGGAGGCCATTCACATAAAATGATTCACCCCACAAGTAAATTCTTTAGTGTGTTCTTTAAATTCCTCCATGCTAAAGAAAAAGTGAGATCACCACAACTTTCCTACACTTCATGCCTCAGAGCTTCTCACTGTTAACAGGAAGAAAATAACTTGATTGTTATGAGAGCAGTTACAGACCATTATAGTTCAGGATGATAGAATAATTTGGTTAGAAGGGACCACTAGAGGCAATGCAGTATAAACCCCTACTCAAAGCAAGAGTAACTTCAAAGTTGGATCAGATTTTCCAGGCTTCATTCAATCAAAATCAAAAAATACTGAAGGACTGGAGAGTTTACAGTTTCCCTGGGCAACCTGTATCGCAAAGGTTTGCATTTTTTGTGAAAAATAGTTGGGTTTTCATGAACACTTTTATATTAAAACATGCATCTATAGCTGCATTTAAAATTTCTGAAATTAATGCTATGATGAGTTACCACCACCCTGAATTTAAATATTAGAAATGGTGCAGGAAATATTTATAATTTGTATCTGTATATGGCAGTGGCCCAGGTTAAATAGGTTTCTGGTGATCTGTGTTCTATTTTGTATAAATATTGTTTATTACTAATGGATTCATGGAAACTTTGAGGGTTTTTTTTTGGTTTTGAAACGCCACTGTTACTTTTTAAAACAATTACGATAGGAAGAGATTTGAACAGCCATTTACGTAAAATAATTCCTTTAGTGTGGTTTTTTTTCCCCTTCTGTATTTATATGGATTTAATATTTTCTTGTTGTAAAGAATATGGAGTTTAAAATGTCCTCTCTTTTAGGTAGAAGAGCTGATGAATGCACTGGAAAAGACTAGACAAGAATTAGATTCTACCAAAGCCCGTCTTGCCTCAACACAGCAGTCTTTGGCTGAAAAAGAAGCACATCTGGCTAACCTGAGAATAGAGCGAAGGAAACAGCTTGAAGAAATTCTAGAAATGAAGTAAGTGCCTTGATTTCTCTAATTTCTAGGAAAAATAAAAAGAGAAAAGAACTACTTTTGCCATAGGAGAACATTTTGGTGGTTTTTTCCCCTGTGGTTTCTTTTTTTTTGTTTGTTTTTGGTTTGGTTTGGTTTGGTTTGGGTTTTTTTTCTTTTTTTTTTAATTTTTCTCTGCATATATTTAAGTCTGAATCTAAAGACTTCTAATAGTTTTAAGACACTTAAATTCCTTAAGTACTTAAGCACAGAAGCGCAAAATTCTTCACTTTAGAAGTACTCAACATTTTTTGAAAGCTGACCTGTGTTACATGCAAATAGAAATGTCAGCACTATATAACTTCTATGAGAAACTGAGAATCTAAAGCCCCATCTCTCAGTGACAATGCAATGCTGGAATGTCTGCTAGTGTCACAATTAAGGAAGGGAGTTACTAACTTTCCGTTGATGGTGCACGGCTTATTGCTTTGAATTGGTTAAAAACACCCCCACACTAACAAAAACCTATTTGCATACACTTTATCACTGTATATATGTGTTCAGAATGAAAAAGGAAGAGAGACATATAATTTAAATCTAACTTCCTCTGCACAATGAAAAGCAAATATCTGTAATTATGGGGCATTAAAACTCTGATATGATCTTTAAAATTGGCAGAAAGAGTGAACCTGCTATGACTTGGCTAGGCTGGTAATTGTGGAGTTAACATTCAACAAAGAAAATTCACAGTTGTAATTTTGAAACAGTTTTTTGAGGGAGGAACCCACATATAACTTCAGGTCAATTGTTATAGTTATCCTTGCACTTCAAAGGAATGGAAGTAATCAGAAAAGATGATTTTCGTAATGTTATTGTAAATAAGACAAAGTGGAAATGGAGTCATATACTTAGCAGGGTTTTAAGAATGTCTGCCATGTAATACAGGTGCAGAGATACTGTAATGGAAGCACAAATGTTTCCAGTGATAGCTAAAGAATTTCTGGTTTTGACTTTAATGAGGTCTATATCCATACAGAAAAATGGAATCACATGTGAATTAGAATACTATGTGACATTATATTCTTTAATTGATACATTTTTAAGGTTTTTTTAAAAAAAATTCTATTATATGTACATATTAATTGCCCTATCATAAGTCAGATGCTCAGTGGCGGTCATCTGTTTCTTGTATAGTGCTTTGGTCTGTTTCCTCAAGTGCTTTTTTTTGTCCTCATAATAAGATTTTTTTTTTTTTAAATCATAAGTAACAATTGCTGAACAACATAGAGGAAAAATCTTTAAATCTGTTAATGTGACTTTCTCAACTGGGTACACAAAACCTCACGGAACAATCTGGAAAGTAATTTTGGCAAAAAACTGGTGAAGTAGGGCTTGTTTTGACAAAAGCTGTTCTGTTTTATGAATGAAAGGCTGGATGAGTGGTATTAGAGATGAAAGACTCAGTAGCAAAGATCCTAGTTAGGAATAGTGTGGAATTTAAAATGAGATCTAAACATACAGAGTGTTTTTCAGTATAAATTTTAAAACTAAAATAATAGAATTAGCAACCTGGTCTAGAGGAAGATGCCCCTCCTGTGGCAGGGATATGGAGAATAGATGATCTTCAGGGTCCCTTGAACCCAAACTGTTCTGTGATTCTGTTCATAACATATTTTAGAAATAATTCAGTTATTTCGTTACAGTAGTGTAACTTTTGAAATTATTCACTGAAATAAGTGAAGGACGAGCAAAAACTTTATAAAACTGCTGCATTATGACAGAATATACTCGATATTGATTTTTTAAAAATGAACAAGATATTCTCAAAACCAGATTTTAGATGCTAGCTAGGACCCAGACATCTGCAGTCAGAATAATGATAATTCTGTGTTTTAGTAATATAATAAAAAATTGTGTCTTATCTCTGGAATTTTAAGGTAACATTAATTGGAAGCATTGACCATAATTTCTATTTATCGTTTAAAAAATTCAATATTGAGTGATTACAGTTTATGGCTACTAGTTTCCAGTTAAATAGGCATGAAGTGTGTGTTTAAGAACATTCATAATGATTTCCTATGCTTATATTATGTTCAAGTTCCAGCCATAACTCTGCATTCTAGGCCCATCTGGCTGTCATTGTCAAGATCCATCTTAATTTACTGGCCACAATCAGTTGTCAGTTTAAGACAACTTCTTCGATTGCCATTTCTTGTTCCCATATACATTTGGTTATTTATGGAAGTTTAGAATAAAAATGGATACTTGCTTAATCTTGTTCGTATCTGGTTGGTCTTTTTGAACTGGAAACAAGATAAGTACCCATTAAATGAAGGGTAGATTGATAAAATCAACTTATTCTTAACTTGATGCCAATTTGTGAAAAAATAATGTTTATTTTAAAGAGTTTGAAAGTATAAGTTTA
This sequence comes from Melanocharis versteri, assembly GCA_013397845.1. Lineage (NCBI taxonomy): Eukaryota > Metazoa > Chordata > Aves > Passeriformes > Melanocharitidae > Melanocharis > Melanocharis versteri. Next base: position 548,382 of record VZTG01003083.1, read on the forward strand.
AAGAAGGAGTTGAATTTGCATGTTAATTTCTGAATATGTGATTTTTTTTTTGAAATGTCTATTAAAAATATTACTATATTAGTTCTGGAGGAAATATTTTTGGTATGGTGATATTATTTTAGCAGTGCACACATAACTCATACTGACGTTAATGGAAGTTATGCATACGTGTTAACAGTAAAATGCAGCATGTGTTCAAATCCATCATTTTGTCTAATTGTCTTGTTGCTTTGTGCTCTTTCTGTCTCTGGGCATAAAACAAAAATCAAATCACTTTTTATTTTTTAGTAAGTGATACTTAAAAAAAATCTGTATTGCATAGTGTGACAAAAGCCATGTTAATGTTTTTTTAAAAAATGTATTTATCATCCATAGAAATATTTCAGTTGGCCTGAACTTTAAATATGGTAGTTAGAAATATATCCTAAGACTACTTTTTCCAGACATTGTTTTTTGTTTTCTGAGAGTCCACAAGTAGGAGCACAACCTCCGGAGAACTTCACAGGGATTTTCTAGAAAAGCTTATTCATTTTGTAACATGAAAAGCTTGAGGGTAGGAGAAGTTTCAGTGCTGTGATGTGGTGGAGGTTTGTCAGATGTTTCAGAAATGCCATATTTGTGGAGCATACTTTCACGACCACAATGCTTTCATACAGATCTCCTTTCCTATGTGGTGATTCCTTCCAAAACTCATAAACCTGCTTGTAACAAAATTAGGTAGCTGTATGGATAGATAAATGAGTATTTATGTAATATTAAAATTGCCTTATATATATATGTATGTGAAATAAATGCCTGCCCTCATGGAAAGTGGGTTTTACTCCATGGGACAGATCATCTTTTTAAAAATGGTCAAAATTATTTTCCCTTTGGAAGATATAAAGTTTGACCTGGAGAGCCAAAAGTCATAAAAGAAAGTCTAATGTCAAGTGGTGGAAAAGATAAAAAAATGATTGTCACTCTTTTTGTAAGTTCACCTTTTAAATTATATGCATTTTATCTTCAACTGCAACCTCTAAAGTTAAAAAGAAAACAAAACTCCAACACCCAAGCCATCCCCCTCCGCTTTTGTTATTAAAATTTGGTGTTTTCTTTGTTGAAAATCCTTAAATTAACTTTATGTGATGTTTACTCTATTTATTGTTTAAATACAAGGTTAAAAAAATATTTCATTGTGGTTTTGCATTAATTCGATGATCTTTCAGTGACTTAGTTACATGTGACAAACACTACACTTAGTGAGTGGCCATGTGATTAATCCCCCAAAAAACTGAACTTCATGTTTTGACCTGAAGATCTGACAAGTCTTAATTTTTGAGATTTGCTTGTTAATTACTGAGCGTTTCCTCTGTTAACTCAATACACTCAGTGCTCTGAAGCTCTCAGAGTATCCTGAATGAAATTCTTGCCAGGAGTTTGAAAGGTAATTTCCTTGGCTTTAATAGAATTCATGCCATCACCTGTGGGTATTGCTAAATCAGTTTTGTTGGAAGTGACTTTGCCCTGAAATTCACTTCAAATTTCCAGAAGAAAATATATTTTCCCTTATGTGGAATAAATCAGATTATTAGTAATGAAGCATTAAAGATCTCCTAATAAAAACCCAGCTACTAGTTATTTTATTCAGTAACAAAAATAGAACATTGCTGTGCTGTCCAAAAAATATATTTTAAATTAGATTTTGCAGTAAATTTTCTTACAGTGACAGTATAAAATTAAACATCCCTTCCTTTGTTTAAGTATGGTCACCATTTTTTTTCTGAAAATAATAAATGAATATTGCTTATCTCTGTTTTTCAGTAGGTTTATTCATTTAAGAGCACCTGTGTATAGTCAGGGATGAAATATTTATGGGAAGAAGGGGATAAAATGTTTTTTCCACCGAGCATTCAGTCCCAGCAGCTGCCACTCTGCACAGAAGTGCTGAACACACCGTGCCCTTTGCTTGCTGGGTCAGTGATTCAGCTGCTCTGCCAGACGAGGAGAGGGCACTTGGATTTGCCACTAGATGCCAGTCTTGGGTGCAAGACCATGGTCTGAAGCTGCTTGGTTTGACAAAAGGAGAATGAGCAGCTCCATGGGGTAGAAGCTTGTCCTGTCGGGAGGAGAATGTGCCTTGTCCCCTTGTCTGTCACCTGGTCTGACTGGTGCCCTCCTGCCTTGTAGAGCAAGATCTTCAGGCATGGAAAAGCATACAACTGGCTTCAAGTGGACTTTTCAGGGTATTGCAGAGATGAAGAGGGTCTTTGAATGGATTCTGGAAGTCAGGGGTCACAGCCTAAGGGAATGACTGTGTAAAATGTAAAACTAAAGAGTCAGAATTTGTATGGAAGTCAAAATGCTTTATGAAGTAAAAGGGGCAGAAGTATAAGAAAGTTTACCATTCATCTGGTTTTCTGCAGGCATACCCCTTTTTTCCATCTGTTAATTTTACTGGAGTAGAAGTTGGGGATTTCACATCTGTGTAGCAGCTCAGCAGGAGCTGCAGCTCTGACAAGGGCTGTTGGATGTCCAGAGAATCTATCTAGATGTGTTTCCAGCACCTGGACAAATCAGCTCATGTCCCTGCCTTACATTCTCCTATTACTATTTCCATCCATCACCATCTGAAACTGACACTTGGGGGAGGAAACTCAACATGTTTGCCTTTATTTATGTCCTAATTGCTCCACTGTAGGAGGTTCTGGCACCCACAGGAAAGTGGTTTCTTCCTCGTTGCTGTGGGTACAGCAGTGGTGAAAGGTGCTTCTGAAACCTCTGTGTGAGTAGTAAATCCAGTGCATCTGGAACGTTTCAGAGTAATTATGTATGCAATTCACCTGTTCAGGTCAAGCACAGGCCAGAGGCATGACACTCACTGACAGGAAAATCCCTGATGAAATTGCAGGGACTCTACTTGCATGTAGTCATGAAGTTAATTTCCTTTTTTTGGGTTCTTCCATATAGCAGGAAGGATGAGGAAAGCAATATAGCAAGGTAGGAGAAATTGCCAAAGTGATTTAGGGTTGGAACTGCTCTTTGAAATGCATGGAACTCGCTCCTTAAAACCACATAAAAGGATGGTTTCCCTACAGACCTGCCTGCTTTCTGTGTTACAGCCAGACAGAGCTTTCCCCTGCACCCTTCTATTCCAAGAGGAAAGCAGGAAGGGAGATAATCAGTTCTCTTGCCTACGCTGGAACCTGAGGTGTTTCTGAAAGGTGTGGGCAAAGATGCTTAGTTTATGCTCCTTTTTAAATGCTAGTATATTCTAAAAACAGCCAGCACCTACCTTGGGAATAGTTCTAGACTGAATGAGCAGTAGTGACATGACATTAAATGAGCTTCTTTGAAGTTTAAGCAAATACGCCAGGGTCAGATTTCTTATATTATTAATAAAATATTATTTTGAAAGAAGGATAATTTTGGGGTTTTTTTCCTACTTTTCCAGCTGTATTTCAGCCTATATTTGGAGAAGGATATCTATGATAATTTCTCTAATGTGAATTTTTTGACATATCTTTATTCAATAGGTTAGATAACAGAACAGTGTATAAATAGCTGTAAAGAAAAAATAATTTTCAGAAAGAAGTTTACTGTTTTTTATATTGTTATTAGAAAGATTATTTTGACTTGTTTCAGCTATAGTAATGTATACTATAAACATGTTCAGATAGCAAGTTGATTGTCTCAGGAATTGTACCATTTCAAATGCAGAACACTAGACTGTTTTTTAGTAACCTGTGGACTGCTTCAATTTAATTGTAGGATTCATGCTGAGAGTGTAGAGAGTCATATCCCAAGTTAAATACAAACAAAACAGCATGATGTTGATACAACTGTGACTTCCATAGGAAGTAGTTAGAATGGTAATGTGGTCTCCTAACTTGGGTGGAAAGTCTCTTGTGACTGTTTTTGCCCCACAGACCTGTAACACAGCATGCCTTGACTAACATTTTTGACACCAACTTGCGAACACCATAAAGATTAGAAAAGGCCAAATGAAGGCTTTGTTCTCTGGAACAGAAGCTTTCTTGACTAAAATGAAAAGATGTTTTTCTTTCGTAAACAACGAAGGGGCACTAAGCAATAAAATGTTTCTCTCTGTGAGAATAGAATGAGCGAGCTGTTTACTTGTCAAAGTGCTTCTCTTAAAGACATATGAGTGTCACCAAGTTCCTACTTACTTGAGAGTCTCCTATGTTCAGACTAAAAGATAGTATAATTTGATTTTATTCTGTAAGATTCAAAATATTTGAAATTTCATCAGGATGGGAAGCAAATTTCTCTTCTTCATTTTGTTCTTGTTAAGGTCATAATTTACTTTCAAAATAGGTCACCTTCTATTGCAGGTGATTAAGGTCAGTTTAGGATTTCTCCAAATGGTGTTATCAGAGGCTGTGTTTTTGCCTACCTTTATATCAATATCCAAGTAGAGGAAGTTGGATCCTCCCCCATTGTTTCTTGTCCCCTTTAGTCAGTGGGAGAGAGCAGTAGCAACCTTTTCAAAGTGTTTCCCTCCCAGGGAGACAATGTCTTCCTCTCTGGTATGGAAAGGTAACAGTCCTTATGTCACAGAGGCATTATCTGAAGGCAAACCAGAAGGAGTTCAAACATATTCCAGACAATGCCTATTATGATTATAATAATTATGCATACTTTTCTGAGCTAGAAAACAAGCCTGGCTTGTTTTCTTCATTTCATAAGGATTTTGTGTCTAGTTGTACAAGTGATCTTTCAGGTTCTTTTAATCCGCATGATTTGATGCACCTGCCAGGCAGAAAAATAATTTGATGGTCATTCCCACTATGTATCCTAAGAGTGCACTTTGCTTTCCAGTTTTGTTATCATTGTTCTTTACGCATTCTGGTTCCTTGCCTCAACAGAAAAATAAGTCAGTGCTGCAGCAAACATTTTATGTTTTAAATTATATAATACTTTTCAGGGGTTTAGTGCTTTCCCCAGGACCTGAATGGTAGAGAGATCAAGGGGATCCTGCAGCTGCTTTATGAGGGAGAGACTTAAAAGACTTCTAACTCTGGGGAGGGTAAGGCAGGGGGAGGATATGTTTGAAGTTTGAAGAATTAGAAAGGAAGGCATAAACTCAATGTAGAGCTGTTGCTTGCCAGATCTCCCAGCATGAGGAGTATCAGGCACTTGCTGAAGTTAATCAGTGATTGATTTGAAGGGGAGAAGCGCTGCTTTATGGAGTGGTTGGTTGGTGAGCTTCTGGAACTTGCTTCCACAGAGACATCAGCTGATTCAAAAAGGGGTTGGACAAATTCATAGACAAGAGCTGGCTCTTTATGGACTTCTTCATAATCTTTGGCTGTTGTTCTGGACCTGTGTTCCTAAAATTTGTTTTCTATCTGCAGTATCAGCTCTTTCTTCCCACGTTGCTCACTTTCACTTTCACACATAGTGATAAGATGATTTCTAACCCCTTTTCATTTTTTAATTTTTTTTTTAAGAACCAATAATATTAAGTCTACTAATACAATATGAAAAAATCAATGACCACACTTTGAATGGCCTTTCGTGTCTTCTGTTGCCCTGTAGTGTGTAAGTGGATTTACAAGATGATGTGACAAAATGATTGGTTTAAAGCGCAGGTTATAAGTGAGATATGACAGTTACATGACATTCTCTAGTGATTGAACCGCTTAGAAGACAGGCAGGATTAACAGTGTTTCAGGTTTACAGGTGTTTCAAACTGCTTGAAGGACATGGAGATGCAAGGTATTCTAGTCTTTTGTAATGTGAATGAAAATTTGAAGAAACAATTGCAGTTGAAAATCATTACCTCTACTTCTCCCATTATTTCTTTTTTCCTTTTAAATCAATCTCTTTAAATTAAAATGCTTTTCTGTTTTTTATGTATAAATATGTTAGGTGTTAAAATTTTCTAAAGAAGCTTGTTATTTTTATCTGAATTTAAATTACTGAGCAGTTTAGCAACCTTAACTTCTAGATAAAGAAGAAAGACTGGATATGCTATCTACTAAGTATTAAACACTTTTTGTCTGGTTTCTATTGCACAGCTTCTTTATTTGCAATGTTAGAAAATATAAGGAATAAAAGCATTTTAGGGACAGAACAATACCATAGAAAAAGCTTGTACTCTGCAATTAGTGATCTTGACAAAGCTATATATACTTTGTTTTAAACTTACCTTAAAAATGCTTTTCTTAGGTAAAAAAAATAATGATGGTAAAAATTATTAAATAGGATGGCATTTGTTTTGAAGTTCAGCTAGCACGGGAATGTAGAGGCCTCCACCTCTGATAGTACACTCAAAAGAACAGATGGCTCAAAAGTCAGAAAGGAAGGAGTAGGAGGCTGAAAGTAGAAGAAGAAAGTAAGAAAAAGTTAGGCTTCTGTTTCATGGATTTTTTTTTAAAGCTGACTGAATTACGCCCTTGTCTACTGAAACCCTCTTAGTGTAATTCCCATTGGCCTCCGTGACACCTAGGGCAGCGCTGATCAACTGCAGGCTCCCATATTCCTAACCTCGGCCAGCTCAGTATGATTCTAGCAGATGTTTCTGCATTTTAAACCTCAAAATATGATGGGTCAGGATTTTTCTTCCCCCCCTTTTTCCAGTGGCAAATCTTGCATGCTTGAAACCCAGGCCATGCAATTCAATGATAGGAATTATAAGATGAAGGTCTTCCCAGTGGGATAATGTTGAACTTAATGTAAACTCAGATCTTTGAAGATGGAGAACCAAAGTAATTTTAAAGGTTTGGATCATTTAAAGTAACCTGGTGGATTATTCTTTAATATTGTATAAAAATACAAAATATAAAACGTGCTTAGAAATGCATGTTTTCTGTTAGAATGAAAAGGTCTTCTCAGGAGAAAAGAGTCAGAAGCAATCGAACAGGAACAGTTTCCTTAGCAGCAGAAGGGAAAGGTTTGATTAGCTTTCTCTGCCTTCCCATTATTCCTTAGGTGCTGTGAAGTAAATCCATTGCTACCTTCTTCCTGTGCTTCCTTATTCCTTCCCATTCCCCCAGCAAAGCAAGTCCTTCTCTCTGTGATGTGGAAAAACACATGTAAATTCCCATTCTTTAGTTCCCTCTAGTTGTGTTCTCTCATGTAATAAGGTGCAAGGTGTGCTTGAATTTTTATGCTCTCTTGTCCAAGAGATGGTTCTCTGATGTGCCTTCTCTCGTGCTTTGTAAGGTGTGAGCTCACAGGGCAGCCCTGCAAGGACATATTTACTCATATTTACAAGTAATACTTACTCTTTTATTTAACTTACATAGTGACACCTGTAAAAATTTATCCTCCCAGAGGTCTGTGCCTCTATCTTGAAATGAGTCAAAAAGTTTGTCTTTTGGAGAAGGAGACACACTTGTGGGGGTGGTGTTTGTGCCCTCCCACTGAACTGTGTATAGATTATTGGTTGTGACCCTGACAAGACTGATCCATCCCCTTTATTAATACTGTGCCAGGTATAATGGGTTCCCATCCATCAGTGATAAACAAGATAACAATAAAAACATGCATGACGTTATCACTGTCAGTGCTGTCTAAACAATGCAAATGTGGAAACATTGCAGCAAGAAAAGAATTCTTCAAATACGATTGATAAAATATGACATAGCACACGAAAGTGTGCTAAAGCACTACATTTTTAAGGAAAAACACCTCTCCTTTCAATGCTGTGTTGCTGTTTCGCAGAGACTAACAGATCATGAATTATGTGATGACAATGGAAATTAGGATGAGCTCATATCAATTTTCTCTGATTGTGAACAAAGCTGGCTAAGTCCACGCTATTGCACAGTGTACCAGGGTATCTCAGCAAAGAAAAACTCTATTTAAGAAGGTACATTATAGAAGTCTGTGCTAAGTCCCATAGTCGAGCTGCTTTGTTCAGTATAAACATCACCTTAAAAGGACACCTTGGCTTGCTTCCTTAGGGTGAAGTGGCTTCAACTGAATAGATAAACTTTTCAAGGTGAAACAAAAGCTGGGTGACAATACAAACTTATGTAGAATATCTTTAGTGAAAGACTTCTTAGTTGTTAGTAAATAGAAATGTTACTTTTGTAGAGGAGTTTGCATAATTTTAGTAGGATTACTGTGCTTATTGTGTTACATTTTAGTATTAAAAGTTTATTGGGGGACGCATGTGAAAGGTTTGATATATTTTTTCCTTCATATTTAATAATGATTTTCTCAAAACCCATCCAGTTTCAGTTTTGTAAATGTGGAGATACTAAGGGGGAAACTGTAATTTATTGGCTTAGATTAGAAATGTAAAATACTTTTTTGTGGTTAAACTCTTCCCAGTTTCTAACCACTCCTACCTCAAACATGAGGTTTATCATTGTTGCATTCAGCTCTGACCAAAATTAGGCCACACAGGACTCTGATGATCACCATATTGCTGAAATCATTCTAGTTATGATAGATTATTCTTTTCTGCTTCCCAACAAAGTTCTTCCATAGTTTGAAAACCAGCTTCCATGATTCTCATCTTCTAGGTGGGAGTGGGAAATGTAGATTGATCTAACAGAGACAGTCATTAAATGTGCTACTTTGTTCTTCTAGTTTCCAACCTCCTTGCCTTTATTATGCTTAGGGAACAGAGACAGGTACTGAGTAGAAAATGTCGAAGGAAGGGTTTATTTTGTGAGGGGACTTTGTGGTAGTTACGTTCACCTGTCTGCATGTTATGGCAAACTGTGTCCCAGAGGCTGGTTAGGTGCGGTTGATAGGGAGAGCTTTTAAACAAAACGGAACTTTGACGCCCAGTCTGAAAGCTCCAAAATACAGAATTCTCTCATCTTGTTTACTTCTGAATATTTTTTATGACCTGGACAATTTCATCCAGCTCTTGCATGACTACCTTGAGTAGTTTTCTGTGTGGTCAGTAAACAAAAGTTAAGCAATTGATGTCTGTGAGGTTTACAGCAGGAGCTGGTATTGGGAATAGCGTGAAATTCAGTAGCAAAAAGCAGAGATTATTACGTAACACCTAAAGAGTAGAAGCCCAAGAAGCAGGGTAGATCATCATCTAACATCCAGCAACCTGATACCTTCTTAGCAGAGTGGAAAATGCTCTGACGTTCATGAGCTTAAGGAAAAGACTTTTCACCTAATGAAAAATGTTTAAACTTGCAGCAGGCGTGAAACAAACTTGGCTGCTTTCCAGTTTTGTTTTGGGTGCCCATTACCCTCCATGCCCACTTGGATTATTTTTTCAACAACTGAAAGAAAACTGCTGAAATGAAACCAGAATATTTTCTGGTTCTTGTGGCTATGCATCCCACCTAGGTACCCACTGCTCTCTTATAAAAGTACTACAAGGATCCAATCAGGAAGGAAATTTACCTACAGGATTTTCACAATTATGTTAAAAAATAAAATTTACATTTTTTTCTCTCAGAATAATCTCCCTTCAACACTTCAATACTGTGATGTTATGTTTAGTCTAATGTAGGTTTTTGGTAGTATCTAGTCTAAAAATGAATCTAATTAACAGATGAGTTTAGGAAATCCCTACTGTAATTTGGCAACTAGATGAATAGGGGATATCAGTATCTGACAAGCAAGTTCCACTTAAGGCTAATGTAACTATTACCCCATTAGTACAACTTCCCACTCTTCAAATCAAACCTTTATTGAATTTAAAATATGTATTTGACAAAGGACTAGCTGAATTTATGTGAAATTTGCTTTGTGAAATTATGCTGCCTTTATTGATATTGACTAGCTTTATAAATGTTTATCTTAATTATGTTTTATTGTGATTAAAAAAGATTGCAGATACTCTGCCATTTTTGTAAAGTGAGTGTTGGAGCTTTTTTTGTTCAAGAGGGGGGTGGGGTATGGAGAATAGTCCAGCTCCAGAGAGGAGGCCCCTCACAGGCCATATGAATCCACTTACATGTAAATTGCTTGTCTATATGAATTAAGGTGAAGGTTATGAAAGAACTGCATTTCTGTGTTTATTGTAGGATTTTTGACAGTCTCTTTCCTCTTTCAAGTAAATTTGGCTAAAGTCCACAGTCAGTACAGTTTTAAGTAAACTCTTCTTTTGTTACATTAACAAGGTTATAACATCACTGAGGCAGATTTCCAGCTGCATGAATTGAGGCCGGAGCATGGAGGCTGAGGGGATAATTAAAACCTTAGGGTGACTGAGTTAAACTACCAACTAAAATTGGATAAAAGGCTAATTGACCATAGCAACATAGCACATGTTTCTAAATATCTGTGAAATAAAGATAAATATTCATGGTCTTTTAATTCCTTTTTAAATGCTTAGATTCAGATTATATTTTAGGGCATAACAAAAATCAAGAGAAAGTAAATAGAAGGCCAAAGAATTATTTCCCAGATATTGTCTTATTGTAGTTATTAATTGAAAAACAGAATCCTTTTAAAGACTTCAATGATTTTCTGACTTTCTTTACAGTTCAGGAAGCATTTTTGTGTAGGAAGTATGAGCCTCACTGTGTGATACAGTATATCAGAATGGACTGGTTGGTGCTTTGTCAAAATTTGTCATATCTCTTTTTCCTTCCTCCTTTTTTTCATTATTGAGAGTGGAGTTACATACCTTTGGTGACCTTCAAGAAGATGACATAGAGTCAGGCAAGATGATACATTACCACAAAGTTAAAAAAACAAAATCGGTTGTAATGGCAGCTTGTACTGAACTAAATGAATTGTGAAGGCCCATTTGTTATTCATTAGGAGAAGCAGAGCAGATACTGTTCTGCCTTCATAGGGAGCCTTTACACTTAAGGTCATTTTACACTAGTACCCTTGTGGCATGGACAGCATTTAATACATTTTTAACAGCTTTTACATTTCCATGGTTTGCAGCAGTGCTTGTTGAATCATTTCTGTAATGAAGGTGTTTTAAAGTAGTTTAAAGTTACTTTGGGGGGAAAAACAGGAAAAAAAAGAAATAATTGGGTTGATGAAGTGACTTTATATACTAAAGAGCTAAGCAGGCAGAACATACTGCTGTAAAGTAATGCGTGCTAATTCCCCCTGCTACAGAAGTACATCCCTGGGGAACTGTGTTTTTTTGTTGATGTTGATTTTGTGTGGGGAGGGCTGTTTTTTAAAATGAGAGTGGAATTAAAGTTGGTTTTTTTCACAGTGGTCATTCCTCTGGGGAAGGAAGGTCCGAAGATAGAAATTTAGGCATATTTTTGAGCTGTTTCTGAGTTGCTCAGGAGTCTGATGGAGAACATTCAACATTTTGGCATTTTTTTCAGAAAGTGTGCATAATGTCTGTCATAACCATTGATGTGGGAATCTAAGGAACCCATCATGAAATGAACATGGAGTGGAGGGTAGAATTTTACTGATCAAAATAAAGGTTGATTATTTCATTGCCTCTCAGATGGGTCAGTGGTGCTGTGGAAAGTCAAAGCAGAAAGGTAGGTACCAATATGAAGCACTCTGAGAATAATTTTTTCAAAAGTGCTGAACAATTCTAAAATTTTATTACCTTAAAGAATGATTTGTAACTCTAAAGAAAGGTTTAATAACCCCAGCTAAAGGAAGTAATCATTTCACAAACTCATGTTTTATTTTAGGCCTTTCATATTTACTACTTTAAATTACGTTGTAGATTAGCTGTCAAAAGCCAAATTACAGTGACTTTATTTTTGTTCAAAGTATTAGAACACAAATGATGTACTGAGGTTCAAGAGCTGTTTACAAATAAACTTAATTAAGAAAATGCTAATTTAAATCTATGATGGTATTTCTTCCTGCAGCCGGTCCATTCTTTATTTTCTTGTTTAGCAGATTAGCAGCATTCATTCTTTGCTTCTTTGCAGTTGGCTTTCACTGCAGTTTTTTTGTTGAATTTACTGTTTTGTGAGGATAAATTGTGACAAAGTGCATGTGGATCACAGTCAGCTTTTGAGGAAGAAAAATTACTTTTTCTTTTAGAGAAGAACTGTTTTTTTGGTGAGATTTTGAACAATACATATTATAACATTGAAAGGCTGTCCATCTTTAGAAAACAGCAAGCTTTAAATAACGTTATAAATGCAACGATGATTGCTTTTATTTAAGAAAAGAGAAAGTAGAATGTAAGAAGCTGTGAACTCTAAAAATCTTGTTGTTGTTTGAACTATATATGTTTTCAATAAAATTAAATTCTTGTACTGTAAGTTTAGTGTTCAGTTGCTGACGTATTACTGACTTTTCCTATAAGAAAAGACTTTTCCTCTATTTGTCTTCTTTTGCCTTTTCAATAGCTCCATGCAGTCATTGCTAGTTTTTGAATTAAAGCTGTTTTAATGAAAACTGCTTTAATCTAAGGTTTTACAAGTTCTTCTGACATTTGAAATTACAGACTAGCAATGTATGTCCATGAAACATGTCAAGAGTAGTTTTGTTTGGTCAGAAAATGAACCCCATCACTTTTCTTATTCTAGATTTCTGAATATGCAGTGGAGGGAGTGTTACCATCCTGTGTCCAAGTGATCCCCAAAGAAAGGCATAGTGCCATTACTTTCATTTGTAAAAGTATGTAAAAAGAATATAAAGAATTCTGTGAAGGCCAGGCATACTTAGCATTGGAATTCTAAACTGGGCTATGGTATTTTTTAATTTTTTAATTTTTTTTTTCAAGCTAAATACATGTTACTAATAGTAGTCATACTGCATTGCCTGAAACCATTTATTTTTCATTTATGATACCTTAAAACCTTTTTTTCATGGTTTTAACTTACTTGTCAGAAATGTAAAATAAAGAACATCCCTGTAAAAGGAGAATTCCAATATTAGCTAAGAAATTTTGATGTAGTCCCTTTAGCACAGAGCTGTCTCCTAAGTTAAAGATTTTACTCTCCTCAGTTCTGAAGCTACTTCTGGTGCTGTCCTGACTCAAACACCTCTTGGGTTGCCATTGCTTGGGCATCTTGTTAACGTCTTCAGATGGATTTTGTAGCAACTGTGATCAATAAAACACAAGGCAGCCAAAACAATTCGTTTGTGCCTCCAGAACGTTCTCTGCATTGTGTATCATTAGCACGGTTCCTGTGACAGTACTGTGCCAACTGGTGCTTTTCTAGAATAATTCGAGATGTTTATTCTGCCACTGGAAAGTGATACATTTAGTCACATGTTTTGATTCAGGGAAAAGTTCCAGAGTTTGAACAGGTTAAAAAACCACAAAAAAAACCAAAGCAAATTAAACAATAATAATCTCTTGAACACTGGCACATACCACACAGTTCACAGTAATGACTATTGAATCAAGTAGAGACACTGGGAGGAAAAAAATCTTTCCTGGTAGGGATATTCATATTGGCACCCTGTTGCAGTGAATCTACTGAGACTTCCAAAATTAGATTAATATTCACTAAAATGAGACACTAAATTTGTCTCAGCTAATCTGTAGTTATCTTGGAGTTTGCCTTCTATAAGTAGTGTAAGAAGAGTTTGCTTGTAGAAGTGTTCACAAACCCACTTGATTTTTAGCTTGTTTTAAATGATGGTGACTGCATGTGTGCATCCTTGACTGAAATTTGATTATAAAAGTTGTCTATCCCAGTCTCTGGAAAGGCATTTAAAAACCCCAGACAGAGGTGATAGGCAGGCCAACTTTTATAAGAAACAGCCTTCTTCCTATCCTGCCTTTTTTAAAAGTAGCTAGGTTTTGAGATAGTAGAAGTGTACCTATGGTGGCTTATTTTCTTTGATCCTGTGCAAGTCAGCCCTATGAGTGATCCAATGCATCCGGGCAGACTGACAGTTTTACCTCTCGTTCAGAATAAAGTGGCTCCTTTTGCTGTGGCACAGAAGAGATGTGGTGTGGTAGGATTTGTGGGAATCTGCTAATGGTTAGAGCTTTGCAGTGTGCCTGCTTCCATCTAGGATTGCTGAATCTAAGTCTGTGCAAATAATCAAATTTGACTGAATAGTTATTAGGTATTACAAAAATAAATTGAAAAACATATTGAAAGGCTAGGTACATGGTAATCCACAGGCAAAATCTACCAGTGGTTGTGGTTTTTCTCTGTATTATTCTGTTATCATAAAGCAAGCAGAGAGTTGCTTTAAAGAGAGTGGAAGTAAAATAGCCTGATTTGGAAAACTCAGTATTGTGCTAAATCTGGCAAGACTATGAGAGGAAGAAAGTCTTCTTTGTTTATATTCCTTCAGGTGGCTGAACCTCCGTCTGATATGAGCAGTTGCAGATTAATTGGCCGCCAGGTAAAAGATTAATGTTGAGAGTAGAGATCCTGCCTCATGAAGGAATGAACTGATTTCTGTACCGAATGATTCTTTTGACACTGACCATTGTGGTTGGAGCATGTTTTGTAGATGAGAAAGACCGTAAATTCGTCTGTGTAGAATTGACATGAAAACTGTAAATACATGCTGAGAATATTTGATGTGTTCTAATCCTAGTGCTGCTACACCACTTGTTTCTAAATCAGTTGAACCACAAAGCAGTCAGGTTGGGGTCTCCAGAAAAAAAGCAGGCATGGATAATACAGAGTGTGTTATCAGTCCTGTGCTTGTATAGGCAAGAGTTTATTCCAGCTCAAGGTGAGGAACAGCACGTTCCAGGGTCCTACTTGCCAAATCTATGGAAAGCCTGGAAAACTCTATAGTTCCCTAAGTTAAGGAAGCAGTATTGGGACAAGAGCTGAGTTCAGATGAACTGCACAGTAATGTACTGTATATTCTTTCTGAAATGTTAATGTACTGCACTTTGTAGGCAGGTGGTGGTAACAGTCAAAGTCAGTTGAAGTCAAAGTTAAGAAAAGGAAAGTGAAGACATTAATTAATTAAGAGGGAAGAGCTTTGGCAAAACAAAAGGAAACACTCTCCAGTGAGAAAAAAGTATTTGTCTGAAATCTGGTACAAGCTAGTTTTTCCTCCATTGGAAGGTAGGGGAATTGTCTTATGAAATTTCAAGGCTCTGGAGGGTCTAAGCTATATGAACTTCAGAGATTTTGACAGTGTGACTGGCTCCCATGGAGTTAAAACTGGGACAGTCTGGGGATAGCAAAGCATGTTTTCTTTGGAAAATAATAGAGGTACCAGCTGTTGTTAGGAACCATCATGTCAGTAACATGTGGTGAATAAACATGATCGATAACTATTACCTTAAAATTCCTAGTATCAGAGATGATTTTTTTCCCACTAGTGGAAATGAGTGGTCTGATCTTCAGCTAGTTTATAACTAGAGTTTATATTTTGTAATACAACAAAACAAGCTGACAGACTTCAGTGGGGAAAAGCTCCCGGTTAAATAAAGTGAGCTGCAAGAAGCAATAGTCATGATACGGTTCGGCAGAGACAGATGTGCAGATGAATAACTGAAATTAATAGCAGGCACCCTTAGAGGGCTGGTTAATCTGTCAGGAGAGAATCTGTCTCTTTTCTACCCACCAGCACTTCAGCTCATAAAAAATACAAATGAGCCCAATAGCAGCAAGAGCCTTAAGATCTGCTTCCTCATTAGTGAAACTTCAGAGAAGCATTTCCTATAGCTCTGTATCTTTTTCTACCTTTTAAGCAAAGTTGTTAGCCAGAACTATGTAGGCTGAGTTCTTGGGGCAGGGGGAGAGAGAGTAGTGGAATGAATCTATAAAAAGAAGGGTTTATATTGAATTATTTTGGTAAACAGTATATTTAATGGTTATAATGATGAAAAATATATTAATATATTTGATAAATGGTTTTTGTATGCTGGAGATGGACTGTCTTGTGTGGTTCATATTTTTGTTTGTGTTGTAGCTCATTGAGAGCAGCACTGTTAGTAGATCATGTGATATTGTGGTCATTCTTAGCTATTAGGGTAGCAAATTCTCTGGTTTTGCACAGCTAGGACCAACCTAAGGAAAAGTGATCCAAGGATGTCCTTTCCTGACAGTGTGGAAAAGTTCATGAACTGTAAGTTGTGTGTATAATGTTGAAAGAAAAACAAAGTTGCCAGTTGGGGTGGGAGGAAATGCCCTTTCCAGAAGCTGAAAATAGAAAAACAGAGTAGAGAAGGCTGAGGAAAAAAACCCACCAATATTCAGGTTTAGAATGATTCTTTTTCCTGTAGCGGAAAAGCTGAAAAGAAGAGAGATTGACAAGGAGAAAGAAGAGGTCACTGGTCAAGAGGTACATTAGGGGTTGTTCAATTGTAGTGATAACTGGAACTGATAAAGTTAGCTAAGGGGGTTTCTAGCACTGAAAAACCCCAGAGGATGTAAACAACTTTGTTCCCTCTGTCTTCTTTCTGAAATTGCCCAGTGAAAGCTAGAGCTTGCTTCAAGCACTCTCTCACAATTTATCTTCTCTTTGACCTTTTGTTTGCATATGCTCCCTAATATATAGCAATTACCTCAAAGCTATTTGTAGTCATCATTTGCGATCATGTGTCTGGTTATGTGAACTGCTTTTTTTGAAAAGTTGGAATAAAAATTGTTCCAGGCAAAACAACCAAAAAGCAGAATTGTAAAACTGGTTGCACATGTGTTTAGTGTAATGAAATTTATGCCTGACTCTTTCCCTAATGCTACATAATAGATCAAGATGATCTTATTTCTGTACAATGTAATCTCCTGTGTGTCTGGGTTATCTGACTGTTACACTATTGTTCAAATTGATTTGGGTGCTTCTTTCTCTCCTTTTCTCCTCTCCCTCATAAAGAGTAATCATGTAGAGTTACATGTTTTTGTATTTCTTTTAATGACCTAGTTTATGCTTATCAGCAGCTCTTACAAAGGTATTTGTGTACTTTCCTAAACTGACATTGTCTGTGCTTTCACAAGTTCTTTGACGGTGTATTTGCCCACACTCATATTTAGAGGAAAGGGTCTCCAAGCACGAAATATCCAGATGACAACAATAATAGAGAGCGATGGTGCACGTTTGAAGTTATTACAGTGATGAACTGACTTGTCAACCTGTATGATTTACTTCAGAATTTTGTTCATTCAGTTTTACAAGATCTTTGTCAATTTTTCTGTGCCTGTCTACATCTATAAAACACATACATGCACATATGTACATTTTGTATTTGTCAGTGGTATGAAAGACCCTTTAACCCCCTTCTGCTGTATAATAGGTTCAGGAATTACTGCTTTTAAAGGCACTTATTGACCTGATGGAGTCAGGAAAATCACATACTTTTAAAATGCAAGGTTTTCTATGTCAGGGATATTATTCATTAGCAAAATTGTTCATTTATCTAAATTTATCCTTAGCCTATGCTTAAGTACTTCCTATGGGTCTGTAATTACCAGCTGACATGCCAGTGTCACACAGATACAGTGTCAAGAGATTCTGAAGCTTTGCTCCCTCTGAGGAGCCTCAGAGATCAAGAAATGTATTAGCCATTTAGAACAAAAGTAGTTGTATCATTTCACAAACTTTACAACATTTGTGGAATTATTTAAATTATTCCTATATAAGGGCAAAAGCATTTGTGTTTCCTTACGTGCCTTCTCTACGCAACAAATATGTTGGCTGCCAGTTTCATACAGAGTTTGTTTATGTTTGACACAGTAGGGATGGCCTGCACTTTCTCAATCATCTGCTGTATTTGCATAACCTTGCCGAGTTAATGGCTGCCATTCTGACAAATTAAGCTGGTTTCCTATGTCTTTAATGGATTAAGTCCTCTTGGACAAGTTATACTTTATTTTAATCCGTGAATAGTGTTTCCTAAGTGTTGTAAATAATACATTCATTTGTTTTATTCTATTGTCATTTGACTTGTGTGCTAAAAAACATGTATATGAAGAATGCTAAAGAAATATGGAACAAAACAAGGTATTTATCTATATAAAGATGGAATTAAAGATTATCAGTGCTTAATAGAAGAAAAAATCGAGTTATGCTTTAATTACTGTCAAATATTTGAAAACATTTTGGCTGTGAGAGTATTCATACTTTTTAAGCTTTGATTCCATTACAGTAGAATCTTACTCAGTTCCTGATTCCTGGAAATTACATAATTTACACTGTGTGCTCCAAGTGCAGCAGGAACATTGCAGCATATGGTTCATATGATAAACGAGTTCCCTGACAGCTGCAATATACATTGGAGTTGTCAATATGTGTGAACAGGTTAGAGGCAAAGTATCGGAATGGAATGCATGCTAGTGTTGTAAATTCCTGAATATGTCATGTTTTGCAGGTAAGGTTATGTTTAACATTAACAATCTGTGGGAATTGAACAGCACTGAATTTGAGGCAATATCACTTACCTATTTATAGAGCAGTATTTTGACAATTCGTAAATGATCTATAATGGACATATTCTTGAAGCATCCTGGTATGGTGGAGGGGTAGTGCTTCTGCAGTTTTTACTCTACAGATATCTGGAGGTATAAAGCTACTTATTTTCATGGAAACTTTTTACTGGAGTTTTTTTCAGCATGAGCATTAGGCAATACACTAATTTCAGACTACTTCAGGCTGTGCATTTCCTACTTTGCTGCCTGTGCATTTCTTGAGAAATGCGCCTGAGTGTTGGGAATGCAAATATGCATATCTGTTAATCGTATTGGCATTCATTTAGATAAATGAGATTTTCTCAACTCCACAAAATATGTGCCTATGATGCTTGGATTAGAACTGCCTTGTCAGTGAAATGTTGTATTTAGCCACACAGTAATCTAAGTGCAGAGGAATTGAATTGTTCCTGGCTACCAGACCTTCATTCAATTCATTAGACCACACATACACTGCACTGATTTTTTTTTTAAATTTTTTTTTTTTAATTTTTTTTTTTTTTTTGGTGACATGTTGTATCTATAAGCTAACTCTTCTGTATAAGCAAATCGGAAAATTCTGTTCTATGTAAGTCCTAAGCATGAGATCTCTCCATGGACTACAGAGTAAAACAATGCTATTTGTGAGATATGACATAACAACAAAATATTAAACAGGAGCTTAATTCTCCCCATCCTCCTTGGGACCATGACGGTGGACCTCCTACTGGGAAATACAATGATCCATTATTAAAATGACAGCCCCACCTAGGGAGACAACAGCCCAATTCAAAGGACAGAGCCAAAAGCGCCTCCACTACCACCACCAGCAATTGGGATCAGCTGGTGCACTAACAATCCCTGGATTTAAACATCTGGTGGCAGAGCTTTCTCAGTGGAGGTCTGTTGACTGTGGAATTCTCTTACACAGACACATACACAGTTTAACAAAGCCAGAGTTTTTTTATCCTCAGGGTACAGTGTCAGGCAATTTCCTTTCCCAGGCAGAAGCGTTTACTGATGGTTCCACTGGCGTCCAGTGCTGCATTACAAGAACTGTCCTGGAGGGATACAGCCAGTCTTGCCAGAGGATGAGCTGCTCCACAGTGTCAGTTCTTCACCAGCTCTCCACAATTAGCAGAGCCCTTGAGGGAGTGCAGTGTTGGAATATCTCTAATTCTTCCATGGGAGTTTGTCATTTTTGCATGTTATCTCAGTTTTACAAAGGGGCTGCACACAGCTGTGAATTAGGAGGTCAGGATGTATGCGCTCTCCTGTTCTGCATCCTAGAGCTTATGTTCAACTGCCCAATTTCCCAGGGTGCTTCTTTAATTAATCTCGCAAAAATGGGAAAACATCATTTTAGTTTTGCAGGTATGGTTCTGCAATGCTTTTTCTCATCTTTATCACACCCATAAAATATGTCTATGTTAAAGACAACATTTCAAAAACACTTGAGGTTACTGTAAAAAAAAAAAAAAATCCAAGCTACTAGAAGCAGCCAGTTGCAGTGGCAAAGAGAAGACAGTGAATTTATCTTGAAGCTATGGCCTGCTGTCATAGCTCATGAAGGAGGGATTGCTATTCTCCCAGGTTCTCTCTGGACACTTTTTACCTAAAAGTTGAGTGTTTCTTTTAGGATCAGGTAAAATCTGCAATCGCCATCACTTATTTGGTACTATTATACATATTTCAATTTATGACCTCCTAAATCAAATGTAACGTGACTTGTTTCATGTCATGGTTTATTTCAGGGTGTTAAAAAATTAAGACCACACAGAGGAAACAATATTCAACACAGAAACGTGAATGAAGAAAACTGTGAAGGAGGAACTAATACGTATTCATGGGGTTATGATGTAGCATGACAGACGAGTGTGACACAGTACTAAGTGCTGTAATGTAGATACAAAGCAGGACAATTCCTCTTCGCTGCCCCCAAATCTTCTACTTTGCTAAGTAAACATAAGAAAGAAGTTTAGCTGAAGAAGATAAAATATGTGTATTGCCTTTTGAGTGGTTTTCAACCACCTTTTAGCTGCTTATCTTCATGATGAAAATTCATTGTGAAGCCTGTGATAAGGAGATGCTGCTACTCTTAAAATGTCTGTAAAAATTTAAGTGTAACTACAGTCTGGAATAGTGCATTGCATTGGCTTTCACTGTGAAAATGCAGAAGGAAAAGCTTAAGTGAGGAAAATTAGAAATGTCTTCTGTGCTGCTTTAGCCAGCCTTGGTTTGAAGACTGTGGTAGAAAGTACATGCAAGTTATTTTTCCATAGCTCTCTCAGCTGGTTATGAATGGGAATGACAGAGGCCAGGACACCAATACATTTACATACAACACCCTTGAAATGATGATTAATTGAGATGTATTAATTTCAGCAAGTCAGTTAAAACAATTAGCCTGGCTTTTAACTAGTTATGTAGCTTTATGTTTAGTTTCTTTAATTATTTTTATATACTTCATGTAGCTAAGTTTACAGACATTCTTCTCAGTGTAACTGCTAGTTTATATAGTAATAAATAAATATGCTTTTGTATGTTAGTGTAGAGAGAAATATATTCAGCAATACTGCAGAATATGTGTTGTTGATGTTTCTGGAAGATAAATACCTGAAAGACAAAAGTGTATAGCCTTCATTTAGATTTTTTAAAATTGCTTAACTTTTAGACTAGACTGGCCATTGCTATTGTTTTTGATTCTCTTTTGCCTTTTTCTTTGAACTCAATTCTGTGCTTTTGAACAAAAGAAATCAGTGCAGCGCAGGGTAAAATTCAAGATGGTTGTGTATTTAGTGTACAGAAGAAGGACATTTATTTCTTTATGTGAAAAATTATGTTGATTGTTTTGGGTATTTGAGACAATGCTGTATTTATTTCTGAAATAAAAGTCCAGGCTTTAAAAAGGGGATAGAAATTAGTTTTATGAGCTTCCACTAAAAGCTCTTATTGAATACATGCAAGTAAAAAAAATAATGCAAATGGCAGAATCCAAAATATTCTTGAAGTCATATTAGCAAACTTAACTAATACCCACTTTTACATAAAATAAACACCAAGCTTCACCACCTTCCCTCAGGCATAGTTAAGGAGTATTGGAATGTTGTTTCAAAATGGCACGTGTCTTTGCAGTTCTAATATCATCATTATCCAATAGATGCTATCCCACAAGTGGGAAAACAAAAATGTATTCCAGAGCCTTTTCCGCTGTCTACATGTGTGGTAAAAAATTTTCATACACCACGTGTCTCTTCACTATATCTATATAGTGCCTGCCAAAATAAATATTTTATTCCATTTATTTTATGTTGGTATTGCACAGGTCCTTCTAAGATTAAACAGTCAAAGGTCAAATAAGTGGAGATGAACTATAGTTTTAAAATAGTTGTTCTGCTCATAATTATGCGTATAGAGGTTTTTAGATATATACACATAAATGTACATACATCTATAGATACACAGACATATTTGATTAAAAGCTGAGGATGTTTGCTCAGCAGAGAAGCAAAACCATCATTATCTGATTGTACATGGAATCCAGTGGCTGCTAATCAAACCCGGGGCTGCATCTGGTTAAACATACTTGGCATAGACTTGTTACAATTAGAGGTTTTGCCATGTCAAGGGAATCTTTCACTCAAAGCAGCGACCCATATTGTACTGAGCAAACACATGAGTTTTTAATTGAGAACAATAGCTTAACAAACCACTTCCCAGGACCACTGAAAGAAAAAAATGTGCCTGTGGCAATTCTGGCACTGAATTGTGTTTATTTGAATCCATTTATTCCAAGCCAGGGTTCAATATACCAAGCAAATAAAAAAAAAAAATTAAAGTCAACATGGAAAACAGAGTTAAAGTGAGAAAAATAGAGTATGCTGAAATGTAATGCTAATCTGTAACTGAAATACTTGTGATTTAACAGATCTGTGTGTATATACTTGTGCCCTCTACTCTCGTAACTTTTAAACTTGAAGATCTGCACTTAAATTATTTTGTTTCATATGTGTATGAATTTCACAATGTATGTAGCTATGATGTAGTATGTATTTACATTATAAAGTGAGCATTGAATATGGCTTTTGTTATATAGAATTTATGTTACATCTGTATTCCACGAAACAACTTGGTATAAATTGTTGTATATTTAGAAATTTCTGGAAATGGTAACAAGAGCATAATAAACAGTGAAGAACAAAATGCTTAGTTTGGAAAGTTAGGTGTTATATACACTAGCCAGTGCCCCAAATTTTTAAATAGTACATGTGGTATTCTAAATTCAATAATATCTAAAGTCTGAGTATATTTCTAAAGATATTACTTAGCCCAAGGTAAATGACTGAAAAAGAATAGCAAAAACTTGACATAGTATTTATGATACTAGAATAAATATTAGGATATTTTAGTTCTATTCTCTGGTTTTCTCCAGCTTTCTCAAGATTTTGAAGTCACAGTTTAATAATAATTTTTCAACTCGAAGTTTCCAGTAGAAAAATATTATCATCTGCTGATTACGTGCAGCAGTAGGTAAAGTTGGGTACTCAAAAAAGGACGCAACTAGATTAGTAGAGACTTTTAGAGGCTCTAATCCTGATTTTTAAGGCTTATTATCTTGACAGTTGGTCTTATACTCAATGCATTAATTTTTGTCTACTCTGCCATCCTGTTGGCTTGGTTTGTGAGTCATGACTGGAACGAATCAACTTCATACCAGGGACACAAAGATAAAAGGAAAAAGCAGGGAGGAGAGTGAAAGGGAAAGGTAGCTTGGACTGGAAAAGGTGTGTGCTGTAGTCACTGTGGACATAGCTCAGTTTAACTGTGTGATACAGCTCAGGGAATGTTAATGAGGGGTTTGACATGCATCATAAAAATCTGTAGGCAGTTCTACCAAAGATGGGAAGTCTGCAACTCTGGCCAGTAAATATGTAATAGTAAAGGAGCAGAATCTTACAGGTGAGTTCACTGTTAGGGAAATGCAATGTAAAGTTTGTAAAGGAGGATGTGTGTATAGAGAAGGTGGAGTACCTGTAGTTGTGTCAGCTACTGACTCAGAGAGAACATGCTTAGGAAGTTGTGCCAGTAAAAAACTGATTGTAGGAGGGATGCATAATCCCAAAACTTTTTGTTTTGAGCAGGAATTTGAGGCCATTTTACCTCAAAGCAGGATGGCCCAATCTTGTAGCCATTCTTTATCAAACTTGGATTTTTCTTTCAGGCGACACTAAATGGCAGTTTTAGGGGAGTTATTAACAGATCAGTAATGTTAATAAGTATGAATTCTGTAGAAACTTTCTCTTGTGGTTCTGTTTTTTTGGAAAGCATGTTGCTTCTGGTAGACCCTGTTCTACACTAGATATTGTCTGACTGTATTACTGTTGTGCCCTGGCATCCAAGAGGACAAACTGTACTCTGGGGTGCATGAAATGCAGTATAAACAGGTGTTTAAAAGAGAATATTACCCCATTATATTCAGCATTGGTGTGACCTCACCTGGAGTACTGTGGGCAGTTCTGGGACCCACCATTTAAGAAGGACATTAAGGTGTTGGACTGCATCTAGAGGAGGGCATCAAAGCTGATGAAATGGCTGGAAGGTATGTCCTATGAGGACAGCCTAAGGACTTTGACTTACCCAGTTTGGAGAAAAGCTGAGGGGCGAACTCTTGGCTCTCTACAGCTTCCTGAGGCAGGGAAATGAGGAGGGAGATGCTGATCTCTCTCTCTAGGATCCGGGGATAGGACGTAACATGTGGGAATAGCTCAAAACTGCAACAGGGGATGTTTAGGCTGGACATTAGAAAGCATGTTTTTACAGGCAGGGTGGTCAAACACTAGGGCAGGCTTCCTAGAGAGGTTGTCAGTGCCCATCCCTGTCAGTGTCTAAGAGGCACTTGGACAATGCACTAACTTTTCATCAGGCACTTGGACTACACGGTCACTGTAGCTGAACTGTTCCATACAAGAAGCATTTCTGACCTCCTGCAGGTAATTTAAAACTGGAATAAACACCCTATTTTATGATCAGCTGGCATGATGGAAATGCACTTATTCACACTTCAGCATTTTTACACTGCTGGGCTCCAACACTGCACAGGTCTTTGGGCATTTAGAGCTGTGGTGTTAGTTTTGTTAAAACAAGGCTAAAATGTTTTCCTAATCAAGGAGAACTGATTTCTTGTATCATAAGCAGAATGTATGTGTTTGTGTTTTTGTATCACAAGTGCAGTTTCATCTCGTTATTAGTATTATGTAACTTCAGTATTAGGACAGTTTTGATGGTGGTGCTGCTGTTTACATTGGACTCTACTGCAAATAGTGTTGCTTAAGCTTTGTATTGAGTGATTGGCAATGAAAGGTTCTTGAACTAGAGAGTGTGGGTTTTTTGTCCTGTGGGCACATGACACCTCAGTAACGTGGAAGGAGTAAGCTTAGAAGTAAATTACTTGACTGGATGTTGAAAATTCAATATTGTTTTATTCTTCTATGTAATATTGA
The DNA here is from genome assembly GCA_013397845.1 of Melanocharis versteri. NCBI lineage: Eukaryota > Metazoa > Chordata > Aves > Passeriformes > Melanocharitidae > Melanocharis > Melanocharis versteri. The sequence continues at coordinate 573,076 of VZTG01003083.1, forward strand.
TAATAAGATAACCCTGAAGCATGAATTAATTCAAGTAATACAAAGTTTGTGCAATCCTGCTGCTTGCATGCTGTCACAGTAGGTCACTGCCGCTTAAGAGTTTCTTATTGATTTCCTGAAGACTTATTTCATCACTGGGATCTCCTCCTGGCCACAGCATAGTTTTTTTATTACTGTTTCTTTATACATTTGTCCTAGAATAAATTCCAGCTTGTTGACACCACAGCCTTGTACTAACAGAGTACTAGAACTGAAATATTATTATGATAAAACTGCCAAAATGGAGTAGAGGGACACACTGACTGTTTTTTTTCTTAGAAATGGCTTATCTTATCTATGTTAAGATTTCGTTTATTTTGAATGTGGCTTGTTTTTAAGCTAGTCTGAAAATGCAATTGTCAATGGATTTAATTTTTAACTTTGTACTGTAATCTCAGTGGATGGAGTAAAAATGTTGGTAAATTTTCCACGTTTGATTTAACCCTCCTGTGTGTCTTAGTCTCCGTTCACACACCCTATTCTGGCAGCAGCTGAGTCTGGTTATGGAGTTGCCTCCTCAAGTTCAGCACTGCATGTTTATACTCTGCTAGTGGTGATGGTCCTTTGTATATATATTTGCTTTCTATCCTAGTTCTGTCAAAATGTTAAATTCTTTAATAATGTTGAATGATTTTTCTAAACCAGATCATTTTGATAGAGGCAGATTAACAATTACATTTGTAGTTTTACTATGAAATCTGAGGGGATGGGGATGTTCCTTCACGTGATACTTATGGGAAGTTGTGCAATTAAGGTTTAGAAAAATGGGAGTTGGGCAGCTCCTTTTGCAGGATCTTCAGTGCTGTGGCACGTGAGGCTGCTGATGAAAGTAAGCAGAAAATAGGGATTTGTTTGCAATATGTAGGTCTGCCTGTGCTCATGTGAACGTTTGAAATGAAGTTTATGGTTAGAGTTACAAAACCATGAGCTGATAAACCCCTGTGTTTGCTGACTATTTATTTATACTGACTGCTCTGCCAATACAAAATGCGGGTGGCCATCAGCGGCACAGATGGACTCATCTTTTCCTCCTGCGTACAGAAGAGTGTTAGAGGATGGTCAGGATTTTGGATAGATTAGCAAGAGGAAGGATGCACACACTAGGAACGGGAGCAGTTGCTAATTTTCAGATCATTATTTATTTGCAGGAATACTTTGAGCCAGAGTAGTCTTCTCCAGTCCACAGGATATGACTTTCTCATTTACTGTAGCCCACTGTCTTTCTTGTTCCTTTTGGCATCATCACAAGACTTATGTTTTTTCAACTAGCACCTCTTTGCTCCATCCACATTCTCCTAACTTACTAATATGCAATAAATATGGAAGCACCTCCTTCTAGTTTCCTACTGGCAGTTTTGCCAACGCAAGCTAGTGCAAGCCTAAGTGAGCCAGGGTGCTTTGAACTGATTCTTCATGCCTCAGTGAATATCAGTCTGTGTGGCTGAGATAAAATTATGTAACTTTTACATTCAATTACAAGGAAAATTTTCTTCTTTCAAATGATTGTTGGTTCATAGGCCACTAGCATCTTTTGGCAGTGTTATCGTGTGTATTGTAAGCCGTTCAAATTTTAAGGAAGAGGGGTTTCAAAGCATCAATAAAAAAATTAGCATCCTTGAAAACTGCAGTTTGGAAATCATTTTTACCTTTTCAGGCAGGATGGTATTTCTAGCTGTCTCTAGCAAAATTACAGTGCATGTTAATTGATAATATAAGGTAAAATGTGTGGAAAACTTTCATTGTAGTCTTGTTACTTCAGTATGCGCAGATGAGCTTTTCCTTGGGCTGTTGAGAGCGGGTCATTCATCACATCTTCTAATGGAAGTCATATGTTATGGAAATGTATTTTAGCTATTCCTATCTGGGAGAAATAAATATACATTGAAAGGTACAGTCATCATTTGGAGATAACAGAATATAAAGGAGCTTTCAGTCATTCTGGAAAGAGTCATAGGCTTTGCTCTAGTTCTGAGAATAAATTTTGTAGAGTCCTTCTAGCTGCATTAATTAAAATTCATCAGAACTTGATAAAGGAAGAACTGAAGAAGGAAGATTCCTGGTGATTTGTAGACAGTAGAATCACTGATATGTTTTTTATGTAGTCATTTAATAGTGTATCATAAAAAGGGCAGTAGACTTCATACTAGAAAAGCAGGAAGAGTCAATGTATCTTCATGCATGTAATGCACAATATTGAACCACAATGTTTTATTTTAAAAGAGATTTCAATTCAGCTATGACGAATTCCACAGTATTTCTTGTCTTAAGAAAACATTAAAAACCCCCAACCAAACAAACTGTTTTAGGTATTATAGGTACTGTAATGTAATCTAGAAAGTTCAGTAGGCGCTAAAGCATAAGTGACTTTTATTTAATGCCATGTAAAGGTAATTATTTAATCTTGGTAAAATTCTTAAATATATATATATATATGTGTGTATATATATATATATATATATATAATGGATATTTTAAAATAATTTTTTAATTTTTTGTCTTCTTGTGAACTGTATTAGTTTTAAAATGAGGGTTTTCTTTAAGCTGAGAAAATATATATTTATACCACAGTTAGCAGTATGTTGTACACTGTACAGTTAGATGACCTAGAATGTGAGACTTAATGGAACATAGCTGGAGGTTATGGTTAAACTCACTTTTATTATAGCCATTTTGTACACTGTTAGGATGATTTAATTAGCTAATAAGCAAAGGAAGTTATTTCAACCCTCATCTGTTAAGGGGTTGAAAGAATCAGATGCTCCATATGGCTGCATTTAAGCTTCCTGTTGTGTTTTTTTTTTTTCACAGTTCAGATATCTTCTTTGTATTCATCTAGGGGATCAAATAAGCCAGACATGCCTTAACTGGCACCAGCAACAAAGACAAATGCCTTGTAGCTGTGAGACCTCATGAAAGCCAGACTTTGGTCTCTTTGACCTTTTTAATACCATTTACACGTCTACAGAGTCTATTAGTGACATTTTTCCTAATGTGGAATTACTCACCTTTGAGCTTAGTATAAACTGAGAACTAAAGATTAGATATTTCATATGACACAAAGTAGATGATGATAATAAGATAGGTTTTATTGAATACATAATGCTTACACAATATTTAAGGAAATAAACTATTGTAGAATATGCATGGTTCCTGTTTCTTTTGGAATTTTATTTCACTTAAGATAATCACTAAAAATAACTTACTATAATGGATAAATAGCTCTACAAAGCAATCTTCCATTCAGGAAATTACTCATTACATGTAATTTTTAAGTTCAAGAAGAGATTGAGGTCTATCTTATAACAATACAAATAGTGGGTCTACCACACAATCTGAATTCCAGCACATTTAGTCGTCTAAATCACTATTCAGCTAAGTAATGAGTTACTAAAAAAAAGTAGAAGTGATATGCCTGTAGATTTGCTACACGAAGAGGAAGTTGGCTAGATGTTGACATCTGTTCCCTGGAAGAACAAATAGTCTTTCAATTACTTTATAGCTTGGCACACTACTAAAATTCAGTTGTCTAACATTTTGGATAAATATTTATCAAGGGTGCCCTGCACAGTTTCATTGCAAATTAAGAAATATTGGCAGTTGAACTGATGTAAATCTACAGAGGACCAGAGACATTTCTTTTGATCTCCGTCTTAGTAAGACGCTGTAAAAATGACCAGAACCTGATAGCACAGTCTCATCTCATAGAGGCTGATCTGCTGAAGAAGTCCTGCAGGACATGGTTTTGCTAAAGGGCACAGTCACAGGTCCTGTGCATGTCACAGATACAGGTCTCTACTTTGCAGTTATTCCATAAAGCTTTGGAATTGCTTTGTGGGAATATATTTCTTCAAAGAAATAAATTTATTCCCTGGAAAGTTTCGATGAACCATGAAATCTCAGCATAGCACTGCAGCCAGTGGGTTTTTTTACTGTCCCCTTATAATATTTTAAAATACTTTAGAAAAGTAAATAAAGACCTGTATTTTGCCTTTTGCAGCCATGTCTCCATAAAACAGAAGCAGTAAGTTTTGCTGGAGCATGATCTACAGCTGTTCTTTAAAACCTGTATAAGCTAGTAGAGAAGTCTGTGTTTACCTGTGTTTGGTAGTGGAGAAATCAACATTTCTTTGTTCTGACATTCTCTGTCTGACTTGAGAAACTTTAGTGTTTGCAGTGTATCTTGTAGCTACATTAGGAACACAGATGATAGGCAGAAAAAGTCAAGCTGCACGAGTCCCACTCAAGTGGGAATAAAGTAATGCCCTGAGTTCCCTGTTACAATTTTGTATGTGAAAGGTATATCGTGTTACATCTATTGAACATTTTGCAGACAAATTTTGTTATCCAATCCTTGCCCATTGTCTCATTTATTAAGTTGTACTTTTGTGAACAAAACCATGGGAATCCTTGCTTCCAGTGTTGAAGTATGCTGATTGACGTGTCCTAGTGATCTCAGGGGTAATCCTTAATCGTAGCATTGCAATAATACAGGATGGAGGTCAAATGGAGTGATGACCTGCAATTTTTCAGCAGCAGAAGGCTAATACAAGCTTGCTGTAATGGAAAATGAGTTGTAAAGTGCAAGTAAATTCAGCAACAGGCAAGAATCAAAATTATTTTGGTAAAAGTGTCAGTGTGTGACCACATTTGACTAATCAAATAAGCTTACATATTTATATCTAAGGAATTGTTTTGCAGTTTGTCCAGTGATGGGAGGAAGGGGTTTCTTCTCAAAACAAGCAAGAATTTTTTTGTTTCACTTGCTCAGTCATTGTAGCAGAAAGAAAGGTAGTGCTTAGGTTCTCAAAGAAGGGTACTGACTTAATTTTAATTGATAGGTTGTGGTTGAATCCACATGCTTCATCTGCCTGGAAAATGTTGTGACCTGGTGACTGGCAGTCAGTCTCTCTTGATACAGCCATTGTAATAATGATCTGGAAAGAGAAAAGAAATGTCACTTAGTGTTTATAGGACACCTGGATTCCAATCCTTGTACCAGTGGATTTAAAGAAAAAAAATAAAACATTTAACTTTAATCCTTCAGTTACTCTAATTGTTTTACTTTCATGAAAATAAATATTTTGTTTTCTTTGGATTGAGTTGCAGTCAGGTTTTGTCCAAGCTTCTTTCTACTGGACTAAGATACTGGGAAAACAGGACTACTGAAGTGCTGAGTTCAATTTCTGATACAAGGTGTTGCCTCTGATCAGCACACAAATGGTATTTGAATGTGTTGCTTTTATGATTTAGTGGTTTTGTCACTGAAATGCCCTTTTGTGTTGAGTTCTGCCTTTAACTTAAAAAGAGAATTTAGTCCTTGTGCTGGAAACCTCTCTGTTTTAGGAGTCTGTATATGTGCACAAACCTGCAGCCCAAAATTCATGAGGACAGGCTGGATTTCCTGGGTTCTTTTCAAAACTTTTAATTGAGGAAAAAAGCAAACTGTGTTCAATAATAGTGATCTCCCTCACAGTTCAACACAAAGCCTTAGCTGCAATCTTAAGAACATCAACCGATATTCAGGGTTGACATATGTATGGTTTGGGTCTGTGATATGTTGTGTGTTTGTTGGGGGAAGCATGAGGTTGTAATTAAGGTTTTACATTGTACTGTGTGGAAAGATTAATGTGTTTGTCTGTAACGTGTTTCTTCATCACTGGGGGACAGGGGAAGTTCTTAATAATGATGACAAGCCTGTCACTGAAAATATGCCATTTGGGCACTGGCATGAAATTAAGTATTGTCCCATAATTTGTCATATCCTGGGTTTGCCTTCTGAGTGATGCATTTATTCATCTTTTTTTTCTTTTGACATGAAATTTTTACTAAGAAATTTGACACTAAAGAAAAGAAAGATTAGTACTTCTTTCAATTTCAATTCTTGTAATTGAAATTTATAATGGAATATTAATTTTAAGAGTGCGTGAATAAGGGACATCCCTTTTGAGATGTTTGATCAGAAACTGCTCCCTATATCCTGAATCTCAGATGTTAAAAATGGAAAAAACCCTGAAAATATTTATTTTCCTTTATAAATCCTTTAATTTAGTTTGTAAAAGGTACTTTACGGCATGTGTTTATCATCCTTAACAACTGTGCTTGACCTTGTGCTCATGGGCAGCACCCTGAAAAGCAGACTGGAAGAAATATGGAAACATGCAAAGCATATCATGACTAAATTGAAATATCACTGCTGTTCAGTTTAAATGGCTGGAACACCTGAAGTAGTTCTGTCACACAGTCATTAATTGAGGAGGCAAGCATTGTGTAACAAAGTTTGCTTAATGAAATTTAGTAAATTTTATGACTAAAGATGTTTAAGTTTATTTAGGAAGTGGAGTAAATGTTGGGAAAAAGGTAGGTAGGGGAATGTGTCCCTGCCCATAGCAGGGTTGAAGCAAGATGGTCTTTAAGGTCCCTTCCAACCCAAACCATTCTGTGGCTCTTTGATAATTGTGTGATTTTAGAATGTTAGAAATTAGAGGAGAAGAAAAACATTAGGATGAGTAAATTCTTGGTGATTTGTATGGAAAATGGAAATACCAATGATGTAGCTGAACCAGAGAGGGAATATTGGAGAGAAAAAGAGGTTAGTACTGAGATGCTGGAAACAATTGGGAGAGTCAGTAGTAAACAGCAGTGCTCTTTCTATGTAAGTGCTTATTTTAATGTAAAATGTCTTTAAACCAGTTTTTTTCACCTCAGGTACGTTTTGTAAGTAATAATCATCTTTTCCCATCAGTACTCTGGACTGATGCAGTGGCATTTGACCAGTTAAGTACACATTTGTGGAAGTTTTTTCACTATAGGGTCTTAACATAGTTCTCAACTCTGGGTCGCCAATAAAGAACCATATGCAAGGTCACTGTTTCTCATGTGATTCTATTGTTATGATATAAAAATAATGTCGTTTGATTTCCTTTTAAATATGTGGCCTATGAAGATTGAGACATTGTCCCAACCGATGCCAAATCCTTCATCCCACAGATACCCATTTATGGTACAAGTACCTGAACTGAGCTGAACCCTGAATGTTGGCTGGACAACAGGGAGTTGAACTGCTCAGGAGTCATAGCCCCTGGCTTAGATTTGGGAGATAGGTGTGAAATGGACACTGCAGTCTTCTACTTCCACCTCAACTGTCCTTTTCCCTCTTATTTGATTCCCATGTCCTACTGTTCTTTCATAGGCTCCTAACACCTTGGTAGCCTCCTTACACTCTGCATGATGGACTTATATTGTGCCCTCTGGAAATGAACATGTCTTTTTTTTTAAGGATGTTTATATTTCAGCTGGCAGTGTCTGGACGGATGGATGCCTGGGAAAGCCAATGATAAGGGAAAAAGCCTTTGCTAACAATCATAATGGAATGACATAAAGTGATATATGTACGAATGTGGCAGTGAGAGCAGGGTACAAATAATTTAACAATAAATTTCTGTGTTTAATTATACACAGATTCAGACCAGATTTTTTTTCTTCCCAGGCATGCCTATCGTGGGAGAGATAGCACTGTAGAGGCTTAAAAAAATAAGGAGGAAGTTTCTCATGAGTTTTGCTGAATTAGTGAGTGAACAATGCTTTGATACACCAGACCTCTCTCTGAGTAAGAAATATTGCAATAAGTTATAAACTTAGTTCATGTCTGAATTATGCATTGTGTACTTAGGCTATGCTAGACCTATAGTATGTTTATCTGTTGACTTCCACTAAGATTTAAGGTCTATTTTGACTTAATAACTTGCTTTATTTTGTTTGACATATATTTTATGTTTTCCATGTGCATGGATACATAAGATACACAATCGTGGGTGAGGGTCTTGAGAGAAAGTACAGCGCTATAAGTGCTAATAATAGTGGCTGTTGCATAAAAAAATAACACATCCCTGTTTGTTTCTGGTGTCTTGTCACCCCTTAACTGGTGTAGAAGCCTTAATAAATGGTAAGAAGCAGAAAATAAAGAAGTTGTCTATAATTCTTTTATTATATTTTACTTGTCAAGACCAAAACATTAAAAAAACACAAAGAAATTTAAAAAAACTTAAGATCTGTCTCCTGCTGACACACAACTGTTGTGTTCAGTGGAAAAAATAGTTCCACAAAGTGTACTGATGATTGGCATCCTATTGTACACCTCAGTTTCTGTTTCTGCTACTAATAAAGATTAGCGAACAACTATGTGAGCATATGGAGTGCTCTTAATTTTAGATATTATTTAGGATATTATGCAGATTAAATTGTACTTATTTGATATTAGAAATTGTAAGAATACATATGTTTTAGAAAGTAAAAAGTTTTCAGCAGTTTGATCTTTGTTGTTAAATAGAGAAATATTAAAGCTAAACTACTGCATCTAAAAATTCTTTGACTTCTACATTATTTCTGTCTTTTAGTTTTTTCACATTTGGCTTCCTTTTACTTCATGATTTATAAAGGAAGTCAAGGGCAAACTGCTGTTGTTATGGACCCCTGCTGTTTCAAAGCAGAGCTGAAGCTAATCACTGCTTTCTTTGAGATGTATATAAGAAGATTAAATTTAAAAAAATTGGGACTTTTAGTGGAGGGAGTATAATCCTCAGGGTTTATTAAAGTTTTGACTGAGGTGACAGGGCAATTCTTGCCATTTTGTCAAAGATGATAGAGGAATAAACAAAAAGAAAGAAAATTCCAGAAACAAGTCCAAAGCAAGGAAGCAATCTGTCCAAAGACAACTTTCAAGTCAGTGGAGTTCATAGAGGAAATCGAGGAACTTGCATTGTCTTGCTTTGGTCCTGCTTTTCTGACATGTTGAGCACCTCCAGAAGTGCTGGTAAAAAGCACTGGTGAGATTCTGTGTGGGGAAGCTGATTTTAGAATGTTATTGTGGGCATGCTTTGGCTGTTTGGTATTCTTGACAATTTGGCTGCTTTCCTGTCCTCCGCTGCAGATGAGCAGCTCTGAATGCGGAGCTGTGAGTGTGGAACTGTGGGACAGGACGGGAGTGTGTTTGTCCATCTGGTTCCTTTTTATTACGTCCATGGACATCAAAAGACAGAACCTGAAAGCAGTGCAGTGCCTTTTGGGACCATCCATCCAAGATCTATTGGATGCTATGAAGTAAATATCATAAAATGTTTTATTCTGCAGAATAAATTTCATTCTGTACAGAACAGGCCTTCTGCTGTGGGGTTGATATGTTGCTAACATGGACATTAGCAACAATAAGAACTTTTAAGTAGGTGGTTCTGTAGGGTGGGGTTTCTTTTAATTGAAGTGGTTGGCATAATAATGAATGATTCAGACCAATCTTCACCTGAGAAACTTTGGTTTATGCATTCTGATGTAGAAGACAGATGTGAGTGATTTTTACAGATGCTGACTCAATTTTAATGTAAAGCTGTCAGAAAGGTTAGCAGGAATGCAGTGTCAGAAACACACTCATTAGCTGAGGATGATCCTCCTGTTCTGTAGAGCAATGCGAGCTTGAATTCTAGGAATTCTAGAAACTGCAGCTATACATCATTATCTGAAGCAATTAAGCTTGTCAGGTCTTGTTAGCTGGGATGCAGCTCTGAGCCAGTGGAGCTGGAGTCCTCGTACTTTGGAGTTATTTAATTTATGCTGTGTCGGGGCTGCACACAAGCCCTCTGAGCCAGCAAACCTCATGTGAAGTGAGATAGACCTCACTGCCGTTCTTGCCTTTGCCTAATTTTTTGACTGCATTACCTGTGGATCTTGGTTTACAAAGCCAATTTCACCTTTATATTACTGTGTTTATCATATTGCCTGACACTGTAGCTTTTGAAAGGCTAAGGAAAAGCATACCTGGAGAACACACTATTAAAACACTGAACTATTTGTGGAGACTTTGCAATGGAAATACCATTTATCTTCCTATGCAGTAATTTCAAGATCAAGCTGAGGGCGATGTTCCGGGCAATGTAATATGATTATACTTTTTGGGGGCTGGACAATATATCCTTTTTGAAAAATGGTTATGTATTGATGACTGAAAAGGAAAATTTGACAACTGCAGTGAAAATAACATCCCCCTTGAAAAAGTTTGTTTGATAAAATTATGACATCCCAGTATAAATTCACTATTACACTTTTTCCAAATTTTTTGATCACTGGGAAAAAAATTCTGTGATCAAAATAAAGCTGAACTGTTGAAAGTAGAAAGTCTTTCTTACCTGATATTAAAGCCATGGCTTTTATGATTTCAGGATTTTGTCCAATATTTTATATGGTTTGTTTTCATATACAGAATTAAGTTTGAACCGCTGTTTCTCCAATAAAAAAATACCAAGTTACAGTATACGTGTTCATGTAGAAACTGAGAAAAAATTCCGTTAATGCAGGCCTGAGTAAAGATCTGTAAATTTTTCTGTTCTCCCTCTGTGTTGCATTCCTCTAAAAAAAAGAAATGAGGGAAGAAAGTGCTTAAGAAATATTTGTAAGTAAATACAGTTTGGTTGTTTTTTTTTTTTTAATTTTAATGGAACCAAACTATGATCCAGCCCTGCCAATGTTTAAGCGTTACTTGATTTTTAGATTGCAAATACTTCCCCTGATTTTTGTCATGTACATTTGTAACCACTGGCTGAATCAAAGCTTCTGGATGTTTCCAAATGAGAGCTGTAAACTTCATTATTAATACAGAAAATTATGTTTAATATGTCTCTGAGAAGAAAAACAAAATTCAGAGTTATTTCATTAAGCTAGTAGAGGAAGCTTTGAAATCTCTGTTGAAGATGATGTTGTAAAAATTGAAACTGCTCAAACACAGAGTTACCATATATCGTTTTTTAAGAGGAAAGGCCTTTTCCTAGGTGAACAGGGACATTATTTATTTAGAATATATGTCTGCACAGTAAGGTATAATAAATCTACATAGAAAAGCAGCCACAAAATAATTTTACTATTACAGTTGGTGTCCTGGGCCAGATTAATCCCTGTTTTTTTTCTGGTAGATCAGTAGAATGCCACTAGGGATTCATTTATCGCTTACAAAAACACCCATTCCTCAAATGTAACTCCCAAAGCCATCACCGTCTCTTGTATCAGAATATGGCCAAATGTTGTGTATCTATGTATATGTATGCTGGTTTTACGTGCCTTTTGGCAAAAGTTACCATAACATACCATTGCTCATTCCAGATGTTGCAAAAAATAAAATGCTTAAGCTAGAATTGCAAACAGAGATGAACTTGCACTCTGGATATTCTTGCATCCCTTGAAATCTGAACGCCTTACATTGCAATCAGTCCTTCTGTATAGGGGTTTGTGAAAGCCAGATCTTCCAAGTTCTCCAAGTAAGATAAAATTTTTGCAGTTGTGTAATGTTTAGTGCTAAGATCAAGTATTTCTGGTCTTGCTGTATGAGAAGCCAACACTGACTTCTAATGGGCGAAAGCTGTCTGAGTCAAAGAACCACATATAGGCATTAAAAAATTGCTGTCTAAATTACTCAGTCTCCTTTTGGAAATTTTTAATTGGGATATTTTGAATTTAGGAGGAGGAATAAAGGTGTGTTTCATTAGCAAAAAAAAAAAAAGTTTTAAGTGGCATATTATCTCTATTTTTTTTATATATATATATATATCACCCAGTTGTTTTACATCTAAGTGTCATAACATCAGTGTAGGTAACTTGTGTAATGTTCCTAGTGTGATTCTTATTTGGTAGATTAGAGTTGATATAGAAAGAGACAAGCAGATTTGAATAATTGTGTGTATATCTATGCAATTTAGAAACAGATCTTCAGTATTTTCTAAAATGACAGGGTCCGTGATGGAAATCCTTTTCATGACATGATCTAGAAGTATTATCAGCACTAGCTTCTGTGATTCATACCTTGGGTCACCAGTCCTAAGCAAGTTCCTATAGACCTATCACTAGGTATAAAAGAGAGCTTCATGAATGTAGGTAGTTTCTTTTCTTTCCTCTGGAGCAGGAGTGTCTTCATTACTCAAACTCTCAGGAATATTTGGTAAAAAGGTGCAAACAAGGTGTATCACTGTGTTGAGAGCCTGTGAATTTCCAGCACCCCTGATGGTGAAGAGTTGAGATGTAATTAGCAACGTGTTCTGTTTGCCATGGATTGGTTACTACTTACCAGGGTATATTTTTCAGAAATTCCGTTGAGTTTTTGTCTGTATCTTTAAATGTTTAAATACAATTTTTTGGGGAAAAAAAAAATTAAAGTATTTTTTTCCTATTTTTCCTTTAGGTAACTTTACCCAAGTGATTTGTAGAACGTAGGACAGAGGCAAGAGGCACATAATTATCTCATGCCTGGTCCTCTAACTGTACTAGGCCGTTAGTACTGGGCATGTTAGTTCTAGGCTAGTCAGTACTAGGCATGGAAATGTGAAGCTGTGTTCTGGTCAGGTTGTTGAGAGTGCTGTGAGCAGGTAAGGAGGTCAAAGATGTATGACAATTTTCAGTCATTTTGTCCACAGGCAGCAGCTCTCTTTTATATTGTGCATGTTATGTTAGCAGTTCATCTTTCTCTGAAAGCCCTGCCCTGCTCTGAGCTAGCAAAGATTCATTACCTCCACTCCAGCATTCCATGTCTGCACGGCAAGAGGTGCTGATTTACCTTCCTGTTTTCACCATCTACCTTCAAATGTGCCTAATGCATTGCCTGTTGACAATAATTGTAGCCTATATTTCATTTGCATACATTGGCAAGGATATAAGAACATAGAAGTATAAGACTATATCATCTTATAAAATGTCAAATTCTTCAAATAGCATTCCCCTATGCAGCAATATTGGAGATGAGAGATGTTATGCATCCTTTTGTGGAAGTATTTTTACGATTGCAGCATGGAGAGAGTGTATTAATTTTTTAAATCTTCACGGGTATCAGTACAAAATTTCCTTGTGGTGTGTTAATATATTAATAATGAAACTGCCTTAAGTGTTAGTTCCCACAGGATCACTTCAAGATACATATGTTAATGAGAGTAGTTCTCTCACAGATAGCTTGGAGGAGTTTATTGAAATTCCAAGTACTTACAGGCCAATTAGTTAAATTTGTGTCCCAAAAGCTGTGAGCTGCAGCTAAATATTTGATCTTACTACTGTGAATTAAAATGATTTCTCAAATTTTATGCCACAGTTCTTTATTACTTAGCATAGTAGTGAGGAATTTATATTAAAAAAAACCAGCAAGACACTGGATGTTTTGAAAGTAGTTTTTCCTGAGAGGAAAATACAGAATGAATGACTTTCTTAAATCTAGATCTTTTAAATTAAGAAACAACCACCCTCTAATATTTAATTGGGAGAAAATTAAGATAGAAAACAAGTTTTTTTTAGTTTGTGTAATTTTTTTTTTCTTTTTAGTTCCGTGTCTGTGTTTTGCAAAGTTCAGCAGTCGAGCATGACTTAAAAAACAGTAAAGTTCCCTTAGGGACACTTTGGGGATTAGAGACATACTGTAGTAGAAAATGTAAACATGATAGAGCAAAGAGCAAGGTCATGCAGAGCACTGTCTGTTAGCAGAAGATCTTAAAATTGATTCACTGCTTCTCTATAAATTCTCTCTGCAGAGAAATAGTGATCTCTGATGCATAGACTGGGTGATCATTCTTGCAGGAAGGTTTTGCATAAAATACAGTTGCTTAAGAAGACTGGAAAGATGACACTTTCAAATAATCAGTTGTGTTATTCCAGTCTAGAATTAATGGTCTTAGTGTAAGGGCTTGTTAGACTTAAACTATCAAAATAAAGTGAATTACTGTAACCTAAAGAAGTTTCTGAAGTTGCTAGGATTATAGATTTATATTGTGCTTTTAAGAAGGACAGAAATTGAAGCCCAGGTGAGGACTAGTGCAGTATAACTGATCTAAGGTACCAATAAATCCTGATCTCCTTGAACTCAACTTTTGGCCACAACGTCAAAAGGTGCCATTCATTCTTATTATAAAATTGGGTTTCTTTAGGTGTATTGCTTTTTAGAGCAGTCAGGCCTCATCAGTGTTAAGTGTGTGTTCATCACCTTTGCAAATCATTGTCACCATGATTTTAGTTTGGAACAATATTTCCCTTACGGTCTGCCCACATTTTTGAAAGTGATAGTGATTCTTTCTCCTGTGGGCAGCACAGACAAGTGCTCTTATGTGGGTCTGAATTCACATCCACTATGGAAAAGACAGAAGTGCCATGTCTGCCTGCCAATGTTGAGGTTTGCCACTGGAAGCTGAGGGATTACAAAGGATTTTAATTTTCTAGGGTATCATTTCCTTAACCTGCTGCATCATTCCATTTTTTGACTAACAGGCTTTTAAAAAGGACAGATTTGTTCTGTTAAAGAGTCTGGTAATTTTTTTTTTTTGGAGATATACTTTGTAGTCAGGGAACAGAACATAGGTATCGAAACGCTAAAGCAACTGATAGTTGCTCTTACCTGAAGATTAAATAAGATTCTGGGGAATATGAAGAATGTTGCAGAATATTTGTGACCCTTTACCAACTCCTACAACCACAAATGGATGGGATTTAAGGGAGGATCTTACAAGTAGGATTCTTGCTGTTCCTGACCAGCAAAGCACTTAAGCACTTAGCTGAAGCATGTGGGTAGTTCCACTGAATCCACATCTGATTTGCTTGTGAGAAAGCATATGTTTAAATGCTTTAGTGAACAGGAGCAGACCACTCTGGGGCTTTCAGGACTTGACCCTAATAATCAAGAAAAAAATTCTCAAAGGGATTCTGTAGACTTTGAATATAATCCCTAATGATGAGTGCAGGTTTTTGCCCACATCTTTCTACACCCTTGACTCAATGAACTCTCAGAGTCACTTGTTTCTGTTAAAACTTGTGTAGATGTATGTATCCCTTTTACAGTGTTTCTCACTTTCCTTATAAACTGTGTCTTCAGTAATTTGAAAAATTTCTTTTTCTTGTTGTAACGCTGTAGCACTTTATGGGAAATATTGGTTGTTTGTTTAACAATGGGCATGGGGAGGACTTCACATTTGGGGTGTGAATATGAAAGCCATATTTAATCAGTGTATTTCAAATATATTATACAAGGAAATAATCATAACCCAGAAATTCTAGAGTAGGGAAGTGATGGAAATTCTGGGTAGAGGTTGAAGTTCTGGATAGGAAAATTTTTTTTTGGCAGCTTTGATCATGGTGAAAAACCCCTGAGCAAAGATCAGTGCGTAGTCGTTTTTATAATTCTCGAGTTTTAGATGGACCTCTTCATTCTGTTGCAGTTGTATGATGTTTATTTTCTTTCTGTTAGAATTACTGTTTTTAAAATGCTCATTTGAAGTAGAATAGATGTTAGTCTAACTTTTGTAATAAAGATTGCATTTTATCTAGTGCAGTTTTGGTTTACCACCGTTCTCTATTATTAAAGTAGAATATGCAAATATATACTTTGGTGCTGCATTATACATGATTAACTCATAGCACAGAATCAATAGATTTGGAAAAAAAGGTGCTGTATATAAAGCAAACCTGAAGGTTTAATAAGCTTTGGGGGTAAACAGCTATTTTTAGTGCATTTGTCTAAATGTAGATATTTTGGTTGATAATGAGTAAGGGTAAAGAGGCTACTGCCATCTTACATGCATGAGATCAGTAAGATGGAACTTTTATTTTGGACGATTTTGCATTACAGATTAATTAGCTGCACACATGCTGTGCAATTACAATTTTAATAGCATGGTCAGCTTTGAAAAAGAAAAAAAAAAGCTGAGTTCTTGATGTCATTGGAGAAAAAATTTGGAGAATGGCAGTATAAATGGGTGAAGAATATGCCTGATGCTCTTTTCCATTTATCCTAATCTTCCTTTTTAGCTGTTACCTAAACCCTGTTTGAGACATGTACTTGGTCCCATTGGCTCTAAGCAAAATGAATGTATTTCCTTTTCACTGATTTCTTAAGTAACAGGACTGGGTGTCTCCTGAACACACTTTTGCTCTGCGCTTCAGTCTCCTTCCCTTGTAAGTCATTCCATATGTTTATTGTACGTGTCAGATTGTTCAAACTGTTATTTCTAGATTGTTTCATTTAAGATTTATTTTTAAACTGGCAAATACAAATTTAGTGAGCCTGCCTCTGTGTGGACCAGTGTTGACACCCTGTGGCTAACTAGATTGGATCACAGAGGAGTATTTAGTGGGGATATCCTAAGGGACATCTCCCAGGCTTTAGCCATTGCTTGAATACAGTAGTCTTATAACTGAGCTACATACTAACTGTGCAGCAGGCTTCTACTCTCATTTCCTTGAGGGAACACGTGAAAATAGTACAATAATATATTGAATAACAACTGAATTTTATGGCTGCTTTTCCTTATCCTGATTTGGTACCTTTTAACTGCTTCTATGCTAAGAGAAGAGCTGGATGTGAAGTGTGCAAAAGCATTATGTGATGTGTGGTGAAGGTGTCTTTCAAACAGTCATAAAATCAGTGTTCTATTCATTGACCATTTCAAACATTCAGTTACAAAATCTTTAGGTCTTTTTTTACTGCTCTTGTGAACATGGCCTTTCTCTGGAAATTGTTGCTATGTTGCTCTGTTGCTATTTTATTAAATACATCTGAATGTCTATCTTTACACTAAGTGCAGTGCTTCAGCCTTAAAGCGCTAAATTCAGAGCAGCACCACTGATTGCAGAGACTTTAATTTACTGGGAGCAAGGTGTACTTTAAGCACTGATAAAAATATGCATTTGTAATAACACACACTTGACTTTTACTATGGATTTAAGGCATCATGTGAAAATATAAAGCCTTGATATTATTTTTTTGTTATTTAGCTGTGTAACAATGACTAAAAAAACCCTCATGTTTCACTCAAAGTACTTTTTTATCATTCTTTAAGAAAACGCCACAAGTGAAGCCAAGGAATAAAGAAAACGTCAGAATAATTTCACCATTCATGAAGTCAAAGGCTGAATTTTTGCCAGTAGTTAGTGTGTTCATCGAGTAGTCATGAATAGGAAATCATACCCTCTCCAGGCACTCAGGTGAAGTGATGGTCCTTACAGCATAACCTCATGGACTGGTTCATATCAAGATGTGCAGTTTTTTCTCTCCTTCCTTCATCCCCATTCCTTTTTCCTCCCTTCTGCCTCCAGACACTCACACTTCCATTGGGAATACTCTCACATCAGCTCTCTTAAGCTGCCCAGCACAAAGGAAGGGAAAGAGGGAATCTTCCAAGGGAGCAGGTGCCAAGTCATTTAAGACTTTGTGGATCAAAATTAGCACTTTCAGTTTCACCCAGACATTCGCAGACAGCCAATGCAGGTCACAGAGTGTTGGTGTAAAGATCTTTGTCTGAAATACTCTATTTGCTAAATGGATTGCAGCCTTCTGCATTAGCTCAGATCGCCCCTTGCATGAGCCCTGGAGTGGCCTCATGTTGAGCACATCACAGTAATTAGCCCATGAGGGCACTTTAGACTAAATTCTTACCTGACTTTACACCCTCTACAGTTCCAGCCATCCCAGGGTATATGGCATTTAAATCAGAGCAGTTATGATATGAGTTGTTGACCTGGCACCATTGTGAGCTGCCTGTTCTCTATAACTACTAACTAGAAACCTTCCCCTCTTCCTTAAATAAACTGTATATCAGCTTTTTTGGGACATTGTACCCACTGATGCCACATGACTTGTGTTAACCATTAAGAATAATCATTAGATCTGTTAAAGCTACTGTGATTTCAATTTTTTTTTATGATCTAAAGGAATACCGAAAAAATCTGTTTTCTTGGGTTAACTGAGGAGTTCTGTGGCAGTGTATTTTTAGAAAATAGCTAGTTGAGCCTTTTTTCCTCCCTGTCTTTCCATAGGTAATTCACTGCACCAGTCCTTGAGGTAAAGTTATTTTAATATGGTCTATTTGATATTTCTCCTTTCATTTTAACCCTTAAGGCTGGGCAGAAAGCTGCCCCTCTGTAGTGCTCTGTGGGCACTACACCCCCCAAAAGATCCTTCCACTTTAAATAACACCACAATCCAAAAGGCTCTGTCACTTCAAATTTATGCAACCCATGCTGCTTTTGCTGTACTGAAGATTTTTCTTATGGTTTTGAGGGAGAACAGGTCTGCCTTGTGAGCTTTCCACCCTATCTCCCTTTAACCTCTCAAATCTCTTTGCCTCGTTTCAAGTTTCATTACTTATACTTTGACCAGCTTTACTTGTTTCCAGTTTTAGACTTTTGCATTCCAGTTATTGTATTCACTTGGGAATAAAAGCTTGGTGTGCTATAAATTTACTTTTCTTTTACAAGAAACAGAATATAGTTCTTTGGAAGTTAATCTATTGTCCCCATTCATCTGATAACCTTTGGGCTGGTTTTTTTTCTTTGAGAAAGTGAGTGAAAACATATTTTAGTGTTCTTGTGACAAAGTATTTTAGTATAAGGAAGTATATGGATTTACTGTATTTCAATATAGTCTTGCATGCAAGGATCTCAAAGACATAGCATTTAGAAATTTTTAGACAATGCACAACAAATTTAAACAAAACACAATGTGGATTCTCTTTTACTTTTCCCTTTTACAATGGGAAAATATCTTTCTTTTCTCTTTAAGTGTCTTACTCTTCATAATCCTCCATAAAACTTGAAAGTGTCAGTCATCTAGATAATTGAAAACATCAAATAAATGTAAGACTTATATACTTGTTAAATTAACTACTGAGTACATTTAAAAACAAAAGTTTATAGCAAAAATTTTTTTTCCCAAGTGTTTTTTGCTTCTAATTATGCACTAAGAAAAAAAAAATAGATTTTACAGTTAGTGAGGTTAAAATATTCTCTTCTGTTTAGTCTTTCATCTTGAGTTTTGAGAAGATGAACTATCATGTTTATCATACTTATTTTGACCTTAACCTTTTTTTAATGAAAGAGACTTAAAATATCCCAGCTGGCATGTCTCCCACTGTTGTGGAAAAAAAAAGAAGAAAGAAAACTTTGAGTAGCTCTTCCTGTGCAGCAGTCGTAGCAGGCTGAATAAAACCATATAATGTATTAAGCAGAGAGTCAGTAATCTGTTATTTGGAGATGGAATTCGAAACATGTCTTGCCCCAGTTTGTTACAAAACTATGAAGAAACACTGTAGAGAGAAAAAAAAGTCATAAAATATATTAGCAAGTATACAAAAGCATTAAACTATGCTTTATATTTGTAATTTTGCATCAATAAATACAATCCCAACAATCATCATAACATCTTTATAATTTTAATATAAGGTAGTTTGGCTCAGTGCTAGGTTTATGAAACAGACTATTAAGTTTGAACTAGGACATTCCACGTGTTTTTAGTGGAATTTACAAAATGTGTACCAGCTGAAGATCTGATTCAAGGAACGTTCTGTAAACCTCTGTACATCGCCTACAAAAGCACACTGAAATTACAGGTGAGAATTAGCTCTGGGAATATGTTCTTGTATGAGGATCAAAAAGACATCAATGCACATAAGTCAGAAGATTCTGCATTGGTGCAAAAGATAATGAAATACAAGGATTATCTTTCTTTTTTAATTAGTTCATGATTTTTTTCACAAGTGTGTCGTGCATCAAATTTAAAGGAGATGAGGTGTAGTTATCTTGCTGTCTGTATCAGATGTCTGTTCGTGAATACTCGCTGAGAGCTTCTGAATGGAGAACACCTTGCTCCAGATCACTTCCAGACACGTGGGAACCAGTGTAAGGCTTTCCAGATAACAGCAGCATTTGGTCAGGGTCAAAGATGAGAAATAATTCAGTGCCTTGGGTCTTATTCTGGTGATGAGCATTCTGTTCTGGTACTCAGAACCTGAAATGTATGCTTTTAGTTTTTGGCAGTTCCTGCAATTCTGGAAGAGTAAATAACACTTTTTCTTTTTGAACCGAGGGAGAATCAAGCAGACATACCCTGTAGCTTATGAGTAAGGTTTAGGAGTAAAAGTTTTAGGAACTCTTTATAAGAGTACTTCACCTAAAAGCTCTTAGTAGCTGCACACTCTAGCTGCGTATAAAACCCACGTATATTGCTGATTATGTTATATGCATAATTAGAATTTTATCTAGGTAAAAGGTTCTCTTCTCTTAGAGTACTAGAAAGAGTGTTCTTCCTGACTCCATTAAAATTATCCATGCCTTATGAGTGTTACTGCTAATTAGTGCAGTATAAAGTTCTTGAAAGCCATACTGGAAAGCCACACATCAGCAAATGCATGCCCTTGTGCATTGGTGTAACAAGTTGGTGTAACAAGGACTTTACTTAATGTGTTCAAAATCCCTGGGAAGTTCCTCTGGATTATTTGTGATGTCAGTATTTCACCTGTTCAGCTCTAATATCTCAGATTTTCTGGCTTTTCATTCAAAGCCTAAATATTTGAGAAGGTGAAAATGTTTGTCTGTTTTTTTCTTAACAGGACCAAAGTCCTTTAATTTATATGTCACGCTTGAAGTTGTGTACAGTTGTGGCAATTACCTGGAAGGAGCTGTAACTTTTGTCAGTCTTGTGGCATCAGTTTTAGCCTGATACGCTATTGGATCAGAGGGACAAAGGGTTCTGAGTAGGAGAGAGATTCAAGACTTGTATCTCAGCTAGTTTATTATTCTTGGTAAAAATCATAAATGCTGATGGAGTAGGATTGGCAAATTTGTTCTTTATGAATGATCTGAAGTAATTACAAGTTCCACAACCTCTATTCCACAAACCTCTATTTGGCTAAAAAGACTATCAAGTAGCAGTAATTTTTAATCCAGTGTCTTCTAAATAAGGAAGAAGAAAATGAATGAGATATAATTATCTAAAAAGTGTTTGCTTGAAAGCTGTCAATGTCCTGATAACTTGAAAAAAACACCCTTAATGAATATTATAGAAATATGCCATATTTAAGCATTAGATGTTCATTATCCTGTAAGTAGATATCCTAATTTATTTTTCTCTTTGTGCTACTATTGTGTGAGGGATGGATAGTGGTAAAGTGATGTTAAAAAGCTTGGTTATGGTGGCATTATGTAACAGTCACTTTTCAACACAGTTATAGTATTTCAATTTGCAAATTTTACATACTAAAAAAAAAAATCGTCCAGCAAGCTGCAAACTTTTAAGGACTTGAAATCTGCCAAATTATAGCCACTTATTTTTGCCTGACATATTTTCAGCTTAGACCCACATAGGAGCTGCCAAACTTGTTTCTTTTCATTACCTGTTCTATGTCTGGCTCGAAGTTTAGATTTTAGAAAATGGAAAAAAGCTGTTTGTGAAATCACAAGGCTCTTGAGCTCTTAGTTTCCTCTTAGTATCAATGTTTATTTATTTAGGTTTGGGCTGGGTTTCAAAAGATTGAAATTGGAAACAGAGAAGGTGACTCTGAATACCATTTATCTGTATGTAAGCGAACATTCAATGTACATTTAATTTAAAAAATTGCTGTTTCCTACAAGAGGGAGATATTTTTCACATTGTTAAAACATTTTTAGAGGTCACTAGGTGGTCATGTCACCAGCAGGGAGTTTTTGTTTGGCAGGCTGCATTAGCAGTTAGTAACAAATGCCTCCCATGATTCTGCATTCAAAAGGAGTTGCTTTGCAAGTAACAAATACTTACAACCTGAGAACTGAAGTATAAAAAGTAGTGACAGGGGAAAATGTTTGGAAATGTAAAACAGCATCTTTAGTGGCCAAATTGGAGTGTTTAGGGAGTTGAAGATTACATATCTACTTTATACTTGAGCTTGGAGTTTACAGAAGCAATAATATTTTCACTACTGCAGTTGTGAGTCTCATCATTTCTAAAGAACCGTAAATTTGCAGCATACGGAAGTCCTTGGTTTGGGCTGTAATTAACTCTTTCAATAAAATTGTCATCAGAGCCTTCACACTCATTTAAAATTTTGTTTCCTTATGTGGATTTGCATATTTTATGAATGCCTGTAAATATTATGACTTAGTTTTCCTCAGATTTAAAATGTTTTAAAAACTAAAAAGAAATAAAACTGAATAACACCAAATGTGTACGGAAAGTTTGGCCAAATCTCCACTGGGAGAGAATGGAAGCTGTGTTTGAGAAATTCTTTGTAATCTCTTACTTTGTTGTCTTTCTGGATTGAGATATGGTGTGTAAATGTTTGCTAGTGAGAGCACAATGGAAATAGTATTTGGAAAGTAAAAGTACTGAGAGTTGGATTGCAAATATCAATTTGTTATATGTGTAATACAATTCATTTTTAAACAAATGTCATTAGTACCTGGAACAGCTAAGGATTTCTTCCCTTAAATATAGGGTTCACTGTTTCCTGAGGAATGTAATAGGGATATTCTGGTTATTCTAGTGTATAATTTAGGCCCATGTCATCCCACCATGCCAAAGAAATCAGGGAGGGACTCTAGAAGAAGATAATGCTCATGGTGATGCTAATCTGAAGAAGCTGCTTGACTTCGGACTGCATTGATTCACACTTAAACTCTGACCGTGGCACCTCTCTTGTTGTGTTGCCAAAATCTCCACAGTCCCTAGGCTTTATGCACTGAGATGTCCTTGATAGGCTGGCCGTATTTGTCATTTAAACTGACCATGTCCAGAGTGAGAACCTTTTGGCAAGAGAAGATCTGTTGTTGGACACACTGGCTTCCCAGTTTCACATGAGGTGCATGAAGGAGAGTCTGCAAGGGATGGACAAGGCCAGAGCTAGGATGAATTGGACACATGTGGTCTTTTCCTTTGGCACCTCAAAATACATGTTTTCTCAAAACAGAGCTTTGCCCTTCTCCAAGACAGTCTCTTGTTGATGGACAGTGCTGAAAGTCTGTGAATGGAGATTCTCTGAAGGATGGCAGGATGAGATCTGCGAGTAATCCCATCAACTCACCTTTACACTCAACTTCCACGGGAAGGAAACTCTAGAATATATGAGGTAGAAGAGAGTTGCTGTGCCCTCTGGTCCTGTGACCTTGTTGAAGCCAGGCCCCCAGTCTGGATGAGCTGAAGAATAATGTATGCCAGCTGTGCAGGCTGCACGTAACATTGGGAACCAAGAATCTTTGACAAAAAAAGGTGCTTGGAAATGCACTTTAGGCCAATTGATACCACATGGTGACCTTATGAGGACTAGAGTCCTTGGGGTCCCTTTTCAGAATTAGACTTGGACCAAATCTAGCAGCTGGATTTTTTTTGCTCTGGAGGGTTGCTGTGGTTTAGTTAGCTGTACTATCGCTTGTCTATATTGAAAAGACCATGCCTGGAATTCTCAATATCTCTATTTTATTATACTCTGAAGACACATTCTGATAATTTTTTCTGGGGATTCCTGGCAGGAGCAATATGAAACTTAATCCTTACCTCAAGCTCTGTGGTACTAGAATAGCTTGTGCATTACTGTGGTTAGGGCTAGTGAAGATGCAAGAGAGCATTTTCACAGGTCCATGGGCCAGTGATAGATCAAGCAAAGAGAAAAGGACTTGTGTTTCTCATGTGTGGGTGTTACTTGTTGCTCTAAAACCTGCCAGCAAGCTCTCCTGTTCCCTGTTTCAGTACGGACATTCTGCTCAGGTGACCTGGTCTGGCACCTGAGAGAGATAACAGCTCTGATAAGCTCTGCCAGATAGGTTTTAGGTTTATGCAGTTTGTCCATCAATTTTCTGTGTATCAGCTGGCTGGAACTGGGGATGCTGGAGTGCATGGGGCAGAGATTTTTCACCTTCCTGGCCAAGTGACAATGTTGGCACAGCTGCAAGGTCAGAGGAGATATTGGTACTGAGATGTAGTGGAAGTGGGAGCAGTAAGACAGAAGACAGGAGGGAACAGCATGGGGTTGTGAACGGGAAGGGTGTCGAGTTGGATCACTGGGTGGAACATTACTCCTTAAGAGATTTTCATATGCAAAAATGTTGGCAACTAGTGACATTGATTACAGTCAAATGGAAAGAACTAAAAAATTACTCTCCATGTAGTATTCCAGCTCCATCAAAAATTCACTGGCTAGCACCAGGATTTGGTTATAACCAGTAAGAGTAATTCTACCTGTTGAAAAAATAGCTATTGAGGAAATACTATTAGCGGTTCCTTCTTTTGTTATATTGTGCCTATGTCTCATTCACTGTATTGATTACAGAGAAATAAAAATAATTTTCTTTATTATATGTGTGGCTGAGACAGTGACTTCTTAGAAAACATATTTTGGCAGTATTGTCAACACACGTGAAACTGTGTTCCCATACACTTTGCTGATTTACTTTTCACTTAGGTAGTCAGCACTGATACGATGAGTTCCTTGTTCTTCAGCTCTCTTGCTTCAAGCTACTCTGCTTCCTGTAAATGTGAACTGAATACGTCAGCCTTTATAAACATCATATGGACTCTGTTCCTCTCAAACAATTGTAGCTGTTAGTAATTGTTCACTACAGAGTAACTTCCACTAATGTTCAGAAGCATGGAAGTAATTTGGGAAGAAACATACTTTGTTCTTTTGTACTTTCTATAATACCGATCTTTGCCTTAAGGATAAGCTGAAGTCAACCTTAACTGTCGGACCGTGAGCAGTGTTCAAAAAGTAGTTTTAAAATGAGTTGAACAACCAAGCCAATTATGTCTTTGCCAGGTTTCTAATACCTGAATGTAGTTTTAAATGTTTTAAATATTTTATTTATTAGCTTTTTATATAGCGTTTCCTACATTTAAAAATACCTCAGTTCTTTGTTTACTAAAACTCTGTATGCCTTTCTCTTTTTTTGGAAAAAATAAGGCAGACAGAGATAAAATTTCTTACTGCCCAATCCTGATGTGAATGCTTGGGTTTTTTTGGTTAATCCTCTAGTCCAGAAAGGATAATGCTGCATTCTCTCTTTCAGCATCTTTTTGGCAAGTTTTTGCATTACTTTCTTATTTGGGGAAGTATTGTTGTAGTCAGCTAGCGTGGTTCTCATATGCTTTAAAGTAATGTCTAGAATATTTCACATCATTTTGTGTTCTGCATTTTGTTTTTTACTGGAGGGCCCGTTCAACAGCAGAGGTACCTGCAGAGTTGAGTTGTAGTGACTAAGTAGGTCCCCTTTGTGCAACAGGGGAAAAAAATCCTACACCTACTTTCGTATCTAGACTTTGATTTGGTTACTTCTGGCTTCTTTGGGCAGCTGAGGTGCCATTATTTCCTCCCACCTGTACTGAATCTCTGCTCATTGCAGAAATTAACAGCTGCTGTTTCATCTCTCATAGCAATGGCACTTCTATTAGCATTCCTCCTTCTAGTGACAGCTCGTCTGAAAATAGATCGCATTATTTGTGTGAGTCATAAGGCCACCCGGATAGCAATTTCAGCCAGCATTTTCCATAGCAACTACTTCTTAGGCTGATTCTGCTGCAATTCTTTCCAGATGTGCTGTTGATTCAGGTAATGTTCAAAATCCTGCTCAGAAATTCTTTTTTTTTTGTTGTTGTCTTGATTCTAGAGCTCATCCATGGTTGCAGTAAGTGTACAACTTTGCACATAGTTTAAAAAAATCAAAACACCATGGGCATGCGAAGGCCCCATAACGTATCCTCTGTTTGATTCTAAAGAAGGTTTTAGTTTTTTTTTTAATTGCCTGAATTTGGTTATTTTAACAAAAGCACTATTGATTTTTGTTAGATGGACAGTCCATATCTTCAGTTTTGGAAGGAATTTATAGATTTGTGTACCATAGCCACTGTAGAAATTTAACAATCTTTATTAATTCAAATGTTCTTGAAAACATACCTCTTGTAGGACTATCCCTGGGGAAACCTGATTTTGCCAGCTGACCTATGTTTGGTAGCTGCTTCAGAAAAAGTCTCAATACCCTCTTTTCCCATGATTCACCTCAGCCATTTTAACGTATAATGAGAATACCTGACTAGACCCATTAACTTTTGACACAGACCTGGCCAATAGCTTGAGAAGGGAGTGTTCTAACTATGGAAAGAGATGATAGTTAAAATATTAACAGGAAAGAAAAACTAGTTTGATTGACCTACCCAACGAACAGTAAGAGCCACATAATTTTTTAATTGTAGTTTACTGATTTTAATAATTTCAAAAGTATCATCAAGTACTGATTTTCAGTAACCACTGTAGTCCTATGGATTAAGAAAATTTATTATCTATTTTTGTAGTAGAATTTGAACCAACTTGATCTTAGCACAAAAGCAAACCCTTTTTTGCCTGGAATAAAAGTCCTTCAGTTTAAGAAGTTTTGCTGAAGACTGGCAGAAATATTATTGAAATCATTAGGAACTTCATGTGTTAGTTTAGTATGATGTGTGAGAAATTAATCGTTTATCAAGACTAAATATGTTACAATTCATTGTGAAACTGTCTTAAGATATCTCTGTACTGTTATTTCTACTGTGATGACTCCTTATTGCCATTCCAACTTCCGTCCTGTGGGTTTTAAACCTTCTCTCTGATACAGTTCAGATATCCTTTATGCCTCTTCAGTCTGCTTTGAGAAGGTCGGCACGAAGTGTCTTCACTCTGAGCCAGTGTGGGTTATTTTAGAGCTCTAAGACTCTACATATGCATTTTTCTAAAATGTTTCCGTAGTCAGAAACAGATTTTGAAAGTTAACCCACCAAAGAAGATCAATGAGGAAATTTCTTTATGAAAAGTTGAATCATGTGAGGTCTTCATGCTTCTGGCAATGCTTGTGAATAGCTCCATTAGCAGGGAAATCATATAATTAAATAACATCATGTGGTATCCTATCTCTTTCATTCCCAATCTTTTAAGATACTAATTAGAGAAATATTTGTGTGCTGCTTTCTAATTTCCTCTCTCCTTCCATATAAAATATCTTGTTCCTACTCCAGGCTTTCATTGTTTTTACTGATACTTTTCTATTTTGTAGTTATTAATTTCATATGCTGTATTTTGGGTGTGCAGTGTTTTATTAAAAATGAAGTTGTTTTGTTTGGTTTTTTTTTCACTGAGATAAAATGATGGTGGCAGGGTTTGAATAAATATTCTCTGATAAAAGGCTATTAGGCACTTAGGTCTTTAGACATCCCACACTTGCAGGAATTGTGGCCTGCTAGTTAGAGAAGAAATAACTTATCATCTCTGCTCAGGTGTTTAACTACTTTTTTTTCCTTTTTTTTATGTTAGCTCCAGTAATTAGTGGGGTTAATACTTGATTTTCTGTGGCTTGTGCTAGTAGTTCCAGATATAATGAAATTGTCAGAAATTTTATGTTAACGTTTATTCTGTACCTAGCAATACCTTATCAACTAGGCAAATGTAACAGAAACATAGTTTTATAAAATAAAAATGCTGAGTTGTAATAATTAGTAGAATTTCCTGTATCAATCAAATTAAGCTATGTAACTTTTAACACATACTCATAGTGTAGAAATAAGTAATGAATGTCATCATGTTCATAAAGGTAATGATGTTTCTGACTTCACAGATTTGAATTAAAATAGTTAAAATATTAAAATATCAGCCTGCTTGGGGTGCGTGTGTCGGGGGTGTTTCTTCAAACATCTAAAATGGGGTTTCTTGGTTTAAGGTTCACATGCAGAGTTGTACTCTGACATGTATTTGTGACTGGTGGAATTTATAAGGCACTGGTTTACACTGGTCTGATGCCCTATTTAGTAAGTGAGCATTTAAACTGCCCTGAGATCAGTTCTCAAACATGAATTATGCACTGCCAAGAGAGTGCATTCTGTTAATTGCAGGTACTCAGGCAGTTTGATTTCTCAAAATTCCCTTCTAATGCACTGTAAAGCTCAAGGCATAAATTCTAATACAATCATACTGATTTCTATATTTTGTTTCAAAATGGAGCTAATGTGTGACATATTTTCAAGTTCAGTGTGATCTACATTGGATTTTATGAGTTTTATGTTTGTTGTTCAAAGGGCAGCTCTTTGTAGCATTGTGAAAATCAGAAGGAAGACCTTAAGTTACTTCTTTTAAAACCAGATTAATATTTTTCTTAAATTTCCAGTGGAAAGGAAGGAAATAGAGTTTCGTATATTTTTGTTTATGTGGATATTTTTGTTGATCAGCATTTATTAAAAGTTGAAAAAAGCGCCACTGATTCTTTAACATAACCATCTACTTTGTAAGAAATGATTATTTGGAGTATATTGTCAACTCAAAATTAAGGACAGATTACAATTAATGAAAGTTTATAAAAAACAAAGGGTGGGGTTTTTTAAATATTGCATTTCTGTATCTCAGTTTTATATGTATTTGACTCAAATATTTTGAATTCTTTGCAAATTCATTAAAACAGTAGTAACTCTTAAGAGTAACTTTTTCCCCCAAGCTTAAACCTTTATTTGGCAGTTCAAAAATGTTACCAAGAACTATATTCTAAAGATCAAACCATTCCTCCTCCAAAGCACTTTTATCTTTGTCTTCTGTAAACAAAAAAAGCAGTGTTGAAGGATGAGGGGGCTGACAATGACAGATTACCTGTAGTTTTGTTTTCCTGTTTAACTTAGGTGGACCCTGTGCAGTGCCATGTTGTGCTGTAACACAACCCCAAGTGCTCAGATCCCATTGTCCTTCTTCCCTGCAGCCCCCATTTCTGCACCACTGTGGGCTGTGGCATAAAGCAGGCAGAGGTATTTTATCCAAGCGTTGGTGTCATTCCTGTGGAGAATCAAACAAAGCCAAATGAACAAGAGGAGTCAATTCCAGTAAAAAGCTGCAAAACTCAGGAATAATTGGCATCTAATTTCTTCTGCTGTGCTTTGCAGGACTGTGAATTCTTTTTTTCTCAGCATTTCTCACACAATCTGAAGCTTCTTCCATCTACTCCTGTGTGAGCAATGCTGCCCATTTGAAAGAAATGATAATGCAGTGGTTATGGAAGCCTGATCTATGAAACAAAGATGTAATTGCTTTCACAGTTTCTTTTCTGGGGGATCTGTTTTACTTTTCTGTCATTTCTAGAATATAAATTATCAAGACATCAGAAGTGCGATGTTATAGGGCCTGAAAACGTTCCAAGAATTCAAAGGGCAGTTGAGTGGCTACTTCTTACTTGAAAATTAGCCCCGAAAGATGGGCATGAAGTTCGTTCTTTGCCTTTTAAAATCTGGATTAGATTTGTTTCCTTAACAAAGGACCTATATGCGCATTTCAAATTGTTAAGGAGGAAAAAAGTGAATAATTTGAAATTGCCAACATAAAGGAGATGTGGGAGATGTGAGTAGAGGTGTGATTATGGGAGTAATGAACTGTGGCTCTGGAGAGGTAGAATGGAGGAAAAGGACAGATAGATAAGGAAGATGCTTTGTCAAGAAACTCCTCTGAGATTATTCAGAATCAGGTCCTGTCTTTTGCTTCTTTCCTTTTACTCTGAAATTTCACATAAGGAACCGATGAATCTTCCCTTTTCTCCTTGATTTTAGTCTAATATGTATCTAATACAGGTGTAATATAGACTATTTGTTGTCTGTCTCACATAGTGTAAGCACTGATATTTCATCCTCACACCTGCTTCCAGTAGAAGACTTGATCAGATGGAAAATTCAAGATTTGATACTGATGTAATGTGAAGAAAAGTGCTTGGTGGGTTGGAGTGTGGAGTGGGGTCTGTAGGAGCAGGTCCCTCCTCTTTCTGTTCCACATGGAGCAGCCCTTCCTTCTTGGTGTGTTTGGGCTGTGAAGCATCAAAAGTTGTCTGTGTTTGCTGTTAAGGGAACCAGGACAACCCAAAATGCCATCTCGTGCTGTCTTTTTCTTCTGAAAGTATTTCAAAGGGGTTTGTTCTTTGAACACAGTGCAAGATAATTGTTCATTTAAAAGGAGTAATCTATAAATGCGCTTTTGTAAAGCAATTGGAGAGATAAATTTTCTGTCAGAAAAAGCTTTAAAATACCAATAATATTCTGAAGTTTATTTTCTAAGATGCATGCACATCCATAATGGATTAACAGCATGTTTTAACAAACCATTTATTTGCTTTAGGAGTGACAGAGAGAAGCTGTTTCAAACAGGATCTCTCATCACCGTCTATCTCTAGTCACCTCCTACTGAACTTAAGGTTGAATACTGGAGGTCACGAGGGAAAGAAAACAATAATTAAAGTGAGAAAGTTGATTGAACTGGTTTTTTTGTCCTTCAGTATGATTAGTATGTAAGAAGCTGGCTGAGTACTCTACTGTATATCATTAGTTCAAACATTTCTGACTTGATTTAGCTTTAATGGTGACTTTTAAAATCACATTTCTGTATTTTGTGGAGAACAGCTTAAGTAGTAAAGGCGGTAAAAGTTCTCATTAGAAGGTCTTGTTTCTATAAATCTTAATCTTGGAATTCTGTTAGGTTATAATTGGACTGTTTCTAAGAACTCACCCCATCTCCCAAAAAGTTGTCATGGGTTCTTTTATTAAAGCTCAAAAAATTATTCTTAGACTAACAGAGGTGGGGAGTAAGGCAGGAGTGTTTATGGAGCTCGCTTCTAAATTGACTGTGATAAGTGGCAATGCAATGTATTATGATTAGAGGTTTCTGGGAGACTCTTTAAGAAGGTTAACTACAAGGCAGCTCTCAAAAGAAAGCATTTATCTTAGTGGTCATCCTTCAGTGTTTTATACTACTGAGATTTTTTTGTGGGTGGCTAGAACCATTTTTTTGTGTTTTATTAGCTGTATCTTGAATACCTCCTACTAGCTGAATGACAGTTCAGGGTTATTAAATCTGTTCTTAGTACATTTTTTTATCCTTAGTTAATCTTGACTAAATATATGCTAGTGAGCAACCCTTTTTTCCTCAGTTGTTGCCCATATTTGTTAAAGAAATTATTCCATTTGACATTTGTTTAGGCTGAAGTTTGATAAAATACTGTATACAATATACTTTTTCAGTTTGGCATTCAACAGAGACTTTCATGGATTTATTTCTTCTTGCATTATCTTATCTTCCCTTCTAGTATGCTAAGACTTCCTTTTCATATTAAGTAATTTTTTTCACCCCAGGACAGATGCTTTCACAAATGCAAACTCTGTGTGTGTATTGCTAGATATCTGTAAGATTGCATTTTTCAGGTGTTAGGTAACATTTATAATTGAGTTACTTTGCTGTCATCTGCTTTCTTTAATCCTATGTAAGTTATTTTTTTTAATTCAGATTTTTCTTTGACACTACTTCCAGTGACTTTACTAAAAGATTTATATTATTTTATAATTTCTGTTCATTTAAAAGCTATCTCTATTATCAGATTAAAAATTGATCAATCCTCCCAGGAAAGGAATCTTTGTATTTGACTATCACTGAGGAATGACCATTATAATTACACCTTGGCTAGATATTAGGAGGAAAAAATATGCTGCTTTCTTCTGCAATTTATGGACATTGCTTCTTGTTCTACATGCCATGAATATAGAAAAGAGAAGTATTTCAGCTGAGACCTTTTGTGCAGATGAAAAGACTCACTTCTGCTTTGCAATCTATTTTTGTTTTTACTTCTCAATATGATATTTGCCTTATTCACAACAGATCATCAATATGGAGTTTCTCCTTACTTTTCTAGACAGCATCTTTGGTTTGTAAAGACCAATTTTATTCCTGTCTTCATGGCACTTTTAAATCCTTCCATTCTGAAGCCTCCTTGAAATGTAATAAGTAGATTTTCTAGTCCATCGTCCATTAGTTAATTAAAACATTATACAAACTGGAATTTTGGATAGAACACAACTTGTGTAAATAAATTAATTCCTAGCCATTAGGGCGGGAGTGTTTCTTTCATCTGTTCTTTTGAATTTAATATGAAGTGGCATTAAGTATAGTAAGATTTTTGTGCAAATTTTATTGGTACTTCTTAGTTGGAAGCACCGGGACTGTCAGCCCAGATCCCTCAGCTGTGAGTGTGCTTATTAAGGGACTGTTGTATTCACTGGCTCTGTATTATGGACACTTGCCTGAGGTTGCTGTGGGTAGTAGGTCATTGCAGTCAGCCTTTGCCAGGGGAGGAGAAATTTCATTTCAGAAGTTTTGCTTTTCCAGGGAAAAGTTTTCCCTCCTCTCCTTGCAATGAGCAGAGTGGAAGATATATAAGTTGGAAATCCTAGGAATTACTTTATGCAGGTGAAAGAAAAATGTACAGAATAATTACCAATGTGGAGCATATGCTTTTAGGTTTAATATGTATTTTTTAATTTGAGAGTTTACTTACTTTTCCTGTGAAAAGCTACAGTGATTTTTTTGTTTTTGGTGTTAAAAGTACTACCCTGTTATTTGTATAAGAGATTAGTTTGCCAAAAAAAGAGAGGAAAAACTACTAATAACAAAAGGGATTACTCTTTATAAATATTACTGTTAAAGAATGTAATTTAATCCACTGCTCTAATAAATTATTTTAAAATGTATTTTATTGCTATAATTTATTAAACAATAAGGAGACATTTTGGCTGCAAATAGTGATAACATCTCTGTAGAACTGTATTTGGATAGTAATTTTTTTCCTGACACAGTAGAAAATTAGGAATTATAAATTATGCTTACACTCTTAGGCACGTTAGCTGAGAGTATATCAGACTGTATGTTGTTCTTGGTGCCAGTTCAGGTCTTGATTTTCAAAATTTCTTGCATTGAAACTCATGATGAGTTTCATTTTCTAGCAGCAAAGTAGAAGTGTATGACTTACCTGAGAGATTTAGATGAAAACCTTGCCACCAGTTTACATTTTAGAATGAAGTTACTTCATGTTTGTAGGTGAGAAAATCATTATTGTCAGCTATTTGCTGGCATCTTAACTTTGTTTCTAGTGGCCAGAAAACATAATTTCAAATGTTTTCTGCAAAAACAGAGATGTTCATTTTTTAGAAAGGTCACTGGATAGCTAAAATGAATTGCTTCTGTCCGTGAGGTTTTGTTCTTCCATAGGAAACTTGAAGTATGATGACAGGCTAGCATAACAACTTTCACAGATGTGGGTAAACTAGTGTGCAATATGTAATAAATAGGATATGATAACGTAGAGATCGCAATCTGTCCTGAGAGGCAGCTTCATAAATGCTTGGGTCTCTTCCCTTCCAGTGCCTTACAAGTGTGGGCAAGGTCTTTTTCCACGTCTGTCTTCCAGGGACTTGTGGGGGCTGGATCCTAGGCCATGCAGGAGTAAAGGAGGACATGGCTTTCCTCAGGTGCTCTGTCACAACCTGCATCTTTAGTTTGTACTCTGATAAATAATAATACAATCTGTTCGGCATCTCTGTCTTTCCTCTGTACAGAAGTGGTAATTCGTAGGGATTTAAGCAACCAACGTATTATTTGGTAGAATATACAGTCCTGCTTTGCCAACCTCTTGTTAACCCAGGTGCCTGGTTAAATGCCACCTATATTTGAAGTTATTGCTGTTCACATTATCCATGATAATAAACATGGATAATATGCCGACACATCCAGGAATATGTCTGCGCAGACAGGTGCTGTGCCCACACTGGGCAGGCTGTGTGAGCCAGCCCCAGTCTGGAAGCCATCAGCACACTGTGTGGCACCATGCCCGAGCTAAAACACCTTGTCTCTCGGATAAGTGAGGCTTTACAGCTTCTGAACAGAGGCTGGCTCACATTTGGGTGGCTCCAAGAGTGCTGGCAGTGTGAGTTTGCATTTGATGTGTTCATTATTCCGCGTGGCTGGGGAAGGACTCCCACAGAAATCCCCACCCTTGTATGGCGCGGTCGTCTCTCCACATTCATAGGTTTAAGGCCTCCCAGCTCCACTTAAATTAACTACAAAGATAATATTTAAAAAATATGTTGGCAATAATTTTGGGGGCCAGTTCAAACATATACGTGTTGTGGGTTTGATTCGAATCTTGGAGTGTCTCAGGGGACCACTTGTGGTGTCATTTGACAGCAGCTATTTCACATGAGTATGAACCATCATTTCCTGGAAGTGCTTGATATGAGTCATTATTTCCTGGAATAAAGTGTTTGGTTACATATTTTCCCAAGCATTTTCCCAAGATAGGAAAATCCCCATCAGCTGAGAAAATACATGCTAGGGTCTGCAAAATTTTTTAAGTTTGGGGCTGCAGAATCCGGAGTGAAGATTTTTCAAAGCATGTTGACTGGCTCTCCTCTCCCATGTGAGGTTTCACCTCATCTGTTACTTTAAAGTGGAGTAGAGAGTGTTGCGGAGCTGAACAGTTAAGATCACAAGAATGTGTGATTATTTTGGCTGGCAATGCAAAAAATATGGATGTGACTGAATCCTATTATCAGATGTTGACATGGTACCAAATAGTTCAGTAGTTCAGACTCTTCTTCCTGTACAGTCAGGTTTGTGTTTTTACTGTCAATTTAGAGACAATGACATGATCTAAACTTCAGAGAAATAAAATTTCAGTATAGCTTCATGTTGTTTTCAGGTTAATTGAAACCTTTTTTTTTTCCATTTTTGGCTTTTTACAGCTGTAATATGTGTTACTCATTGTTAAATAACTATATATCATTAAAAATCTCATGGGTGACAAGTATTTACTGTGGAATTTGCTATTAGAGAGCAGACATTATATTAGAGCTGGCTGGCAGGGAGTTAACCTACACAACTTCAGAATGAATCTAAATATATTCTAAAACCTTGGAAGTTCTGGGATGTAGATTTCTTTAACACGCTTGCAATGAAAATAGGTAGGTTTGTGATGATACTGTCAGTGTTTATCTTCAGATATTATAACTGGAACAATTTTACACTTCTAACTATCCTTTCTCTGTAATTTTACGACAGTGTGCTGACAGAAAACTGCAGAGGAGCTAACCTAGTATTATTTAATTTGGAAGAACATATTTTATGGCTATATGCAATATGCTGTTTCTTTTTCTTTGGAGAGCTTGTGTTATCATGCCTCACCTCTGTGAGGGTGCTGAGGCCTCGGCACAGGGTGCCCAGAGAAGCTGTGGCTGCCCCTGGATCCCTGGAAGTGTCCAAGGCCAGGCTAGATGGGGCTTGGGTGGGGCTTGGAGCAACCTGGGATAGAGGAAGGTGTCCCTGCCCATGGCACGGTGTGAAACAGATGATCTTTAAGGTCCCTCCCAACCTAAACCATTCCATGATTTTATGATAAATTGCTTGTTTTCTGCAAGTTGAGAGGAATTGAATAGAGTAGCAAATCAGCTTTCTGCTATTTCAGTGCATTAAAAATTTAATATTTTAATGAAAATGTTATGGAATAGGTATTGTATTTGAGCACAACACATGAACAAACTGGCAGTCTTTTACAAATTACTAAGCAAAAATTTTTATGCATTATTATGAGGTTTATAGAAAAGCAATATACCTATGTTTCATTTCAAATTAACATTATGGATATGCAACCCCTCTGATATATATTTTTTGTTTAATATTGGTTATTTAAAATAATTCATAGCTATAATTTAAATTAAGACAGTTGGAATCTTGTGACATTCTCTTTTAAACATCATTTAACTGAGATTTGAATGAAGAAGACAGAATAATAAATGATACTATTAAAGTGTATGAATAAAATGCAACTGTTTATCTAAAATTGATCCATGTCGCATAACTTCGACTTAAATAAATGGGTTGTCTTTCTTTGACTCCATCAGAAATATTGTCCTATAAATATTTATATTAATACATTAGGAACTTTGAAATAAAAGTGAAATAACTTTCTTGACATTTTTGCTGGCAAGCAAAGGACTGTGAGAATTCCAAACTTTTAGCTCACCTTGACTGTATGAAGTTCACAAGCCATATTCTTTCATTTATTAGCAGTTGGAGCCTAAGGTTAATTTATGATTCATTTATCCATGTTTATTTTTTAATGATTGATCTTATATAGTTCTGGGAAAAGGCACAGGCCATAACATACTCTTTTCTAAAAGCTGTTAGGTATTATGTGCTTTTTCTTGGCTGATAAGTCATAGTCTGTCACTGAATACATTGCAGAAGGTGAATATATTTATTTTATTTATGAAATTAGAGGACAGATTATGGTCTTGCCAGAGCATGAGCATTTTAGGGTATAAGATACTGCAAGATCTGTGCTTCCAATAGCATGTTGTAAAAAATTGCCTTTATCTTATGTCCTCACGAACTACTTGTGATGTGCCCCTGCGAGTGTCTGTGTGATCCCATATATATCTGAGTGTTTGCTCTCTGAGATTGAGGGGTCAGGATTGCAAAGGAAATTATTTCTCATGAACAATCAGGTCAAAAAACTTGTACTTTACTTCTAAAAATATATTTCTGTGTTGACACATCAAATAATAATAAATCCATAGGAAAACATGTAAGTAAATATGAGGAAGATATCCAGAGATTCTTGCAATGAGGTCTCTAGGGTACCAAGTTGAGAGGAGAATATAAAAATTTGTTTTGTCTACATCACTTTGCTTTCTGTTATTCAGTCTTTATGATCTGAATAGGTCAAAAGAGATTTGTGTAAGGGATTCTGGAATTCAGGAAAGTGAATTGCCAAAAAATATCAAAGACTTTTAAAAGGAAGAAATTTCACAGAAATATTGTCAGATATCATATTGTAATAAAATAAACTGAGATAAATGTTGTATGAAGCAAATAATGAAAACTCGATAAAGAGAAATTTTTGGCTAATCAGTTTATTTCATTATTTGGTTAGACCTGACAATGTTTGCTATTTAGAATGTTCCAAAGGTAGGTGATTGTTCTCCTAGTGATTGAAAGAAACATCTCACATAGTGTGATGTAATAGTATAAATTCTGTTTTAATGAGAATGTAACAATTTTAATGTTATTTTATTTTATCAGACAGGAAGCTTTGCTTGCTGCAATTAGTGAAAAAGATGCAAATATTGCCTTGCTTGAGCTGTCTGCTTCAAAGAAAAAGAAGACTCAAGATGAAGTAATGGCTCTTAAACGAGAGAAGGACAGATTAGTACATCAGTTAAAACAGCAGGTGGGGAGACATTATTTTTCATGCTTCCATGGCAACAGAAAACTGGCATTATTTTCATTTGTATTGTTTTATTCTGACGTCCTATTGGAAGTGTTCAAGCTAGGTCTGACGTGACAGCAGTTGCGGAAGGTCGGATGTGTTCCATTTGAGAGTTTATTGCTTCTCTGGAGTTGGTAAGAAGCAGCTGTACGTTTGTTTGACTCATGTTATATGCAGCCAATACATTTTGTTTTCCCTCTTCATATAGTTTCCCACCTTCTTAATTCTGTAAAAGAGGAGAGCAGATGCTCTTTGCATAAAGCGAGATCTCTCCATTCTGTTGACTTTTTTAACCTCCTCATGTTCAGTTATTTGCTTATCTGTTGTAAAATAACTGTGTTTCCAGAAGGCTTCAGGCTTTCTGAGAGGTTACCTAGAAACTGTGATTATCCTTAAAATAAACTCTCAAATGGGTAAAACCGCTGTCTTCAACACCGTAAGTTGTTTGAGGTTTAAATAAAAACCACATAGTTAAAAAACCCTCTAGAAATAGATATCACATATGTTCCAGCCATGTTGCAGTTGTGTCTCAGGTCAGTCAGCTGGCTAGGAGACATTTCACCAAAATTTATATGATAAATAGGCAGATGTTCTTCATGTTTTTTATCACTTCATCCCACTGTGCTGCACCAGAGCAGGTGATGTTGCGTTCCAAATAATTTTAGGGATTTTTGTTTTGGTTTGCTTTGGAAAAGAGAGGGTAGTTATTTTCTTTTATAGATATCTTCCTTTTTTACTTTCATCTTAGGTTACTGAAAAGTAAAAGAATACACCACTTTGCATTATTCCATGATACCTATCATGGATTTTTAAAAAATGTTCGTCAGAGACCTGTTTGCTGTTTTGCTGTTGTGCTTGTTTTTGTTTCGTATTGTACCTTTAAGCTATGCTGGAAAGTGTTCAAGACATTGATAACTTTCTTCAGACAGGAAGAAGGAACAGCAGGAGAGCATTGCTAGCGAAGCATTGTGCTGGATAATTTCAGTTAGAATTGTTACCAAATACTTCAAATACATCCATTATTTATAGTGATAAAGATCTTCAGTAAAGCTATTTAACTAGATTAAATTGATGCCAAAATAATCTCCTTGTTATCTCAGACACCACAAAAAAAGAGTCACCAAGAGCAGGAATGTGGTTTAACTAGGTCGCCCCTTTATGACACTTAAGAATTATCTGATAATAGAGGTTGTAGACTTCACTCATACTTCTTTAATCCCTTTGAGAAGAGCCACTGTCAGCCCCCGAAGGTTTCTCATGCGCATCCACCACAAAGGCTTGCTCTGACTTTGCTGGGCTGAGGGGAGTGGCAGATTCCACCCTGTGTGATACATCCCCCCAGTTCCTCTGTTTCCTTGAGAGGTGCTGTCTCTCGAGCTGTTTCTGATTTTCACTAGAACTTCAGTGAATGGTCAGCTGCAGCATCACTTTTTTTTCTTCTGGTCTTATTTGTCTCATCCTCCATTTCCACAGCTGTTGCACTGCTGAAATAGAGAATTCAAAAAGGCCCAACTTCTCCAGCCTAATGTGATCAAAGGAGAAATATTTATAAATATTAGAAGATGACTCACTAGATAGTGCCAAAAATTAACATAAAGCCCTAAATTCATCCCTGTTCTATGCTGTAGGAGGAATTTTTGCTTTGAGAGGCAAAATAACATGTTGGTCCATGATAAAAATCTATATTCCTCTCATATATATCCACATTTTCTGGCCTTTGGGAATGTCAAAACCATTTTCAACTACTATTAAGACATTGATTTTAAAGTAATTTGTCACAATGTTTCACACTGCAGAAGAGAAAAAGAGGCATCTTAAAGAAATGAAATATACCGCCTTTGTCAGGAAATGAGAATATTTATGATTTCTTTCAATAAAGCTACAGATAGGCATATCGTATTTTAAAGATTAAAGTGTTATTAATGTGAATGAGTTGAACGATCTTTTTTATGAATTGTGACTGTGTAAGTTTAAGTAAAAGTTCTGTTATTTTTAAGCCAGAAGAAGATAATTGTTTTTATATCAAAACCTAGATAACCTAGAAAAATTGATTGTATCCCAGTGTATTCAGCTGTAAAATTAGTAGTAATAATACTGACCTCTGTGTTGCAAACACATTCTCACAAGAAACAAACATATTTAATTGTAAGGATTTAAATACAATTAGCAGCTGCAATCTGTCAGTTAAATATTTATTGTTTGGTGCTTAAATAAATGGAAAGCATAGTATTACACTCCCAGAAAAACAAAACCACTGGAATTGCTTTGATTCATACACCAAATGCTGTATTTTGAGAGCTGTAGAACTTTGTAGTTGGCTTTAAAAAAACCTTTCAGAAATACAGTATTAAACAAAATTACCATGTGGGCTTGGCTGAGTGATTACATAATGTGTATAATCACCCTGGCCAAGATTCCTTTTGAGAATTCTGAGAAGCTATTTTTAGACAAATTTGTACAGTGATGCAATCCTTCATGAAATAATTAGCTAAAAAGTCCATTTTTAGAACATCCCAAAAGATTTTGGTAAAAGCAGAAGACACTGCTATGTTACTGGTTCATCCTGAACTTGGATACTGCGAGAAAATTTCCCAGTTGTCTCTTTTCACTTTTAGGGTATAGTGCCAAAAATGTAAGTGCAGTTGGCCAAAATGCAAGGTCTTCTAACTCCTTGAGGGCATTTTATTTTTCTTCTCAAAACATGAAATTAGAAACTTTTCCAGTGCTTTCAGGACTGCAGGTGTACAGAATACTCTGGCCAGAGGCAAAGCTGGTGTTTGGCAGACATGTCAGTCTCTTAGTTCACTGCTCTATGTTTCATCACATCAACGTATTGCTAATGCAACGAAAAGGGTGAGAAACAATCAAGGGATTTTAAAAATGTGTGTATTCACACTTGCTCAGCAAACTAACAACTAGCAGTATTTTCTCCTGCATGCAATACATGGAATAATTTCTTACTAATTACCCTCTAAGTATTTTAAAGAGCTCTTTCAGCAGCAAATGAATAAAGTGGAATTGGAGGCAGTGTGTTGCATTCCATATACTGTTTTAGTTAGGTGCTTCAGAAACAGTGCTACTGTGATATTATGGTGCTGACATCAAACATCCAAGAATAACAAAATACCCCAAGTTGTATTTTCCCTGGTAGATTAATTCAGCTTTATTGCACTGTGTATTTTATGGTATTGAAAGTGTTTATACTGCTGTATGAGAAAAAAGAATATGATTAGAGGTTTTGTGATTGTGATTATTCTGGCAGCTCAAAACATGGTTCTACAACACTGTGAATTAATTAATTGCATTTAAGGTCTCTATATGTTTAACAAGCGTGGGAACAAAAAAGTCATGCAATGCTTTCTTACAGTGTCTGTAGACATTGTCATCTGTAGCACTTGTGAACAGCAGCAACTCTAGTGTTGGTTCCTGATCACTGTTGCTTCAGTTTCTGATGTTATAATAACTTAATGTTTCTGACTGTCTTGAATTTTACAGGACAAATATTACAGGAATATTACAGGTGTGAATATTACAGGACCACATAATATTATTATTATTGTTTTTGTAATTATTGTTGTTGTTGCTATTGTTTTTGTGGTTGCTGCTCTTGTTTACACAGATCTGCTTCAGAAAAAGATTTCTTGTGCGGTTGAATCCAAGTATTACTGCACAATGAATAGAACCCATGTTAAGAAGCCATTCACCTGGGTACTGCAGATATAATTGACCACGCTGCTGCTTTTTTACCTCTTCTGCTTATGCTATGTTTATGTTTACTATTACTCATAATAGTGGTCTTGTTCAAGCTTGAAGCACCTAGTTCTGGACAAAAGAGTAGTCTGAGACCTTTAAGTTTTAGTTTTATTTTTGTTATGCTACACAGGTTCTTTGTTTATTTTGGACAGGTAAGAATAGATGTTCTAATAACTTCTTATATTGATGATAATCAGTCTGGTTATTTTTTCCTTAGAAGTTCTCAGAAAATATAGTTAAATGGCTTTTACTCTCTGATTTTAAATGTGGCTGTTCAGATCCCATTTATGTCCATACAAGGCATTCAGTGGCCTTACTATCTTAAAAATCTTTTTAGTTTATACTTTTCTATTAATTAGAAATATCCTAAAGGAATATTTCTGCATGCCTGAACATTGGGGTTTATTCTCTTAATTTTTAACCTGATTTTTGGATTGGTGTTTTTGAACATGGGTCATTGCAGTAATTGCAATTGAATTGCATCTCAGTTTTGCCGAGTGCACATTCCTGTGGGGGTGAAAGTGCAGAGTGCCACTTCTCCCTGTAGCTTAACACAGGAGGGGCAGAAGGTGGGAAAGGGAATGTGTCAGTGTAGCTAAAAGCCTTTGCCTGAACAACTTAGTTCATTCAAAAGACATTCTGTGTTGGAAAAATACTGAAAATGTTGGCAGTGCTCTTGTAACACTTTGCACATATTCTCAGTAAGATTTGACAGTTTATGTTATAAAATTTGATGGACTCGGGTCATAGCTGGATATGGCATCACTTTTTCCTCCTTATGCTCTCAGGAATCCAAAGTCTTTTGGATGGTACTTTTACACAAACCTTTTCCAATGAGAGGGGCTTTTTTTGCCTTTAGCAGTCAGCCCCTGAAATCACCACAGGCTTGGTACCTAAATCCTTTCCTGCTTTAATATCTGTTTCTATTTGTTCTCTGTTCAGAGTTTTTTGATTCTTGAAGAACCTGTGTCACAGCTTAAGCCTGGCCATGGCTCAAGGCAGCCTTTTTTTGCTGGTGATAATCTGGTTCTGAACTTATCCTAGAACTTTGTTCAGACAAATGGTTTAACTTCACTGAGGCTAAAAATCTTAAATGGAAAAAGTAGGTAATGCAGATATAAAATAATGTATGTATTAACATTGGAACTTTTGTAATTTTGGATCTGGCTTGCTTGATAGGTGAAAATGGTTATTAAGTGTCTCAAATAAGAATAGTGAATATCTCCATTGTAACAATCTGAACTCCCAAGCCAAAAGGATTTTTCTCCACATGACATGTTTTAAACAAATCCTTATGTCCTAGAACAGTGTACCTCCTGATAATAAGACTGAGTATAGTTTAACACTTGATCTCAAAATTAGCCAGTTATTAAAAAAAAATTACTGTAAAAACTGGGTGTCAAATATTTCTGCTGCTGTAATGGTGGATAAAACTTGTTATTCCTACAATCTAGCATCAAAAAGAAATTAGTTATATGTAACGTGTCTCTATAAAGCTTATCAAGACAGTGGTGTGATGTTATCTCCATTTCAGTCCATATTTAAATGTATTAAAACGTATGTTTATTAGCAATTATTTAGCAATTTTTGTTGCATACAGTGGAAGAAATGTAGTGATTAATTTCGACTTAAGCTATATTTTGTATATAATACAAATGGGAGACCTGGGCTTGGTATTGAAATTGTAAAAATTACAGCTGAAACTCACTATTCAGACATTGAAGATGGTGAAAAATGACCAGTGCTGCTAACCAGAGATTTGCAGTTTCAAAGGTCTCATTTAGCTGCTGAAGTTTCTGATTCATGTCTGGTTTTAAATAATTATTATGGAGAAGTATCTTTTTAATGAGTTATTTCCTGTTGTAAAAAGGAAAAAAGAGAACCTTCTTCTGTTGCTTGTCTGTTTTTAGAAGGACCTGGCCTGAGGTGTCCTCAGGCAGCTACTGTTTCAGAGCTTTAATTATGCTTTTTAACCCACTTTATGTCTGTGTTCTTACACACTTCTGTGTAATTATCAAGTTTAGTAGTAGGACTGAGACAAATACCTTTAGCATGACTTTAGCCTATACATTACTGAGTATGCTGTATTATTACAAGATATTTCCTGCACTTCAAGCCATACTTTTAATTCACAG
The DNA here is from genome assembly GCA_013397845.1 of Melanocharis versteri. Lineage (NCBI taxonomy): Eukaryota > Metazoa > Chordata > Aves > Passeriformes > Melanocharitidae > Melanocharis > Melanocharis versteri. The sequence goes on from VZTG01003083.1 coordinate 615,873, forward strand.
AGCTTTAAAAGACTTCAAAAACACAAACTCTAAATGCAGGAAAATGCACAAAAAAGTGAGACAGGCCATGTTCAATTCAACATAGCTTTGTTTAATCACAAGTGTCAGAAAAGTTGAAATTTGGCCTCAGTACTTTAGATAAGTGTCTGCTTGGCACTTGGAAGTGCTGCCTGTCTCCGTCTGCCAAGTGTCCAGTAGCCCAGGTGGTGTTGGGGAGGCTGTTGTCCTTCAGCTTGTGAAGAGGGAGGCTTACTCTGAGCTTCAACTTCTTTCTGGGTAAGTTAGTCACATTTTCTAACCTTGCAAAGCAGCAGGTGTAATGGTTGTTCATACCAGTTAAATAGCGCTCTAATTAAAAAATAACTGAAATGTCTGTAAAGCTTCTATGCTCATTTTCAACACTAAATTACCAGATCCCAGTCTCTGAAAAGATTTACATGGAAGCTGCTTTGCACTGCTGCAGAGGAGTCAGAGTATTAATTTGTCCAGCAATTGATTTTGTATTTTCCCTGGAAGGAATGTTGGATTTAATGAAAACTTGGAAAGTAGTCAGTACCTTTTCTTAATCCCTATTTTCTGTCCTGTGAGGGCAGACAGGGCCTGAACATCAACTGCTCTGGGTTACGTGTCGCAGATGATAAGCATTCTAAGATTTTGATGTAAAAACACCACGTGAATTAAGTTCAGTATATAACTAAATAAAGATGCGAAAAAGAAAAATATATATACTTTCTAAGCATAAAAAACTGTGTTCCTTACATCATATGGAACAGTCTTATCATTAATGAGATAAAACCTAAGAAGAGTTAAATGCAGAGTAGCCAAGCTTTTCTGCAGTGAGCTATCATGCACAGTCTGAGCCTGCATGCATCCTGTCTCTCACACTTTCCAAGAGAAGTCATACACTATAGCAGGAAAAGAAGAACATGCTTATGATTTTTAACAGGGAAAATTTTGTGTTCTTTAGTGGAGGCAGGAAACAAAGCAGCAAAACCCATGTTTAAATGTAGTTAAGAGTAAAAATATAAGAACAAATTACATTACAGGGACATTATAAAAAGAAAATGCATAATTAAAGCGCTCAGTAAAACATAACTCCACTCCATGCTGATGCATTCCAACACCCACACGTTTATGATTATCATACTTACTTAGCATTGGAGTTGCTGGTTAGTTAACATACTGCAATTTTTTTGTTATATTTCGCTTACTGATGAGTGCTTGCAAACTTAGAGTCTTCATAACTTCATTTTTTTTTCCATTGGAATTTTCTTGGTGTCTAAAATCTCCCTGCATAAGCAACAAAGAGGCCTGAATTGAATATTATTGTATATTTCTAATCATTGAAGATGAGTATATTTTATTTTGGAAATAATTAGCATGATGTTGTTAGTATTATACTGTTAAAAGTGGCCTGAATAATTAGCATAAAGTGATACAGTCTCTGGTATTATATTAAGGTCCACTTCTTCCACGCAGCTCTAATACTGGCACAAGATCCTTCAAAGCAGTAACTGGTTAACAGATCCTCTGGCTTGTGGAAGAATGACACTTCTGTCAAAACCGTACTCGGTGGATATGTTTTAACAATTTGTCTCATTTAATCATGTGGATTCAAGAAGAGTGCTACCATTAAAAAGGGAGCAGTCCCAAAGTTTGGCTTTCTAACGATAATAGCCTTGGAATTTTCTTTTCTGCTTCAGCTGGATAGTTAGTGTAACAGTGCCCCAAAGTATATCAAGGAGTTTTAACAAAAGTTGAAACTGAACTTTGCAAAGGAATCTCTTCTAAGTATCTTTTCTAGATGGCAAATTAATCTCACTCTTTGGCTTATTTTCACATGACTTGGGCAGGATGCAGGTATCTCTGTAATCCTGAGATGCTGAAAGCAGGTGGAACAATGACAGTGAAGTTGAACACGACTTTTTAGAGGCTCCAAGTTTGGAACTTGAACTTGTTATTTTTGATCTCAGAAGAATATTTAATGGTAATCAGACAACAGAAGTAGAATAAAACAAAACTTGCTGAAGAGGTTTTTTGTTGTTTTTTTTATTTTTTTTTTTTATTTTTTTAAAAGGATCAGTGAACTTTATTAAGTTCTGGAAATACGGGCTTTATAAGGCATTTAATTTTTCTTTTTGTTGTAGCTTGTGATGACTCTTTTGTTATCAAAGGTCACCATAAGCGTTACTTAGAAGTATGGGATCCTGTGGTGCCTTCTGAAATGCCTTTTGTAGCTATTTTCCAAGACTGTCTTCCTCTGTTACACAAACGTGGTAGTCTAAATTGTTTTATTGTAATAATTTGGGTTTTTTTAAATAAGAAGATAAACTGCTTTTATAAAGTCATGATTTTGTGCAAACTTTTATAGTCCCTTAAAAGATTGTGAGTGACAAATATAATTTCTTGAACTTTAGGGATGTTCGAGGTCAAGTACAGCATTTGCTGTCCAACATTAAATGAGCTGTAACTTGCCAAATGACAAAGCCACTGTAAATTGTAGTTAGTAACTCCATGGCAGTTAGTAACTTCTGAGTTGTGCAGAAGTAGAAATGGTAAGAAATTCCTCCCTTGTCTTCAGATGATAATAATTTTCAAAGAATGTGCAAAAATATTTTTCTAATGTGAAAACTGATTTTATTTGGAGAGAGTAAGGGCAGAGCTGGCTTAATTAGCAAACATTTTCTTAACCCTCTGTTAATGGAACTCAGGCCTAAAGCTCTGGATTCATGCAGGAATACCAATTGCAGTTGAACATGCTTTCGTTAAATCTAGGTTCATTCCAACAAGTTCATGCAACTTCTGGATAAACCTGGTGAACTCTGTAGTCTGAAGAATGCAATTTTTTAGATCATTGCCCTTTTCTGTTTTCTAAAGTATTGTCTTAGGAGAAAAAAAGCTCAGATAAAGTCACTTATTATTAAAAATCATGAAGACTAGAACAAAATGTTATTTTCAAACAGTGGGATTGCGAGAAACGGAGTTTCTGTGTCATTGAAGACAACAAGAGGCCATTGCAGAATCAAACCTAGAATATGGGTCTTTAGATTTTAAATTTTGTGCTTTAACAATTAGATCCCAGGATAGCTCCGGGACAGCTCACAGGCCTTATATCTGCCTCCTTCTCATATTATATAGGGAAAAATCCTATCCTACTGAAAGTGAATATTCTAGAAATATTTCGAATTCCATGAAATGGAGAGAGCTTGAGAAGAAAATCCAAGGGAAAGTAATAGCTATTAAATTGTATTACACCTATATCCCAGAGCAACAAATCTTACTATTTTTCCTCATTTGAACCTCATTCATGAGAGTTTCGTTGTTAACTTGATCCAGATGACAGATGAAAGCATAGTTCCCTATTGCCACCTTGCTAAAATATTTTTTAAAAGACAGTTTTAGTATTATGGTTTTACAGTTACAGATTGCTGTTAAGCTATTTAGTCTGTTACCAGTCAATCAAAGACTTTCATTTCACTTTGGTATATCCTTCCTTAAACTGAGCAGACTTCTAGGAGGACAAGAGATACCTGTCAGTTTTCTTACAGTGCTAGATCATAAATTCTTTGGTAAGTGGGTTAAAAATGCAGTTACACATACCATTCATGACCTTGACAGCTTAGCAAATAGTGATATTGAATGATCAAAGACAACTGTTTCAAGCCCTAAGGGTTAATATACCTGTGCAAGTAGATTTAAGCTGCTTTTAATTCCTTGGTCATTCCTTTATTTCAAAATGGATACGGTATTTTTTTGAATGGAGTCAATAAATTAAGAGCAAAAGAAATCTGAGGACACTGTTTAGGCTAGAACTAATAAGGCCATACTTGGTCTTTAGGAGATGCAGTTAATTAATTGTTGCATTTTACAAGTTAACGTGTTTTTCTTTTCTAGTATAAATGCAAATTAAAACCTGTTCCTTCTCAGGTGTGGGCCTATTGTTCACCAGGCATTTTCAAAAAGAACTGTTGGCACGACAGTATTTTTGTCAGAGCTGTGGCTGAGTAAATTTTGTGAAACACCATTTTCAGGTTTGAGAGGAAAATATGAATAAAAGTTTGACCTATGCAATATAACTATTTCAGATAAGGTGTGACTTCTGCAGAGTAACCAATGATGCACACTAGATATTGCACGGTTTGAACGTGTGTGTGATCACTCTAATTTTCATTATTGTATATTTCAAGATTCAATTTCTTGATCATCCAGAAAAGTAATATTGAATAATGTGCTGTGCCTTCTAAAGAAATGTGAGAAAAGGTCTTGGATGTCCTTGAATAGGAACTTTTCAGGTATGCTGAAGATGTTGCAGGAAATGATGGCATTGCGAGGTCACTGTGTGGTATTTTCCCGTCTCAGGCAGCGCTGAAGCAGCCCCTGAATGTGTTGATCTGGCACCCAGACCATGAGGATTTTCTTCTGTCTCATAAACCAGTGTTCCAATACATACATGCCTTTCTGTGTGTGTGCCTGTATGTAGGTGTAGGAGTGTGAAGCCCTGGGGTCCTGAACAAATTCTAATGTGGTTAATTAATTCCTTTCTCAAATAAAAATAAAGTTGGTATTTCAAAGCCTGCTAAGTATCAAAAGCTAACAAAGGGAGCAAACAGAAGTAATGTTACGGAGTTTTGTTTAGAAGGATGTGAAAATGATTGTATTGTTCCTCAGGATGCTTTACTTTTCTTCTTCTCCAGAAATCCTCCTGCTCATCCTCCTCAAAGGTCCTGTCTTTAGAAGTTTGAAATCATAAGGTGTTTGTAGTTGCTAAGTCAAAGCTAAGCATACCTGGAAAATACAATTCAGTGTGGAAGTGTAGCACTAGTGGTAGCTAAAGCAAAGACAAACAGATCATCAAAATTATATTCTCTATCATTGTGAAGGGCTAACAAATAAAAACGAAAAGCTTTTAAAAGTAGTATTTTGCCAAATATGTAGCATCATCTTAAGAAATTAATGACAGTTACAAGTAATGTTAAAGTTTAGATGGTTTAGATGGTTACTTGAGTGGAAAAGAAATTCTCATTTCACATTTCTCATATATTTTGCTCCCAGAACAGGCACACTAAAGGAAGGCACACTAAAGAAATTAACATTTCTTTGTGCACATTTTACTGCAATCTGGCATGCAAAAGGAAGAAACATTAGAAGTAGTTTATTTATATTTCAGCACCAAATTAGAAAGATGACATAATTCATTTACAGTTCTTATCCCATGACACGCTTAATCCCCAACACCTCATTACAGAGGACACTTTTAGGATTGCATATATCATCTTGTTTAACTTTTGCATTCTTTATGGAATACAGTTGAAAGGTAGGAAATTTAAGGCTGTTCATTGATAAGAAAATAAACTAATAAAATTTTAGGAGCTTCCCAAAAGAGGCAGGGTATCACAGTGTTTATAGTAAGTGGCTTATTATTTATCTATTAATTCTCCATCTTTTCCACTCTTTTGTTCAAAAGGCCTTCCTCTTTGAATCTAAAGACAAACAGACCAACTATGATGATTCAGATTGAGATGATCTTTTTAGCAAAATCAGAAGAAAGTCACAACTGAAATTCATGAAGCTGTTTGCCTCCATCTTCTTATTTGGGAGGGAGAAAATGAAATATTTCCAACTGTGGAGATTCTTCTCACTCCATAACACACTGAGAAAATGCTCTTACAGTGCTATGGAGATGCTCAGAAAGCCTGACAGTGCACATCTGATCTGATTTTTTTCCTCTATCTTTTTGTTGGTGATGCCTTGAGGGTTTGCTTGGGTTGGTTGGTTATTTTTCACTTAAACTGAGTACAGCTCCCCTTCTGTAAAACAGTTTTCTATGATACTCTAATGGACATCATGTGAAGTGCTTGAGAAACATTGTGACAACTGAAAAAAATTAATTGCTGAAAAGGCACATCAGGATTTCCTAGGATTCTGTGGCTGTTTTCCTTGCATTAGACTTCATTATACTTGCAATGTTATGTAATGCAAATATTTAGTTTGCTTGTTTGTTTCAAATCTCTTTTCAACTTCAGCAAAAAACATTAAAGTTGGGGAATTTAATAACAATCTCTGAGTTTTGCATTTTCAATTAAAATATATTTGCCAGTGAAATTTTCCTAACAAAGGCTTTAATATAGGATTGTTGTCAAAGCAAAATCAAATTACAGCAGTCCTGGAAGTAAATTTACCACATACTGGCTATGGGACTCGAGTTATCTCATGGGCACTTTGCATTGGAAGGCATTTAGACCAGTTAATATGGGAACATACTAAACAAATGAGTCGTGTTCAAATTCATCTGTTTAAGCTGGTCCTTTGGAATTCATTAGTCTGGGCAAAGTCCTGGGGAATGTGTTTAGCCCTCATTCTCAATGGGGTTGCCATGAATCCTGCTGCCTTGGGGCACGACATCAAGTCAGTTAAGACTGCTTTCTTTCCCTCACTCATCTGTGTGGTATTAATTGTGTGTGCCTCTAATTGAGTACTTTAATTTTGGAAGAGATCTTTGGGAGTTGACAGCATATTTTCTGGGTTTTGTTAGTGCAAAATTAATTAAAACTTGATTGCAGTTTAACAGGTTTGCCTGAGAGAGTCTTCCGTCCTAGTACCACAAAAAAAGTAAGGACTCTATCCACTGGTATCAGACTACTGGTAGTAAGATATTTTTGGTGTTATGAGCAAGGTTAGAATTATTCAAGTCTATGTATTTCATGGTATGGAATAATTGTAATAGTGATAAAGAGCAGCAATGTATCTTGTTATTGCATGGTGACATAGATTTTATTATCTGTACACAGCTGTAGCTGAAGTGTTGATCTCTTTTTCAAGATGTCTGTCTTAGACTTACTTCCCTTCAGTAATGTGTCAAGTTCCATAATCACTTACTTCCCTAAATGCCTGTATCTCTATCAGTTAGTTTTCAAATTTGTTTTACTTATTGTTTAGCAGGGTGATCCTGGTGTACAATTAAAATAAGTTACACAAAATAAAACTTTTAGAACAACTATTCATGATTGTTGTTGACATGCCTTGGTAGCTAACTGTAAATGTTTGAGGTACACTTAATATTCCTTTCAGTGAGATTTAAAGAGTTAATTGCTAAGACATAATGTTAAACTGGAAAAAATAGGAAACAGCTCTAAAATAATAAATTTAGAAAAGCTGAGTGTCTTTTGCCCTTCCAACACATCATCTGTCATAATTCATTCTTCTGACTTCTTCATGTCATTCTATGGATGTGAAAGCTGAAACAGAGGATGTTTTCACATTATTTCTCTATTTCTCTTTCCTTTTCTTTGTGAGCCAGCAGTCTGGATTTCTATTCTTAGATCCTTCCGCTCAAAAAAGAAAAACAACCCAAAAATACCCAGAGCCAAGGTCTTCTTAAAACACTGTCAGAATAATACATTCCAACATTAATAAAACTGTCTTTCTTTACATCTTAAACAGACACAAAACAGAATGAAGCTGATGGCAGATAACTATGATGATGACCATCACCACTACCACCACCATCACCACCACCACCACCATCGATCTCCTGGGAGGACACAACACAACCACAGACCCTCTCCAGATCAGGTTGGTCACCTCTTTCTTCACCCTCAGTTTTATAAATTTGTTATTTTGCTATTTCAAGATAAAATAAATTTTCCAAAGAACTAATAAGCAAGTGGTATGTTCTTTGAACTGAAACTAATAGCTCTGATATTTATTTCCGTCCCTGAAACAGTTTAAAATTTTGGCTTTTTGTCTGGTGCCTTATTTATCTGAAGTAGGAAAACAGTCTGTAGTGACAAGTAACTGATTTTCAGATGAAGGAGCCTGAGGAAAAATTTAACGTTGCTTTTATATGAAAAATCATTTTTTGATACTAAAGTAGGTTATAAGTTCATAATGTCTGTGTAGAAATAAAAGGGAAAAACAGGAATGAAAATATAATGAGGATGTATGATAGACTACTTAATTGGGAGTAGGAAGCCAAGAGGCAAATTACACTTTTTTACAGAGTGACCAATGGAATTTTATTAGAGTCAGGAACAGGTAAGAATGAGAAAACATGATTTCTTGGGTACTGACACAAAGAAAAAAAACCAAAAATACAAACCACAAACCTGAACAACGTAACGCAGAATCCTTTGAGTTCTTGGAACATGTTAAGAACAGCTTTTTCTGTCAGAAAGAGGAGAAGGGAATTAAGGACTTGCTGTCTTGGTTTAGTTCTGCTTCTGATTAACAGAGATAAGTTGGCTGAGTTTATAAAAGAAGGAAAAATTGTATGGAAATATCTGTAAAATAAAGAAAGTTTTGGCTTTATGCAAGGAATGGAATGAAAAAAAAACCCAGAATGAAGGCAAGAGATGTGAAAAAAACAGGTAATAACCACCACAGTGTTACTGAAACCCGGACACTGTTTTCAACTAATTCAAGAAATCTGAACCCGTGAAAAAAATTCGAGGCACAAGACAATGTAAGAGAGCTAACATTTAGTCAAGTACTTTTCAATGCATGGTAACAGCTTATTCAGGGAAGAGAATGAATAAGAAGCATCATGAAAGTCAGTATCAAAACATATTCAAGAACGTTAAGACTTTATATGAATGGTGGAAATAGGTGCATGATTAAAGATAGAGCACATAAAATAGTAGCTATTTTACTAGTATTTACTAGCACTTGTACTCTCAGCTTTTTTCCTAGGTGATAGTTTTGGGCAATTCTCTAAAAAAGAATTTAGTCTGCTTGGGTTTGCCAAGGAAAATTATGTCAAGCAAATCTAATTTCCTTTGATAGGGTAACTGGTTTTGTGGTTAAAGCAGAAAGTGGTAGCTTTTAATTCATCAGGTCTTTAACACTGTCCCATCAGATATTTGTAATATGCAAATAAATACATAATTTTGTAATGTAATTAATAATTAATGTAAAATGAATTGCAATAATAAAAGCTTTAATTATAAATTGTATTTTTTAATTCAAATAATTATGAGATTGCCATGAGATGGGTGTGCAACCGATAGACATTGATCCATTGATAATTTTCAGACAGGAGGGCCAGTTACAGCAGGGTTCCAAAGAGGTCTGTTCTTTATCTGATTCTGTGGAGTGTTGTTTTGGAGATTTCAGTGGTGAAATAGAAATGCCATTAATATTGTTGATCATGTATCAAGCTGTAAGAAGCTCCAAGCACAGTAGGAGCAGTCAAACTGCTCAATGAGCTGCTCCAGTCTTGATAAACTGGAGAAAATCTAGAAGTATTTTGAAATTCAGTAAAGACAAGTCTGCTTACAGAGAAGAAGTCACATGGGCTGATGAGGTAACAGCATGGAAAAAGGAATCTGAATTGCACAGTGGAATACCACTGCAATGAAGTTGGATCTAATTCGGGGATAGATAGAATACTGGAAAAGAAGCAGGAAGCAATTATTCCTTTCCTTTGAGCACTGGTGAGAGCTCATCTGAAAAGCTGTTTACAGTTTTGATCTCTATGCCTTAGGAAACATAGACAAAGTAGAAAAGGACAAAAGGAGAGCAGCAAGAATGACAGAAGTTTTAGAGAACATGACCTGTGGGGAAGGCTTAAAGAACATGGTTTGTTTAGTCTAGAAAGTACCAAAGGGGAGACATAAGTCTTCTAATACATAAAATGTTGTAAAGAAGATGATGATCAATTGTATTCCAGTACCCAACAGAGAACGGGTAGGAGCAGTAAATTTAATTTTGCCAAGAATAACGAGGTTAGTTGTTAAAAAGAAAACTTTTTCACTATGAGTCTAATGAATCTGTAAGTGGAAACAAAATGTGGACATTCTTTCATATATGTGTAATGGAAGGTCTTTTCTTTGGGGTTTCTAAGAACAGGTTAGATGAATATAGCTTTATTTCATCTTCTGTTGGACTCAGAGTAGGTATTCTCCTGAAGTGCTGTCATCCCAAAATTTCCACAGACTCCATGAACAATGGATTAGCCCAGCATATGTTTACTTGTAAAGGAAGCAAACAGGAGATTCGTAGCAAAATCCTTGCTGAAATAATCTTTGAGAACAGCATAGTCAAGGCTAATCGTGAGTGAACTCTAGGCCTTGCTTTATCTTACATTTTTCAATCATGGGTTTAATTTTTTTCTTTCCTTTTTCTGTTTTTATTTACCCCTCTTTACAGCATTCATTTGTGCTGCAATTTGATTGCCACATGCCGTAGAAACCTGCATTTCCCATTCTATATTACACACAGGTTCTAGATATGTGACTATATTCCAACATGTGGTTTAAAAGCACAAAATAAACTGAGAAAATAATAAACCTGCAAATCATCGGAGGGCATTTTTAATGTTATAAGGAGATGAAGAAGTTGTGCATGTTGTAACATAAATACCATTTAATTCAGTGAATGCTGGGCAGGGATTTTGAAAGTTTTCTCCCAACTTCTTGAGAGGCAGAGATATTAGAACAGTGTTAATCTTGAAACCTTTCTCATTTCTGTAGATAACACTGGATTTTCTAATCTACATGCTACATTTATGTAGAGAAATACATGCATGCTATTATATATGTCTGTAGAAGTATGTACATGGGCACTGGAGTACAAGTTTCGTAACAAAGAATAAGATGTTTCTGTACCCTTTGTAAAGAGGAAGGTGTACCACCAGGTTCTTGGAAGACCTTGGAAGATGCATATCCTATGGCGTCGTTTTTATGAGAAGCTGTCCTGTTCATGTATTGACATTTTTTAATGAGAGTGGTTTTGTTATCTCTTACCTGATTTCCTATCCTGCCATGGGCAGCATGTGGCAGAATGGCTCTAGGCTTAGTGGAGGATAGGATCTCTGACTTCTCTTGAAGGAACTAGTTGAGCACCTTTGTTCAGGTACAGTGGATGTGTTTAGGTCTTCTGGCTGCTGCTAGGGAACAAAGACAAATTTCCAGCCACTTTTTGCCTTTATTACCTTATTTTTTGCTCTCTAGGGAGAGGCATAGATGGGTGACCTTTTTTTGCCATCCTTGTCTGGACCTAACTCTGTACAAGTTGTAAGGAAACTTCACAAACAGTAGGAAGACTCTAACTCTCATCTGCCCATACACATGATCTTGTAACAGTTGGTGGTGATGTAATCCCTGGTTATGTTGGTGCATCTGATTTTTATTTGACATAAATTTCTGGGGATTGAGTGCTGCCACGTCAATAACATATATTAACCATTTTTGCTAGTCTTTAAAAAACCAGGAAAAAAAGATAATTTTGCCGCTTTGCACAAAAGCTTAAATTTATTCTCTTCAGTTTTGGCTTGAGAGTTGGCAAGCTTTCTTAATTTCCACCTGGAAGCATTTTGGCAGTCAGTGTGTACCCTGAAGTGTGGGTATAATACTCCTAGCATGAAAATGAGCTTAATAAGCATTTTGCTCTAACTTCAGTTTCCAGGGAGTTGTAGTATGTAGCCACTTGTAGAGTGCATTACAATAATCTAATCTGGATTGTTGCATCTTAGAGCTATCTGGAGCCAAAAAAACCCCCACGACTAAATAAATTTGGACTTCCAGATTTAGCAGCTATCCTGCCCCACAACATAAACTTCCTCCCAAACCCTGCTGTTCAGCCCCCTGCCTCTCCTATTTCTCACCTCTACATCCCTACCGTTTTTCCTTAAAACCTTTTTGTCCTGGCCTCAGTTGCCCACATCATCTTTCAGTTTTCTCTCTTTTATGGAAAATGTTTCAAAGGAAGTGCCTGCTTGTGTCCCACCAGTGACTGTATGCTCTTGAAGCAAATTGCTCGCTGAAAGTTAGGAATCAGCACATTTGTGTTCCCTGCCACAGCTGCCTCACTGAACAGCCCTCCTTCTGTCAGTTGTATCCTTTCAGTATGGGAACAGGCCTGTGAGTTAACAGCCAACAGAGAATTCTGCCCTGCTAACCACAATCCTGGTCAATTTGTGACGTCTTGTTCCCTTTGGTTTTCTAATCTCAGGAGCCTCTCAGTCCCTCCCTGTTTGTTTCCTGTTCTGAGTTTCAGGCTCTAGTCACCCATCTTCACTTACTGTTCATTTCTGTGGGCATTTTTCACTCCCTGCTGAAAGTCCTTACAGTCCTCAATTTACTGGGACATATGACCAATCTCTAACTCCAGGATGGTCTCCACATAATGAATAGCAATCTTTGGTTATTACCCGGGACTTCTTCAACTTCATGAGAACATTGAGATGTGCTTGAATGTTCTAAGTTCAAGATTCTGCTTATGACTACTTAGTAAAAAACTGTAAATGATTATTTAAATTAAAATCAGCATCTCTGTGTGAAAAAAGAAGTGTGCGTAATCTGACATGCATATGTCTCAGATATACTTAAGTTAGTCTGATGGCATTATTAGTAGGAAATTAGTCTATTTGAGAGGTCATAGAGAAGAACTTGATTCTGCGTCAACACAGTGGAAGACTGGAGATATGACATCCAAAGAATTTTCATACTTTAGATTTTATTGCCAGTCCTGATGATTATAACTATCAAATCTTCTTACTTCCCATAGTACTGGAGATTTTTAAAGAAATAAAATGTACAGTGTTCTTAATCTCCTAAGAGTTTCCTAAATACCTGAGCTGTAGTGGATTCAAAGCTGAATGCTTTACTCTATGGTCACCAGGGCTACAAATATATTTCAATTTTGTTTTATGAGAGATTATGTGCTCATAGAAAAGAATCTGATTTTTAGAAATATGTAAATGTCATAGGGTGTGCTTTAGGAGCTGGCTGCTGTCCAAAAAGTTGGCCTTATTCTTAGAATCTGTAATTGGGGATGGAATGTCACATGGTGCCTAAGCATGTAAAAAGATGTCCTTTTACATCTTTTAATCCTGTCTGGCTACATAGAGATTTTTTTTCTACTTAAAACATTTTTGATGGCCCTTCTACAAGATTTAATGTTTAGAAGTAATTTATTACAAACTCATCAAGATTTCTGTTCCTCTGAGATCTCAGCAAGGAGGCCTAAAAGGTAGTTCAAGGTTTCTGAACTATCCTCTTATCTAAAGGAGAAGTCCTCCTTATCAGGCCAGTGATGGGGCAGGGTGTATCTCTGAAGCTTCCCTTCCTGCCACTCTCCAGTCACAAAGCCAACTGTTCCAGAACGAGCCTGTAGCTGTCTTACTGTTAAATGTGCCTCATTTTAAACAGGCTTTTTAGAAGTATGCTGGTAAACTCCAGCATTGGAGAAAAGAAATCACATGCACTGATGCGTGAAACTTGACAACAAACTGATTGTCGCCAAGTAGGCGTATGCCACTAAAAACTAACTTTTTGAAGAAGACCATATGCTCTGAAAAAAAAGTGTTTATTGATTTGTAAAGTGGTGACTGGTCTTGGCAACAGGTCTTTATTCATCAGCTGGAACTGCTAAATATCCTTGGAGTTGCTGAAAGATGATATGTGAAAAACTCTAAACAGGTCAGATGGGATTTTGTTTGAGGTGGATGACTTGGAAATCAGAACCACAGGACAGTCAAACAACGATTATTATTTTAGAGTCTGGATCCTGATCTACAAATCACTGTATTGATCCATATGTAGTTTTCGGGGAAGGGAGAGCATGCTACTTCGTGTATTTTGGCAGTCCCGGCTGTTAGCATAATGCCTTATATTCTGTGGCCACACTGGAAAATTGCCAACCTCAAACTCCTGAACAGGCCTCAGGAATATTGAAACTGAGATTTTTCCTTGAAAAACCCCAACACAAAACCAAACAACACAACCTAAAAGACATACAAACATAAACCAAAACAGATTATTTTAGCTAATTCAAATAACCATGGTTATTTGAAAAGCATAAAATTCTTCAAATTTCTGTAGACTGTGAGTGGAAAGTTCAGTCAGAGCAGAAGCTTAGTACCTGGAAAACTGAAATATCGTGTTTGGGAGTTTTCTGCATCATTTTTACTTTGCCTTTTAGTTGTTCAGGAAAAAAAGAAGAAAAAAGAAAAGAAGGGGAAAACCAGTGACATTTTTGGACATTGAAAGAGTGATATGATATAGCTGCCTAATGCAGTAAATTGGAATTGTTGCCTTCCTCCCTGACCCAGATTTTGTTTAATACTCTGTGTGTTTCTTTATCCTCTATGTTTACACATTGTTTTTGGGCAGGTGTGAGCTTGCTCTTGTCTGTTCCCCAACTGGATGTGAACTTGTTCTGCTGGTGCCTCAGGCTGCAGGGCAGCACGCAATTGCATTAGCACCGAGCTGAGCCTGCACTAAGCTCATTGGAGTCACATGGATTTATTTAATTTAGGAATTTGGGCAGGGCAAGGTTTGCTTGTTGGTACATTCAGTATAAACAATCCCAGACATATCCACTGTAAATAACTAGTATTGTGCTGAATTAGTGTTTTGAGGACTCAGAAATGCAGTGCAAATTAGTCATATAAATGTGTTCAAATTTTTAATCTTTCCTCCAACTTTTTCATCTTTGCTACACATATTATTCTTCTGGAACAAAGAATTGTGATTCGTATCACACGTTGTTCAGACTTGTTGAACTGAATGCAATAAAATCCTATTTGTATCATGGTCGCCTTTAAAATGTCAATTTTCCAATTACACTGTAAGCAGTTATCATAGCTATATTGTTTATTATAAACAGCTACTGAATGGCAAATACTTACCTGTTCTCATGTGCTTATTTCAGTAGATACAGAGAATTTTGCTTGCCTCTGGCATCTATCTAGGTATTTCTGTCTATTTTATCCTAAAAAGAAAACTGAAATAGTCTTGCACAGAGGCTTGCCCACATTTTGAGGTTTGGCTTCAAACCTAAGGGTCATTGTGAGTTACATTGGACTTGAGATGGAAGAAAAGAGCCTCTCTGAATTTGAATTTATCTTTCAAGAATACTCTAGTTCTTGATTTTGGTTTGCTGCCATTTTGCAGTTACGAATATTGTGAGCTACTCAAGATTTCTTACTTGAAAGTAAAAACCAACAGAAATTTGGAGTATGTGTTAATGCTTTTGTTATTCATGCCTCTTAATTGCAATTATATTGTAGCCAGGTTACTTTTCAACCATCTTTGAATGATATTAAATTTTTAAAAGACCAGCTAAACTGGAGTTGTATTAAAAACAAAAAGTAGGAAATAGGTTTTGCCGTCTTTGATATGCCAGGAGATGGATTTTGTACATTGAAAAGTTATACCTCTCCTTTGCTTACAGAAATGAATTTATTTTATATTTTGAGGTTTAATGAATGTGATATAAATGTATACGCACTGAGCAGTGTGTATATTTATATATATCTATATTTATATGTTAGCTTTCCAGTCTTTTCCACATATGGAAGAATTTTTTGAGATCATGTTTAGCTATAGAAATCTCTCCCCCTCACTTCCCCTGAATGTGTGTGTTATAATATACAACACTTATATAGAGGTTTACATTTATCTTGTATTTCTTAGTAGAAAAATTATCTGCCACCATCATAGTCTAAAATAGGTCTTTAGACCAACTGAGAGAGCCAAAAATGCATTTCTGGGAGACAGTAACTTGATAACAAAAGTTGCATATCTGACGCTGGTTACTTAAGTGAGATAACATGCTTTCACTACAAAAGGGACCATAAATTTTTGCATTGCAAATCTGATTTCACGGACCGCTTCTTGTAAGAAGCATTGAGTTTCCGCTTCATCTAGTGATAAAACTTTAGAATGCATGAGTATTTGGTGAAATATGTTATTCGTGTTAACGCTAGTCTGGGTGCTGTAAAGTCAATGGTCAGAGACAACCTTTCACTTTCCCCCATGGCCAGTATTTGTGATTGATTTTAACCTAACTATATACAAATAGAACAAATGGTGAGATGGGATTTAAGGCCATTTTCATAACTGGGTGATGCATGGTTGCTTGTGACCCCTTTCTGTTATGGATAACTTTGAAAAGAGACCTCTGACATAAATACATATTGCTGAAGCAATTTTTAAGATTTATTTTGCTTTTTGAATATACAAATGAAGCATAAAATAAATACCTTTTAAAGCTCTATGCACCAAACACTTAAATGAATCCACTGTTAGTCTCTCCACTTCTTAGCTACAGGCTCAGTTCTTCAAATCATTCATGCACAAAACTCTTCTGTAGTCAATTGTTCTGGGCATGGAGAGTTCATGTGATTAGTCCTCAGCTATGTTTGCTCCTAGAAACTGAGCAGCAGATAAAACTCTCTCTAAGCTCTGAAAGATTCTGATTTTTAGACTAAGTTCTTGATTTGAAAAAAATGTCATTGCTTAGCAGGTAGATTTCTATGTAAAAAGGGGAAATTAATATTTGTAAATGTAAGTATTTGCTGTAAGTAGGACAGTTTCACAGTTCAGAGCCAGCAGTTACACGTTTAATGACCCATTAGTAGTCATAGATAATAAGGGGAGCAGTGTAAATCAGTCACCAGAAAGTTAGTTGCAGAGATGAGCAGGTTATCGCTAGATTTATTTAACCCAAGTTAAGACATTAATTCTTAACATGCAGCACATGAAAGAAAAATGTGATGAGCCTTGTCAGGAAGGGTCTCCTATTGTGGGAAGAGAGCCAGAAAAGCTGAACTCATCAAGTTTTTAAAGTTGCCTGTGTTGCGAAAGCTTTTGGCTAAAAGGAGATTAGGACTTTTTAATTTTTTGAGAATGGAGTTTATAAAGATACTTGCATGCCACAAAAGTACAGGGGATTGTGCTGTAACCAAATTTTATACACATATTTTTATGAGGTGGCCACATAATAGTGCAGACTTCTGCAGTCTTTGAGTGCACCTGCGTTAGGATTTTAGTTCTAATCAAGAATGCAGATTTGAATCAAATCCTCCTGCTCATTCCCCCTTCTTGTGCTGTAGCTCATATCCAGATGTGGTGTTGGATTGGGCACCCCAAGTTCCTATTTGATTCAACTTAAATGAAAGATACATTCCAGGACATCCTCCAACAGTGTGAAATTGCTAAAGGGAATTAATTTTTGGGCAAAATGAATTCAGAATACCCCCCAAGACCGGTGTATTGTACAGAGGCGACTCTCAGGACCATTGTAGTGGCTGTAGATCTGTTGCTGTTGGAACACACTGCTGAATATGACCTCCTACAGCTTCTCCATGTTCACCAGTAATTGAGAATATGCTACATGCAGAATGGCTTTGAATGGGCTGATAATTTCTGGCATCTGATCATAAAAATTTTGTAGACAGACCTAATCGTGTAGACCATGATTAGAGTTCTCCTTTGTCTCTAACCTGCTGTGTAAGGTAGCCCCTGTTATCTGAAGGCCAGCCACTGTCTCAAATTTGCTGCTGACACTGATGAACCTTAGAGAACTGATGGCTGAGAACTGATGGCTGAGAAGTCTGCCTGCAAAGCTTGCATTGGGATATCTCCCAATAACAAAACAGAAGATGTCTTTATACAAGACTTCTACATCTGTGTGTGGTGTTTTCCAAGCGCTATTCTTTAAGTTCCTCATTTTGATACTTTGAAGCCATATTTGAGGTTTTGTGGCTATTGGATCAGAGCAGTAAATCACATTTAGTGACAGCAGATACTTCTTTTTAAGATCGTAAACAAATATGGTAAATAGCAGAAATAACAGAAATAAAAAAAAAGAACTAGCAAAAGGATTAAATAAAATCAATGATTTGTAAAAGGCCCTGATAGTATTTGAGATTATTCCACTGTACTACAAATATATGTCTAAATTATGTCTGTGCTAAAAATTCAAGGTATTTTCAATATTTGAAACAGTCCGAATTGATAACAATTTTATAACAAGTTGTATACTAATTTCTCAATTCAAATGGTATCTCTCAAATGTTGGAGTTTTTCCTCTTTTGCTTGTCAGTAACAGATTTTGCTTTGCAGTTTTTGTCATTGAATTGCTATTCTTGACCCTATAGACCAATGAAAGATCCAAGTTTAAAAAGCACTTAATGTACACAAGCGTTAATGAAAAATGTCTTGATTGTAGTTTATTGTTTGAAAGAGCCATAGATTAATGATTCTGTAGGATACACACTGATATGAAAAACTAAGCATACTTCTGGAATCCTCTGTTCCAATATTAATAAATGATAAGGCGTAACTGCAGCTTTTATTTTGCTTCACTGTGTGTCAAGAATGCAAAAATAAGTAGTGAACTTTATTTGTCTCAGAACTTCAGTGAAGAATTCTGTATTCCCTCCATTATCTGTTTGCACTGAGGCACCAAACCTTAGCTTCTTGATACAATACTTTATTCGTGGAACCTATCAAAATTACAGTCCTGATTCTTACGTGCTTTTTATTCAGTGCTTTTGGGTACTTGTTCCTATCCATATAGAAAAATTTGTAACTGTAAGTTAGGATTTACACCAGTTGAGACTGGTTTTGAGATTGCTCTTAGTATTAAAAGTTTAAAATCCAGTGATGGTATTGTTTGTTTGTTGGGTTTTTTTAGTATTTTTTTATTCAATATGATGTCAAAACAGATCACTGTGCTTAATTTGATGAACTTGCTAATCAAAAAATTGGAAAGTATGTAATAAATTTTTTGTGTACAGTATAAGATGGATCATGGCACACACATTCTCATTGAAACAGATGTGAGGAAAAAATGATGGAAGAGGATTTTTATTAATTGTAGCTGTTTAAGGTTAAGTGGACCATGATCATAATCTGGACTACTCAATAATTTCCTCATCAAATCTATAATTTTTAAAAATTAGTTTGAATGTAATTAACCATATCTCTTAGAATGTGTCTAAGACTTGATATGAAATCTTCAAATCATCCAGAAATGATGAGTTACTGAAAAGTATGTCCTGTATTTACAGTGTAACTACATCCTCTAAATCTCTATCTAGATTTTTTTTTTTCACTAGAGAAAAGAGCTGTCTCCTTTTAGTAAATAATGATGAGAAAATCTTCTTTTAATGTTTTCCGAGGGATCATTTAGGTTGAGTCTCTTGTTTCTCCCTGCCAAGTTTATTTTTCAATAATTTTCTAGCTGTTTCCTGATCTGGTTACAGTCTTTCAAATATTCACAAGAGTGTGACATGAACACCAGCTGTGTAACTCTCTTAATGGTCTTATGCTACTGTGTAGAGATACAGCAAACATTCTGAGGTTTTTTTCTCTGCCTGTACTTGTCTTGGTAAATCCAACATTGTACCACGTGTTCATTTCCACCGTGACCTGTAAAGACCTTTTTGATGTCCTTGATTTCAGAAGCAGATCCCTTTCGTCTAAGCCTGCCTTGTATGTTTTCCAATTATGGTAGTGGATTAATGATTTCAGGCATATGTGTATGTGTCTGATAACATTTATTCAGATAATTCCAAATCTGTTCACTTTTCCAAGAAGACTTTTTCAGACTTTTCATTCAGATCATGGGAATATGGAACAAGTTTGGGATGAGAAAGACATCTACAGGTTCCTTTCCTTCTCCAGCAAACATTCATTCTGTATAGAGCTAATTTTCCTGACACTGTGTCATGTGGTACATAATCAAATGCCTTAGAGAAATCTCAGCATATTATTTCAAAGCACTTACCCTATCAAAAAGAGTCTTTCTGTAATTGGAAAAGATAGAAAGTTATTTTGACTGGACTGGTACTCAATAAAGCCATGTTGATTGACGTTAACTGAGCTCCAGCTTTTAATTTATTGCTTATTGTATATCAGGATCAGTGTCAAACTATATAGTCTTTAATTTCCCGTAAAACTCTTTACAAATATTTGACAATATTTGATTTTTCAACTCTTCTAGAATTCTGCCAAAAGGAGATCACACAGATAATTGAGGTAAAAATGAAGTCTGCCTGTTTGAAGAATTGCAATACTCTAAACAGCAAACCAGCTGTGTGTGGTTAGGGGAGGAGTCACTTGGAAACCTATTGAGTTGTTCATTTTGTTGATTTCTTGCTGGTTTTAAGGATATCACCAAAGATTAACCTAATGCATTCTGTTAGTGAAATAGGATCAAACTACTCAGAGGAAAAGAAATCCTTCATTCTTTCTTCAACCTTTGCTCTGACAAAACTCTTGTCAACTTGAAAGTCAGTTCAATTGGTGCTAGTGGGCCTGACCAAGAGTGGCTCCTGCAGAATTCAGAGGGAATAACGTGATTTCAGTGAGGCAAACCCAGCTTATCAGAAGTTTTACAGAACCTGTCCCTTTGTTTCAAAAAGAAATAAGGATATTCAGGCCTTATTCTGTCTTTGCTTTGTGGTGTATTTGTGCAGACCTTATAACTCAGATGTGTTCCAAGTTAACTGTAAAAAATTTACCCACATTTCTTCTGTGTTAAATGATAGCTAAGTTTATAGTGGACTGTCAGATTTCTTTACTTAATTCAGCAGCATGCAAGACATCTATCTTAACATCTGGTTTTTAATAACAGTTGACATCTGGGAGCTCTTTTTTATTCCAATAATGGGTTAGGAACAGTAGTGATACTGGCAGTGTATATTTTCAGGCTAAAATTCCTGTCCATTTCAGTAATAATTAATTACCATTAATTTTATTTAGTTTTTAGATTTAATTAAGTGCCAACAATATGTTACACCAGCTAACTTTCAAGGTTTTGAAACTATAGAATGGGATATGTTTCTAAGCTATTAATGGGTGAATTTTAAGGCTATCTAAAATGATATGATTTTATTTGATTTTGAAATGCTGATTTAAATGAAAAACACTGTGCTGTGTGCCTCTATGTTCTAGAAGCTGAGTATCACATCATTGGGCACTATTTGTAGAACTGTTTATAGAGATAGCTGTGCACATACACATGTCTGTGTGTATAGATAGAGACATTGTAAAATTGCAATCTTAGTTAATGTATCTGGGGAAGAACATTTCAATCTCTGGGTTTAGTTCATGTTTTTTATTTTGTTTTTATTTTATTAAAATTAAAATTTATTTCTAATATTAACTTCAAGTTTATAATAAATGTGATGCAAGACTTTCTGCTTTCAGCTTATCTGCCATAAATTAATCCCTTCTAAAAACAAATTCAAGAAATTGTTATGAATTTTTGTATTTGTCATTTTGTATTTGTCATATTTATCACTAAAACTCTAAATAAATTAATAAACCTAATGGTTTATCAAAACTGGAAAAAAGGAGAAGAACTATTTAATAGTATCCAAAAATTTACAGTGTTTAACATTTGTTGAAAAGATAAATTTAATTGACAGCATGTTGGAAAAGTGTACTTTGCTAATGATAATTTTATTGGTTATTTAGCAGTTTTGTATCTTTTAACAGAATGTAAGACAATTTGACTAATTTTTTGCTTACCTAAAATTTTGATCTTTTCATTGCTGTCAATGTTGGTTTGAATTGTGTGCAATTAAAAAATAGATAATCTTTTAAAATTTAATCTTATAATCATCTTCCTACACACTGTTTTAACTGGGAGGGAAAAAATTTTTACATCACAGTTGTTTTTTCGGTTGCTATAGATGCAGATTCTTGTATATGTAACACAAGCTTGTTCAGTTGTGTTCACTGGCTTACATTAAAAAAAAAAAAGTCATGTTGTAAACAGCCAAGAGAATTGTATTTTATATGCACCAAAGTAACTAACTTTTTTTCTTTCTTTCATTCCAATGCCAACACCTTGTCTGTGCATCTCCTCATGTCTGGCACACAGGATGATGAGGAGGGCATATGGGCATAGCCGATCCTATAAACCAAAGTTCCAGTTTTGTTTTGAGGGGTGAGAAACTCTCTTTTCTATCTTTTACAAATTGCAGTCTAATTGTTATGTTTTCTTTTACACTGCATGGAGCTGTGTGTTTCTTGACAAGTGTGTTTGTAAATGCTGTGAGGATGTTTTCTCATACGCAGTGAAAAATGAGAAACTGTGTCTAATGGTTTAATAGTCTAATGGTTTAGTTTTTTTCATAACTTATTGTGGCTGAAGGTGTAGGTGGGTGCAAAACTTTAAAAGACATCTATTTGTATCTGCCTAAACAATTTTCTTTTCTTCAGTAGGTAAGTTCTTTAAATTAATTTTAATTTGCTATATCATCTCTAAAATCCCTGTATGAGCACTGAAATATCTTTGCAGAATGTGTATGAAAGTTTGATACTTAAGAAATTTTGCCACAGATTAAGCATGCAGCTTTACTAGAATAGAATTTATGATATGCATGGAAAAACATGAGACTACCTCTTAAGCTGAAATGTTTTAGTGAAATTTTAAAATAAGCAGCAGATGTTTAATAAGGAAAGTATAATCTCTCTGTGCAATATATGCTCTTTGCCTGAAGTATCATGGACTAACATCCATACAATAATTTGCTTGTGATATTCAAGAGTACAAAGTGCAGCTTGTTTGTCTCTCAAATTATGAGTAAATACTTTATTGTCATCATGTGTCAGGTACTGATTGATGCACATCCACTAGTTTGGGGCTGGCCTTTGAAGCTGTGGGTAATTTGTAGCTCAAGATCACAGTGGTCTCAGCATTGCTGAGGACACCAGGCTTTGCTTGTAGAAAATTTTGCTCACTACTTCTTAGAGGAACAATTTCCTTTACTACAATGCGCCTGTTCAGAGGAGCAAAATATACTCACATAAGTCTTATTAAAGCTTCCACACATTATATTGCTTTTGGCATTTTACCATTCTATGTCTCACACTTTCTCCTGATTTTTGTTTCAAGTGGTATTGCTGAGGGAAATCAAATCTCTCAGTCAACTGAGTGTGTATTAAAACACAGCACTAATAAAATTAAATTGGGTGTATATCTATC
Organism: Melanocharis versteri; assembly: GCA_013397845.1. NCBI lineage: Eukaryota > Metazoa > Chordata > Aves > Passeriformes > Melanocharitidae > Melanocharis > Melanocharis versteri. Next base: position 638,601 of record VZTG01003083.1, read on the forward strand.
TTATTTAGAAAAGCTTTTATTTATTTGTTTTGTTACTGCAGACATCTATCAGAAGCTGATTGTGAACAGGAAGAAAACGAGACCCAATCAGAATGAACATGAGGAATATGTTTTATGTTGGAGAGGAAAATAGAATAGAAATTTAATTTTAAAAATATTTCAACTGCAAGAATGTGGGTTTCTAGAAAAATACCTTCACCTTACTGTTTTATACTTTGTATATTTGCCATAATTTGTAGTTATACAATTTGAATTATTTAAACTATCAATGCATTTCCATTGCAACATGGAACATGTTTATGAACCAAAGCATATTTTTGCCCTTTTTGGAGTCTCAAAACCACATTTGATTTAGTTTAAGGGAACTTGTGCACAAAGAGTACAATGATTTTGAAAGCTGGCTGACAAGAGACTGAGGGAATATTTATTTAGCAGTGTAAAATAGATTATATGCTTCTGAATTGGAGTTGATTTTTCTTTAAGAGGATTTTTTTCCTACAAAACAAAGAGTGCCTGATATACCAAAACATTTAGCTTCTGAACTTGTTTTGTTGCCAGACTGATTGTTATGATTGATTTATGCAATCAAAGCTTTTCTGGAGGCCATGAGGTGGGACTCTGCCTCAGTAAAGATAGTGCAAGCTGGTCCTCTAATTATGTTTAAAACTTAGTGAGTTAAAAATAAGTGAAGTCCCTTTGAACTTTACCACTTTAGTACTCAACTGCTACATGGGAGTGACATGAAATGCTGGTGGAGATGCAGAGTGGCAGGATGAGAAAGTGTTGTGAGGTTGTAGAGCGCTGGTTACTCGTTAAGGAGCAGGCAAGGTGTTCAGGGAAATCTCACTGGCCAGCCCATTTAGTAGCAAATGTAGCTGCAGTGCTCGAGTCTTGTTAGAAACAGGATCTTTTCCCCTCTCCTCACCCTTACAGGGAAAAAAAAAAAGAAAGAAAATCATGAGGTGATTGTAAGTTTTAAGAATTAAGCCTGTATAGTAATCTGTCATGGGTAGTTGAAGCCATGTGACCCTCAGAAAATATGTTTTGTGGCACTGCTGAGGAGTGCAGGTAGAACACAAGTGCTTGTTTTCCCTTTCCAGTTCCAACCACTGAAGTGCAGCAGACACTGGAAAAACAGTTTTGACTTTGCCACAGGCTGTCCATGTGTGTGTAAGAGAACTCAGCACAAAACCTGTTTGTACAGTATTTTGTTTGTACAGTACTGTAGACTTTGTTCTGTGTCAGTTGTGAAGTAGATCGGATGTTTGAAAAGATGCTGAGGAGTGTTTGGACAAATTTATTGTCTGTTACATCCTCAGAACAGGGTTACCTTCACATGGGAAACAAAGAACGACTGAGGCTTGTGCCTGGCAGCAGCTGATGTCTAGTGCTTTTGAAAACAGGATCATAAAGCTAGTCTGCTAAATTTGGATTTAGGAGCAGCCCATAAAGTCTGTAAATTTAAAATTTGGCCTTAGTAGACACTGTGTAGACATTCTTCAGGAGGCATCAGTGCCATTCAGTAAAAAACTCCTTCAAAGCAGAAATTGTCTGCAACATGGATAAAAGAATATTATTCAGGCAAATATTCACTGTTCACTTCTAACTATTGGATGAGTTTCATATGCTTCAGGGAAGAGGAGGAAAAGGCTGTTATAAAACAAATGTGGTGCCTAGATTTGTCTTTGCTGAGATGTGGTGAACAGGTCTCTTTCAAGATGTTCTCGCTAACAGCAGTACAAAGTACAACAAAATTTGGTCATGTTGCTATATAAGGATATGTTTAAAGACATTAAGTATTAGCTGTTGTTCTGCTTTTTGTTTTCATTATTTCAAGTTATGACTTTTGTAAATAAATTATTTTTCTTTTTGTTTGGATATTCTGTTTAGCCTGTTTTGGAAAAAACATGCTGACTTTGAAATGAGCATCAGTAGCATGCAAGGCAAGGGAAAAATAAGGAGCAAGACTGCAGTGTTCACTTCAGTTTTCTCATAGAGTGTCTGAATACCAGCTCTGTGCTTAATTACATAAATGGGTGTTGCTGCATTGACTGGAGCCCAAGGGCATTTTGGATTTGTGAATTTTTAGGCATGGTTGTTGTTTTACTGTAACTTAGTTTTTACTAAACAAAAGGAGGAACCTCCCAAGCAATGTTTGTTTTGCAAACCCTGGACAGATTTGTGACTAGTCTTTATTCCTGTTAAAATACTTTTATAGCTTTTATTTTTATTGGGACATTTTATATTAGTTAAAATGTTACCTTTTCTTCTTAAGATTTTTCATTACTATTGCAAGTATTTTTAGGTATTAATTGCTCACTGCTGAAGACAGAGGGTTTTCATTAGTTTATTTAGCTGTATGTATTTGGTTATTTTTTTTATTGATTATATACTGGCAATATGTCAATCTATTGACATGAGAGTTAAGGCTGGCAGTTCAAACCCTGGGCCTGTTAGAGTCAATGAAAGCCCTGTTATTTATTTCAGTACTGTTCAGTTTTCACTCAGAGCAGTTTCTTCCTTTTGATTGTTCTATTCATAGTAGAAAAGCACCTGTGCATATACACAAATGTATTCTCAAAATTATTTGTATGAACTAGATGTTCTTTGATAGACATTTATCTCATCTTAAACATGGTATTTATGAGACACCAAATCACCCTCATGTCTAGCTGCAGAAATGTATTATATAAATTCAATAGTTTTTGTCTGTCTCTTGTATTTTAGCTGTGCAAGCCAGGCCATTCTGCCTGAACTTTGGCCTCAGCTTTTTCACTGCAGGTGCAGAAGGTGTACAAAAAGAAAAAGAAAATGTAGCTGATGAACTGAACTTTAAAGCTTTTGATGTAGTCAGTCTTAAGACAACTATCCTGGGGCTTACCATTATCATCAGTCGTGCTCTTTTATAATCTTCCATGATAAAAATAAATAACATACCAGAGCAATTTTAAACACTGTAGAAATTGAGAAAAGGCTGTATGTATTTTCACAGCTTTCATCTTTGTTTGGAAATGCTATAGTTGCTCTAAACTGGAGTAGTTAATTACTGATTTCACACAAGTAATCAAATAATCTAGCTGCTCTTTGAAATCTGAAGCTAAGCTGATATCTTGAAAAAAGTAGCAAAAATCTGCTCTAGAGATATGAATTCAGTGATGAATTGCAATGTGTTGGATTTCACTTCTACAAATTATCATGTGAATGTGTGAAATTACTATTATTTTATTTGTCTTTAAGACAGTTTCAAAGAGTTGTTAATGAATATTAGGGTATGTGAATGTGGTACTGCCTGCAGACCATTCTGATTGGAAAGTCCTGGTTTGTTTGGAAGCAGAAGTACCTCCTGACCTAATCAAAGGTCATATGACATAAACTTTTGAATGTAAGATTTTACAATTGAATACTAAAAGATGAAAAACCCCAAATTTTAAATAAATGAGATTTATGTAAATTTTTCTGGGGAGTTTATGAAAAAATACAAGAGAAAATGTTCATTAAAGTACAGAAAATATATACCTAATTAAAATCTTCTAGTATCTATTTTTAATATTCTATTAGTTACAATGCCATAATGCCACTTTAAAAATAAGAAAAAAAGTAATAAAACCTCCCTGTGCTGACCTACTTAACATCAATGAAATAGCAGTTGTCATTGCATTGGTCTCTCGATTTCCTCAAAGAGAACCTCTGATGGTGATGACTGCTGTCAGAGATAGCCAGTCCCACTGGCCACAAGCCTGGAGCCAGTTTGGAGTCACATCCACACTTTCTCTATGCTTTCTGCTCTTCTGGCACTGGTTTTATATGGAAGCAGGTTTTCAGGTCACACACCTTCAGTAATGGAAACACATCTTCAGGGAGTGGTGTCTAGAGCTCAGGCTGAGCTGAAGGTACAAAGAAACAAATAAACAAAAGCATTTGGCTGTTCCAGCAGGTGTTCCTTTTTCTGACAGAGTAAAGGCATTGGGCAGGATTAGATTGTCTTGAGTATGAGCCTTAAATCAGTGGCTGAAGCATGATAATTTATAAATAATACTATAGCAGAGAGTAAAAATGCAGAAATCTAAGAAAAATATTTGTTCATGTGATTTAATTAAGTTCAGTATTCAGCATCTCAGGAACATTGTTTTGACAATTAAGCTATTTGTATACTTGTGCTCTAGTAGTAAATATTAATGTAATGGATTAGAAATAGCTAAGAAATGCCTGTTACTATTTCTCATTTCACAATACTGTCTAATTAGTCATCAGTGTTTTGGCATCAATATTCTCATTTATTCAAAAAATCTCTTGTGCTAATTGCTTATTTCCAGTTGTGATGGAGTGTCCCTGCATGTCACAAATGGCAGAGCCTTGCTGTTTCATTTTGTTTCTGTTTTGATCTTTGCTTTATAGACGATTAAGCAGTGAAAATGTGTGTAGGTCTGTTCTCCAGAAGAGCCGTGATGATTTCACTGGTTCTCTCCTGGAGCCTTTCAGCACATCTGGCTGGCCAGACCATGAGCTCTTCTTCAGCTTGGCTCTGAGTTCTGCCAAAGTCAGCCAAGCTAGCTAAACAGCCTATGAACTAGTTTTATTTTAAACCAGATCTTTTTGACTAAGATGTGCAAGCTACTCGCTTGAACAGCATTACTGGAGGGTTTGAAGAGTTCATAGTCTTGTAGGGGAGAGGGGTGAGAAGCTGGCATCCTTCTACCACACACCTGAATGTGGATGAGGAGATCTGTCCCCAGCCTAAGCCATGCAGCTGTGCCAGCTGAGGTCGTTATTGCCACCCACCATTATCCACTTGCTGCTCTTTTTCTGCTGAGATTGTAACCCCCCAGATCCATCAGCAGAAGAAATCAATCCCTTATCAACTTCAAGGCAGCTGAGCCAGGTTAGCACGAATAGTGACGAGTGCCCGTTCATCAGGGCAGCCTGGCTGTCATTGCCTGGTGCAGTAAGGGAGCACGAGAAGCAGTGATAACATCCAGCTGATGGTTGGGGGACAGCAGCCAGTGGCACTAACATCTTCAAGTGGAAAAGCTTACTCTGGAAGAGAATTATATCCATAAGTTAAAAACAAAAGGACCCTTCCTGAAATCACTTTATCTTCAAAGGCTCTAGCACCAATTTAGGTAATCAGGTTATTAAAATAATTTAAATTTATCCAGTGCAGTTTTCTTGTTTAACTAATCAGAATCAGAAACTCTTTGTTCGTTTTGCACATAGACATATTTCTACCAGATGCAAGCATGGAGATCAGTAATAAATGATATATTCCGTGGAGCTGTAATTTTGGAGAGTAAATCTGTGTTACAGTTTAGGAAAACAAGTTCTTCTAACTTTTTTTTTTGGTTGGGATTTTTTGATCGATCTTGCAACAAGCTTTTTCTGAGCCAATTATGTTAATAATACGATTAATTTTGTCACACATGGTTCTAGGACATTGAAATTAGGTGACAAATCTCAAACAAAGCTGGAAGCTTACAAGTGGCTACTGTTCCCAACGTGGCTGAGGCCTAAATCTGAGTTTGCTGGAGCCATCAAAGCAGCTCAGTCACATTCTATGTGTTGTGTCTTACATCTGCTGACCTGGCCTGCTTGTGAGCTTTTCATGAGGATTCATTTTAGCTCTAAGAATATGGAGAGGGTCGAATGTAAACACTGAGGTAAGTTTTTAATGATTTAGGAATTCTGTTAGGTAGGATGATTTTGATTATGGCAGTTAGAGGCTTTAGGTCTGACTTAGGTAGGTTCTGTAGGCCTGTAGGAATTTATACTTGTGTAAGTAATAACAGATTCCAATATTCTGAATGAATTAAGTTGTGTTCATGCCTCTTGCATTGAAAGTGCTACAAGATTGCCTTTATGTTTTTTTTAAATAATTGAGTATTATATCCTTACCTGCAATAATTGCAGGACAAGAAAATGATAAAGGTTTCTTGCCTTCAATTTTGTACTGCTGAAAGAAGTTTTTATCAACTTTCTAAGTTCTTTTGTGTGCCTTACTTTATGTTGCAGCTGTGATATAAGTCTGTGGTTAGATTTAATGAAAACATAGCTCCTTATCATAGCTCCGTACCCTATTTAACAACACACTCATACTATTTCTGAGACTCACAAAATTGTTGAGAAATTTACATAGATTCTGCAGCACTCATTTGTAAAATATTTATGAATGATAGGACTTTAAAAAAACTTATAAAACTGCTTGAAATTTTCTAGCTGCTTTTCTTCACCAGATTTCTTTACTAAACCAAATTCAGCTTTTAATTATCTATTAAGACAATTCATCTTCTAATAGATCTTATTCTTCATTTGTAAATTTGCTTAATTTCTAATGTCAGTGGCAGAAACTTTAATAAGAAACTGTTTTATTGTTAACTGTTTTATAATTGAAACAAGCTATTTCACAGTTGCAGTGTTGCAAATCTCTTTACCTTGAGGCTTATAATCTATTTCCACTGTGTAATTAATAGATGGAAGCATATTTAGAACTAGAATGACTCTCCATTTTAAGGAAAATGAATAATCCTCAAAAATATCTGCTAGTAGTAATAGTTCTTAGAATTGAACCTGTCAACCAAAAAAGCCTGCCACTGATTACGAGAAAAGAGCTCGTTCTCAGAGTGCTAATTCCTTTTTTTTTCCAGTTCTCTCTTTTACTTAATAAGTTTTCTAATTTTTAATTAGAAGAAGTGAAGACAGCTTGTTCAAAAATTGCAGTGTCTTAGGATACCGTTTCTTTTGTTTTGTGGGAAAGAGAGGTCTTACTATGAAAACTACTAAAGTTGTATGTGAATCCTCCACAGATACAGTCTTATTGCTTGAAGGAAGTTTGAAAACTTATATCTGGAACTGATCCTTCAGTATAAAAATCAGAAGAAAAATACCCTTTCTTTCCCTCTTGAAAGCAGTGTAGCTCCAAAAATGAACTTTAAACGAGCTGTGTGAGAAAACCCTGCCTTAGTTACAGAAAAAAGATACAGTACAGAGAAAAAACCCATGAGCTCTCTGGCTATATTTGACTGCTGTTAGCACCAAGACAAAATGAGTTCTGTCAACTGTACTTTTAGCGATGTACTCTGTTTTTCCTTGAGGATTGATAGGTCTAAATGTACCGATTCTCTCCTTGAGTCTGTCTGTCAAACTTTGATCTGATGTTGAAGTGTTCAAAAGCTTCATGTGTTGCAGGGTTTCAGCAAACTTGATCTTACAGGTTTAACTTAAATATTGTTTCCATTTTGACGTGTGTCATATGGGTGTACCACAAAGAGTGTTTGGTTTTAGCCCTGATGCCTTGAGTGGTGGTATGCAGCAAGTAACAGAATACTTGGAATAAAGAAAAATCCTGAAATGAATCCCTCCAGCTATGGGCCAGTTGAGAGTGAGTGAGACAGGATGTAAAGTAAAACCAGTATGTCTCCCTTTGATCAAAGGATAGATTCCTCACCACCACCCAGCAGGTGATTAACACATAAGTACATTCTCCCCTAAATGGGTGGAGGGACAAAGCTGAGTATCTGCTTAGCACCCATAAAGCAAACCTCAGTTAATAACTGATGTTAGAAATATTTCTAATGCTGCCTTTGTGCATTCAGATTCATGGCTTTACGTGATCTGATGCATGTAAGTGCAATTAAATTATCCTAGAATGGGAAGTTCTCTAAAGGAAGAATAGCTAAGCACCTTATGAAACTGCATTTTTATTTTCAGAAAAAAGAATCTCTTTCCACATGTAAGTGGCTACGTGTTTTTCGTTTGTGTATGCTTTCTATATTTGGAAAAATTCATTAATAGTCAACTGCACCATGAATTTGGAGTATGGGTGTGGTGGTACATGGTTTTTATACACAAAAGCTGCTAAGAAACAGACTTGACCAGCTGAAAGATCTGAAACCCAAAGACTGTTTTTACTTTAGAAGTAATGACTGTGGGTGTTTCAATTTTTTTTTTTTCCAAAACTATAATACTGGGTTTAGAAATCTGTATTTTCTCATGGTTTCATCATACTGTATTTATTAAGTGCCAAATACGTGTTTGTTGAAGAGGAAGAATGTAGCACATGAAGCTTCCACTGTCCAGGAGAATTTACAATGCAATAACACATTGATGTCAGTAAACTCTGTCATTGTCCTGCTGACTTTTTGAGGAAAAGATTTCACTCCAGAACTTTTGAAGAGAATGTCAGCCATGCTGTTCTCATTTTCATGATTTTGACTCTCTTTGCAGTATCAGTCAGAATGCAATGACCAAAATCTAAATATAACACACCTTTGCTGTATTCTGCTCCACGTGTGATAGAAAAATCTCATCAATGAGTCTTTTTAATTAGTAGCCTCACTTGAGTTGCCTGATGGAACATAATCTTAAGAAAAATTATATTAAGAATTAATTGTAGTACAGATACTTCTTTTATGAGAAAGGAAATCAAAGCATCTGTCTCACCAAGCAGGATTTACCACATATCATCGTTCAGAGACCACTAAGCTAATTACTAAGCCCAGTAGTTTTTTTTTTCATAATTTTATCATGCGAGATCAAATGTAGGTATACATATGACACAGTTGGTTTTTACTAGGCTCCTGCAAACACTAATTAAAGTATTTATCCTGTTGCCCAAGAACTCTTATATTCTTTTTTTATCATGATGGAATTTTTGAAATGGACAGAGATCCATTACCAGATTCTAAAACAGCATGGAATAAATAAATCTAAAATCAAAAAAGATGCAAATATTCCAGAAATCCAGTGTAGATGTGGTATTCTAGAAAATAAAGCTCCCAGATCTATAAAAGCTGCACTGGTTATTGGCTTTGTTGCAAGACTGCCCTGTGGTTGGTCCAAATCATGTGCCTTGCTATTGGTATTATAATGCAATTTTAGCAAGCTTCAGTGTAAGAAAAATATTATCTATCAGCCACTCACTTTTCCTTAGATCAAAAGCAATAGTTGGAATATAAAATCTCCAAATCTGCAGGAGAGGTTTTTGACAAATTAACATAATTTAATAAGATGGAATAACAGCAGTTTACAATGTTATTTACATACGGTTTTTCTATATTCTTCCCAGAAGTTGTGGGTAGAGTGTGCAGAGTTTGCAAGAACAAATTAGTCTCTTGTCAAATGTTTCCAAGACTGGTGGTCAGGTAGTTCCAGCAGTGTAGTTTTTAGATGATGAGAGATAAAGGCTTTGTGGCGAGGTAAAAACAAGTGCTGAGCATCAGAACGATTTATTCTGTGTCTTTGGTGGCTTGTTTTAATAGTAGAAAAACTGCTTTCTTCTTCAGTGCCCGGTTTTATGTTGCTTCTTGGTTTTAGCTCAAGACTCCATCTTTTGTGACACTCTGCTCAAAGCCGTGTAGCGATACAGCTTTGACAAAGCATCACCAGTGTCCGGAGCGCAGCCCTGGCTGACAGTCGCGCCGGCCCTGAGCAGGTCGGCTCTGTTCCGAATATCCCGGGGCTGAATTCTTGTTTGCATTTCCTTTACAGAAAGCCTGCGGTTGTTATTACACCTGCTGGTGTTCAGTGTCACTGACCTCTCACCTTATGCACGATCAGGTGCTCTTTTTTAACAGGCAATCTGGCATCCAGCCCACTTCAATTAGGTTCATTTGTCATGTACTCCTATCTGCCAGCACGCAAACTGGGGAAAAAGAGGTCAAAGTAGGGATTTTTCAAATGTAAATGTTTCCTGTAAGCTGCTGTTGAAACTTAGACGTGTCATTCAAAATGCATGTTGCTGCCTGCCCGCTCGCTCAGCAAGCTAATTCTCTTTTACATGAGCTTGCTTTTCTCAGTGTCTTTGCAAGTGTTGTCTGGGGTTGTTGCATGCATATTCCTATTGCCAAGTGTTGTTGCAGGCAATAAATAAATCACTATATTTAAAGCATATTTTACCCAGATGCTGCTTTGAAATACTGAATGAAAATGGGGGCCGAGGGGGGAAGCTTTAAACCACTAACAGGAAGTAGGATCATGCAAAAGTATCCAAGTATCTTGTTACAATCAATGCTTTTTTTTTTATATGGGATGTGCTCAAATTTATATTACAATATGGTATTAAATCTGCATTTTAATTTTTAAAAAATTTGTCCCCCTTTATGGTTTGGGGTTTTTTGCTTGTTTTTGGTGTTTGGCTTTCTGGTTTATTTTGCTAATTTAGTGCCTAGGGCCACCATATATGTAACATAGTAAGATGTAGTTTCTGGTAGTAGATGATGGTCTTTTAAAACTTAGTGGTTAATTAATGTCCTGAAGAATTGTGTGGATTCTGTGAAATTACTAAATCTTTCAATGCCTGTGACAACACTAGCTTGTATAAGGTAGTGGTCCTTGAATTAAAACTGCTGCAGGAAGACACTGCTGTCCCCATGAACTGAAATGAAGCGTGACGAGGTGGCAGAAAATATTCTTCCTGCCTTATAGAATAGTAATTTCTTTTTGGTTTTGCCATTCTTATAAAGGAACTGAAACTTCATCAAAAAACTGTACAGTTGTACTTGGATCAAAATTTAGCAATTTTGGCTAAATAATGTGCTGGCTTTTTTCTTCTGCTTTTTCATTCCCAGTGCTAGCAGTGAGGAGGAAAGATTTGGCTTGGTGAGATGGGAGTGAGAAGGAAGAGACTGGTTGTGAATTTGAGAACTAGCTTTCTGGGACTGCAGATTGAAAAAGAGCCCTCTCCAAACCTGTGATTGTCATATGTGGTCAAGAGACAGGCCTGCAGTCCTGAGTGTGTTTTCAGCAGGGGAAAGGAGGAAGGAGCTGGAGAGGTGGGTTAGTTTTAGCACTAGGGCAGGGCGTAGTTTGTTTTGGCGGGATTGAACTTCTCAGATGGAGTGAAAAGGTGAATGGCAGAACAGGTTATTTGGGTTATATCCAATGAGAGGGGTAGGTAAACTATGTGCTAAGAGCATTAGGGGTAGAATTAGGATACAGAGAGAACAGCAAAGGACTGAGAAAAACAGTCATAATTTCTTCCAACTCTTCAAGTTATTCTTTGGTGGATTTTTCTCCATCACTCTTTTGAATTCCTTTTGTTTCCATTTTCTCTTATTTTTCCTTTTCTCATGTTTTTTCCCACTTATCTTTGGATAATCTCACTTGAAAATACGTTTTATTTACTGTGTTTTGCTATAGTTAGTAATCTGCATTCCTACCCCATATCAAACTTGTATTCTCCCAGTTAAAATCATGGATATTGCAACCTTAGGTATTGAGTTCTTAATTTGAGGAAATGTATGTAAAATAGATCATCTACCTTTTGCTTCTGTTTCCTTATTTAGTAATTTAACTTTTCTAATAGTTTGTTTCAATTAAGTCGGTTAGATTGCCCAAGTAGTCAAATTATCACAATTTGTAATTTACTTTTGCAGGTATGTAAAATGAACAGCACACAGCTGAAACCTCAAAGCAGGAAAAGAGAGGGAGGTGAGGTCTAGAACACAAAGGAGGAGGAGGAGGTTTTCCTCATGCCTTTGTTTTGTCTCTGTAGTGCTAAAGCAGCTTTTGTTTTGATAACTTGAGGGTATGAAAGCCCCTTTAGAAAACTGACTTTCAGAATAGAAAACAGTTGTTTTATTCATTGTTAAAGGTAATAACTAGCACATATAAACTGTCTGCTACTCTAGGTGAGTCACTATGCAAAAGTTTTCACACGAAATAAACTTCCTGGGATTTAGTATGGATGGAGATGTAGCATACACAGCATCTTGCCAGCCCAAAAAAGAATCTTCTGGAAGGGTCTTCCAGTTGAGTTAGATGCTTATATTGATTACATTACTACAATAAAGCATGACAAAAACTACGTAGGCAGTAAGAAATAGTCGTAATTGGCACAGTGAGTTAAATTATCTTTAATCGTATATGGAACAGAGCATAGAAAAAAAAGTAGCTGAAGAACAGGTCAAATTTTAAGTAAAAAAACCCACAACAAACTATTAAACCAATAGTATTGTAACTGATATTATTTGTTTCAGATGCTTTTATTTGCTTTTGTGAGCTACCATTATCACATGAGCAGTGAGAACTTTTGTCCTTTCTTTGCAGCTTTTTGTCTCTTCTCGCAAAAGCTCTACTCCCTCAGGAAAGACTGAAAAATTGTTCTTTTGTTCTCCGCATCTAACTGAAACTATACTGCAAAAAAACATCTTATCTGATTTTTCTTCTTGTCAGATATCTAAATTCAATAAGTTAGGCAGGCTGCATTTAGGTTTTGAATTAGGTTCTTTTTAAGAATTGTCCATGAATGGATGGAGAATTCTGACATATAAAATGGATTTAGAAATACACATGTACGATGCAATCAGATATAGAACATAAAATATAACATGTAATAAGATTAGAGATTCACTTTTATTACTTAATGAGTTTTTGAATTAAACCCCCCAACTTTTCAAGGTTAATAGTACCCTGTCTTCCGTTTTTCACTTGGTGAGAGGTAGAATAAAGAGTCTGAGAAGTCTTCACAGAATTTAACAAATTCTAAATAATTTTCAGGAGCTAAGGAGTAATCAGGGAAGGTGTAGGAAGTTGTATAGAAGATAAAGTCAATTACTTTTTCCCTCAGTGTGGATGGAGCATCATTGACACTATGCTTTTCATTTGTAAGAGCCAGAGCCTTGTCTGCCAGCTGCCTTCTCTGCTGGACTCTCCACTCCACAAAAACAGTCAAGGGCTGCTACTTGGCAGACTTTCAAGTCCACTCCAAATGTAGTTTGGTCATAGGAATCCATCCTACTGTTCTCCCTCCAAACAAGCAGATGCATTCTAATTTCTGTTTGTCTATTTTCCTGTAGAACATGAAGAGATTTTAGAAATAATCTGTGAATACAGAGTGCACAATACAAATTTACTCCTGTGAAATCAGGAATGACTCAAGATTTTGGGTGTGTGGTAGAGAAAGAATTTTGGATCCTTATTGCCAATATCCAAGGCAACTGCTGAAGTCAGTTTTGAACACTTGTTCTCACTTTAGCAATTTCTGGCAGAGAGAATGTTATATTGTATAAGACAGCTTGTATGGTATCCAACACAGGACAAAAATTTGGAAACAATACAAGAATTTGGCACTTATTAATCTGTAGGGTGTGCACATAGTTTAAATAACTTTATGATGTGAAATCTCTGTGCTTAGTGTCAATAATCAAAAGCTTTACAGATTTAGCAGAAAGAATTCAATTTTAAAACAAAATTAACATGTCATAAAAAAATCTCAACATGGAACTGGAATGCAGTATGATGTAGTGCACCAAGGCTTACATGTCCAAATTCTTTTTTGTCCCCTTTTCTGAACACAAAGGCCAGTACACACATGCAGATTGAAAAAAATGAATCAAATGCAGGTTAAGCATCAATGTTTGGTGCACATAATTTTACATCTGTATTTGAAAATACTCATTTCCTTAAATTGCTATGACATGTACGTTTACGTTCATTATAATGTTTTTACAAGCTGTCATTGACAGCAGATGAAGGGATCTCATGCTTATATAAGAAGTTATATACCCTTTTGATAGCTGCTTTTTTGCCATTCAACATCTACTAAATTTCACTTTTCATATGATTTTCTTAGAATTGTGCACTATTTGCATTACTGTGGTGTAAGGGCTGTATCATGGTAGAGAACATGACCAAAATGCCCATACACCATCAAAGAATTCCCAGTGCTAAAAAAATGTGAGAGGGTTTGATTCACCAGATTTAAGCTGTCTTTATATCCGGGTAGAAATCAGCTCTACCAGATTCCAGATCAGGTCTGTAGTGTTTTCCCAAGGGTTTGCCACTTAGTAAAAGGGCAACTTGTTGTGCAGTAGTCTTAAAAGTATAAACCCAGCTATTTTGGTTTTGTGGTTAGGACAGTGCTGTTTATTGAGTTTCCAGGTAGGAATCTGGTAGGTTATCTAGCACTCAAGAAATTACAATACAGCCATTGAGCTAAAAAAAACCCCCAAGATACCTGCAGTGTCATCACTAGAAATTAATCAACTGGTCAATCTTCTTATTTAAAACAATATTTCAAAAATTACAAGATGCCCTCTGGCACAACTTCCTGATTCTATAAGGGCATATTTGCATTTGTTTCCTATTTACAACAACTTCAAAGAAAACCCATTAATTGCCTGGACATACATGCTACGTTTTGTTGGTTTATTTTTATATTTGCAAGCACACTCTAAGCACAAATTGTAAATATGTTGTACTAATTAGATTAGTAATTTCCAAGTTTTTTCATTTTCTCAAAGCTTGAAAATTTGGCATGCATCAAAATATAAATATATCAACACTTGAGGTTGAAAGAATGCATGCCATGGCTCTTTCTTTAGTGATTAAGATATATTTAAGATTTATTTAAGATATATTTTAATGGACTATTTTATTCTCCTGACATGTTCAAGGAAGTCCAGATCTAAATTCCTTTGGCCAGTTGGCTTGACTCTCCTTCCAGGGACTGAGCAGTGGTGCCAATTTTTTTATTCATCCTTATTTACATGGAGTGACTGGAAGCTTTCAGAGTCAATCATTCCAATCACTCATACCTGAGTTGAACCCACATGAATGCAAATCCATCTGGCATTTACCCATCCCATTTAATTTGCATATTGAGCTGTATGGGTTGCATGTTCCTTGCAGGCGTAGTCAAATAGTGTTTATTATTTTGTGAGACCAGCTTGACCAGTAGCATCCTCTGTGAGGCAGGGGAAGAAGGAAGGGCTTATAAAGGACGCACTGAGGAGCAATGCCCCAGCTGCCGTTCCCCCAGGGTTCAGGCAGAGCATGTGTGTGCTGGAACAGGGGCTGCTGAAGGTCCCTTTAGCTGCCTGTGTGGTGCGAGGGCCGGCGTGATGAGGCACAGCTCGCCAGTTTTCCCTCCCGAAGGATCGAGTTGTTCATATTGGCAGGAAGTTTTACTTACCAAAGTGGTTAGCAACTGGCAAAGTGAGCACATCCAGGTCTGAGGTGTTCCTCACACACATTTCTTCATGGGAATTTCTTGTGTTAACAAAGGTACAGTATGCAGCGTGCTTAATATTCTGTTTTATTTATCACAGCAAAGAAACAACTGTTATGAGTAAGGTCAATATACATTTAAAGTTATTTTAGGTTGAAGGTCAATATATTGGTCCTTGTGGTTTGTTGTTTAAACCTTTAGAGATTTTATGTATTAGCAGTTATTTCCTGGAAGCTATAGGAATGATGTGAAATCCTAGAAGGATTTTCACTTTTTAAATTTTCCCTATCTTCCTTTGAGAGGAGAATGGTACTCAGCCTCCTAAAATTAATTCATTCCTTAGTTGTAAATTTTATATAACTTTTGAGGACTTCAGTATTTTGCATGTATTAAAGAAAATGTGTGACTATGTGTTAAAAGGTACACAGATCTCATTCATTTAAAAACGGAATAAAATTAGATCAATTGAAAGGTTATGTTTACAAAAATTTCACCTTCTTCTCATCTGCACCAAATAAAAAACTACAGATGAACCTTGTTTAAGGTAGAAAGTCCAAGGAATTCCCTCCTTTCTCTCATGGACATGATGTCTCAATGCACTGTCCTACTATTAAAGTGATTTCTTTTCGCTACTGCATTTGATCTAGAACATTATTTTTACTGAAACTACTATGTTTTAAATCTTTTTCCTATGGGGACATATTTCTCCAAATAATTCACTGAACAGTAGAATTAATTTCTATACCTATTAAAAAGCCCCAAAACTCACAAAACAGTCATCAGTCAAAACAAAGAAACACCAAATAGCAGTTTGATAGTTTACTTAAAAAACAACTTTTTGTTAATATTATTGTCAGTATTAAGACACACCATGCTTTGTCTTGAAGGTTTTTGATAGAGCACTGATGGATTTAGTAGTTTGTGATCATTCTGACAGGCTGGCTGTTGACAGACCATCCCTGTGATTATCTGGAGGTCAAGGTGCATCAGCTGGAAAACAAGGTCTTGTCTAGGCTCCAAGCTGTCCTTCTGGAAAAGGGAGCACAAGGCTTTGAAAGAATGTTCCAGCTACCTCCATCCTGCCACCTCAGTCACAAGCTTTGCTGTATGTGAAGTTTAAGGGCAGATGAGTTATTTCCACAACAAGGCCTCTGTGTTAGCAGGTTTTAAGGCTGGCTCCATGTTCTGCTATCACTGTTTTCTCAGGAGGATGACAGCAGCTGTTCTTTGATTGAAACATGAAGAAAGATGTGTTGAAGTCAGATAAGCATCACTGCTAAAGCAGCTTTACCTCCCAATTTGCTGGTCTTTGTAACATGGCTACTAATAAGGGGTGCTGAAACTGAGCTTTGTACTTGATTTAAATTAAACTCCTACGAGTCATGTAAATCTAAAGAAATTTTTCTTCACGTAGGTCTGCTTCTTGAGAGAAAATACACCCATGTCATTGTAAGATGAAAAGGCACAGAATAAGAGGACATCACCTGACCCTTGCTAGTAGTTCTGTAGAGTTCTTTCTTGTCATTCCTTATGATTATGATTAGCCTTTTTGATGATTTATTGGTATTTTTTTTTAAATTTTTTTTTAAGAAGTGATTTGTGGTTGGCCAGCAGTAGTTTCTTTTGTCTTCATTTCCAAAGCTGCACTTGTAAGACCACATTCAGCAGCAGATTAATTTTCAAATACCTTGGTTCAGTTTTCACAGTTGCTGCCAAGGAGGCTTCTTTCACAGACCATTTTGTACTTTGTGATACTTGTAATTAACAATTACTTATAGCAAGTTTGCTTCTGTATTCTCCACTATGGGAAGTAAGCCCTACTGATGTAAAATACTAATGAAGATAAGGAACATGAAAATTTACAGGAAACTTTCTGTCTCTTAATTTTAAATGCTTTGAAGTAGAGTGGACAGATAATCTCTTGGTGATATGACCCCAAGTGCTCTGGCAGATACTGAAGATTTTTAAGATATAAATAGGACTAAAGAAATGGTCAGATCTGGTTTCTTCTGATCTCATTTGATTTTTGGTTATGTACAACGATGAATGGCATTCTTTTAAAAGTGGAGTATTGCTTCTAGTGTCTGCTTAAATCTGCTGGACGTCATTTAAATTGCATTAAGAATAAATGGGTCTGATAAGGTGTATTTCCAGACAATACATCAGGTGAGAAACTAATCTCCCAGCTTTTTATTGACTTTAAAACATATGTATTATTGCCAAATTTTCTTGCCATGACATCGAACCAATAAATTTTTCAATTGATCTCTAGACCAGGTTTTACTGCATTTGAAATTGTGTTTCCCATTTAATTCAACATGTCAAAACCTCTTCAAAATAATGAAACTTTATATTCACTTGCAGTCAAAGTTAAAAAAAAAACAAATTTGTTTTCAGTAGGGTTTAGTTTCTCTCCATGATGATCTATTTTTGATCTTTGTATTGCAATTAAAATAAGAAATATGTGACTTTTTGGTATTTTAAATTTGCAGTACACTCAAGAATGTGAGTAGCTGCCCAGGGTAAACAACAAATCTGAAGCAAGCATTCTACTCTAGGTTCTTCCTTCTGCTCCTTTCTGGGGCTCCCAGGGCCTGTTATCTTTAAACAACTTTATATTTATATTATGCAGAGGCTTTAAGGGGTATGAAAAGATGGAGTGAACTAGAGCCCCCATAGTCGGAAAATCCTGAGGTGTTAGGTGAAATACTGTGAGGTCATTATAGGAAAGCAAAGAATTTACAATAGGTTTAGAGGGCATAAAGAAATTATGCTTTATTTTAAATCCTTTAAAATTTTAATAAGACTTTACTTTGTTTTTTAGAAGCTCCAGTGTCACTTCCAACCAATTAGCCCCATGAAAAGCAATTAGAACAAAGAGATTTTTCAGACTCTTTTTTTTTCTTCTGCGTTGTTTTTGAGGAGAGAGACTCTAAAGTACTTAGGCATAGCTACACTCACTGTATCCATTATCACTCTTTCTTTTCTCTTATGTATTAGTGAATGTAAACCAAGACATTTTTAGCCTCCCTGGTTTTCATTCAGTTTTTCAAACAAAGTGGTGGTGACTAAACAGCTCTATCAGCCTCTCAAGGAGGCCAATTTAAGCATTGGCAACTTGCCATAAATATAAAAATACTATTTATTTATTTATTTGCCAGGTGGGGGGCTAAGATGGAGCAAGTGCCCCTTTTTGTTTTCTTAAACAAAAATGAAATTTGAATTAGTTTGAATCTTCTTCAATAATAAATAATTCTCTTTCAAATTTGTAATTTAATTAAATAATAGCAGTAATTAAAAGTGTTGAAAGGAGATTGCTAGGTTGAGTACCTAAATCCATTGTATTGTGGAAAGCAGGTCTCAGGTTTTTTAATTACATTGTATTTCTATCCAAGTGAGTAAAAAATCCCATTATTTTGTTTGCATATTTAGTGTAAAAAGCAATTCACACTATTGTTGATAGTATTCACACCTTGTTTTAAGAAATATCTGGGTTTTTTGCTATTTCCAAAGTTGAGTCAGTGTTAAAATTTAAGGTTGAAATTCCATTTTGAAATTTTGTGTATGTAACTTTGCCACCCAGTTTGGGCCCATTCCCCTGCTTTGCTCCTAGGTGTGATCCTAGTCTTGAAAGGCTCTATTTTCGAGTCCTTGTTGATTTATGATGGGGTAGCATTTTCTGGTGGGACTTCATGGGGATAAAATAATCCATCTCAATTTCTGAACAGTTTGCAAAAATTCCCTCCTCATTTCTGAATCCAGCCCATCAACTGCATACTTGGATTGACACCTGGTAATCATTTTGTCATACTGTGAATTAAAAAACTGACACCTCAGTTGGTCTCTGGTTTTTATTTTCTAAGCTGTAAATAATAGTGGTGCTTTCTTAAAAAAATATTCTCAGTAGCATTGATATCACATTCATTTACTTTCCCTCTATTTGCTTTTTCCCTGGTCAAAAATATTTGTGTCTTAAACTATGAAAATAAAAGTCCATGGAATCAGAAAGGCATATGTTCATGCTAGTAGGATGATCTATGATGCTCATCTTTTAGCATAATTTTTAAGCAGTATGGTGCTTCCTTTGAAACACAAATCAGGGATTTTTGATGGTTTAACAAAGTGCCCAGTATGGAGGAGTGACTGATAAAAAATCTCAGAAGCAGATGTGCGTTGGAATACAAGAAACTTTATGTATCATGGATAAGTTATACCAGGGATCCTTAGAGGAAAGTGAGACACTGTTGATTTTAGGCTTTAGAAATAGCATCCTGCTGGATTTTATTTAGGAATTGATACAGCTGCACAGACTGTGCAGACTGTGAACTGGTCCCTATTCTGTTGAAATAAGTGAGACCTCTTAAAGTACTACCTGGACCCCACTTTCCCATGTAGCCTCTGCCATGGGTAACTGCACTATTCCCATAGGATCAATCTTAATGAAATGGAGCTGATATTTTTGTGTGTTTCTTGGAGCAAGGAAAGAAGCTTACTGTGTGCTTTTTTTGTACTGCCTAAAATAATGACCACAAAAAAATTCCCCCTGGGTGGAGTGAATGACAACAGTTTGTTCTTCCAGTGAGTTATTAATTTCTGTCTTCTTATTGGAACAGGAATTTCTGTAATTCTCAGGGTTAATGATCACAAACTGTGATTCCATAATGAATGCAGAATTTAATGCAGGATTTCAAGGATTTCATGCCTTATGGAGACAAAATTTTGTGACAGTAGAGACACGAGTTGTCCTGAGATGTTCGTCAGGTTGCAAAGCTGTGCTGCTTCTGGTGGTGGTGGTCAAACATTCAGCTGTAGGTTAATACCTTAATAAGAGCAAGATATTACACATAGGTGTGCCTTTGGCTCAGAGTGGAAGCTGGCGTTGGTATTTTGTGCTAGAAGAAGGCATGGATAGTTTCTGAGGGGAAGATTGTTTCTGGGGAATTATAGCTCCATGCCCTGATAGGAAATTTCCAAATTGCGTTCTGGGGGACACTACGTCTGTACTGTGCTGACTACAAGAGTCACAGATAAAGAGGAAAGTTTGATGCTTCCTAGTGAGTCAAAAAATGCTGCTTATATAGTTTAAGTGATGGTAAAACAGCACCAGGGTTGCACAGTGCTGTAAAGGATGCATGAAATGAGAGAGACATAGCCTGGTTACTGCTGTTCTGGTCTGACCATGGAGAATTCAAGCCGCCTCCTTTTTATGCCAATATATTGCTTTACTCATTGTGAAATCATGATGATGACATGGCTTCTGACAAAAGAATATGTTGGGTAGTTTGCTGTCATATTAGGTGTGTCACCATTTTCAGCTTGTCTTCAGATTACCACATTTTTCATGAAAGTATTGCTCGGTAGGGTCAAATCTAACTTAGGCAGTCATTTTCTTGATATTCTGCTTCACTTAAAAGTCTCCATTGTATTTTTTGCTGGAGTCAGTATGTTTTAATTTTTTTCCTAAACTATTCAATCACATTGCTAGTTTTATTTAACTTTTGTTGATTTTACCCAAAATGAGGTGTGGCTTGAAGTGTCTTGGTTCATATATACTTCGTTTAAAGGGTGGGTAGATACCCGTCTGGATGACAGATGTTACAAAGATAAACTACTGTCATATGCCCTGATATCGTTTCTGAAGATGATTTATCAAGTGATTAGCAGAGCTGTCAGAATTAGCTTGTATTTAGTTCCTCTAGAAAGCCTTTTTTTTAGCCACTGACTTGTCTGTCTTTAATTCTGAACTGGTAACCCTCTCCTGTTCCTGTGGGGAGACAACGTAGAGATCTCTGCTTCCCAGGAGGTAGTTTTTGAGGGTAGTTTTTGAGGCATAAATCCTTCAACTTTAAAGGACAGGAATAAGAAAAACGTCACTGCAAAGGATTTTCTAAAGTAAAAATTGAAAAAATTAATTAATTACAGAAGACATTATGAAGTAATATTTTTGGTTACATTGAGCTGTAGATATATTTTCTTGGAAATACTTGCTTTTCAGTGATTAAAGATATGGTTGGCTATTTGGTTGGTTTATGCTGTTTCATGTGGAACTTTAACTAGCCTGCATTAAAATAAAGCTGATGACTGGATTCCTGATTTGAAGTTTGTCTTGGAAATATAATGTTTTCTGTATTACTGTCAATAATTACTTGGACATGTGATCAGTGTTAAAGCATGAAGGTGACTGTTGTATTTTCAGATATGTATTTGTTAATTTAAAAGAAAAATTGGCACAATTTAAAGAAAATGGAGCTCTTGATATCTGGTTTTAAACCTTATATTATTGTTCTGGAGGAAGGATATGAATGGAAGTAGATTTTTAGAGACACAACTAAACAGGAATTTGTGAACAAAATTGGATTTTTTTACTTTTTGCAATGCATTTTGTTTCTGGGTTTCTATACAGACATGAAAATGTGAAAAGTTTAACTGAGAGTCTAAGAGGAGCTTTGGAAAACGAATGAATCCCTCTTCCTTCTAATGACAGATTATAAAGGTAGTTTAATCTTACACTGTGAGTAAGTGTTCTCCTGGCAGGTTCTCATGTGGACAGATTAGACATCCATCCAAGACACTGTTATCGTATTGATTCCTTCCCTTGGAAGAATGCAGGCTTTTACTCATTTCAGAGATGATTCCAAGTGGCTTGCTGAGATTACATCTTGCATGTGAATTTTAGCTGGGATTATGTTACGTGGGAGTGACAGTTTTTAACAGGCATGGTTCAGGTGGTGCTGCAGGAAAGCAGTAGCTCAGCTTAAGGGGAAAAGCTGACATACATTTAGGAAGCAGCTCCAGGGAATTCCTCTGATAATGTTCTTGGATAGTGCACATGTGCATACAGAGCAATATCAAAAAAATTACTGCTGATTTATGTTCTCAGAGAATAGGCAGTTGTGTATAAACCATCCTCATGTCTGGGGGCTTCACAACCAAGTGGCAGCTCAGATCACTTTTAAAGGCACGTTCATTGGTGGATAAAGGGGAATAAATGTTTCCTGAGCCAAGCTTGATTAATGCTCTGGAGTGCTGTGGCACTTGGTCCTATTCAGACAGATTTCATGGATAAATCAAAATTTTACGTAAAACTTATCAATTAATATTTTGTATAAATTTTCTACTATATGTTAGCATAAATAGATTTTTACTTAAGTGACATTCCTGCTTGAAGCAGTGCTGACTTCAGAGTTAGATCAGGCTTGTTTGGACTTAGATATTTTACCGAGACCTCAGAATATATTGCCAGTGAAATTTATAGGCACATATAGACAGGTAGTACAGAAATAAGAATACTTTGTGCATTTGTCTATCTGCCTTTCATGCAAGCAAAGGTGAAGCAAAGATTCAGAGATTGTAATAAAGTACCAGATGTAACTGAAAGATCTTTGCTGGCATTGCAAGTTAAATTTAAATGAGTCTTCTCAGCAGGAGAACTTGGAGCTTGTATCAAAGAGACTTTAGTTCATCAGCAGTCAGTCAGGAGCAGGGAGTTTAAGAATCACTCTTACCTGTATATCTTGCATATCTAAAGATCATTGAATGCCCTTTTTCTATGTGAGATTGAGCTGCTGTGAAGGGAATTTTGCCCATAACTTCCTGGTGACGCCACAAGTGCCAATACACTTTGGGATGTGAATTTATTAGAGAAGTCAGAAGAACCCTATGAATGAACCTCTTTTCTCTGTTTGCAAACCCTGAATTTTGCCTTTTCTCCTTGATTTGTCCCTTTAGATTTCTAATAATACTGTACTGGCCAGCTATATAGTATTACTTGGTGTCTATTAAGACATCAGATCATAGATGATAGTAACTAATTCAGTGTTATCCAGCTATAAGGCTATTAGACTGTAGTAATTTTGCAGTAATTATTAACTGGAATCTGTTACCTAAAGAAGAGCTTTATGTTCCTTTATCAATAGCCTGCCTTGTCAATTTTCCTACCTTCATAACAGAGAAATCAAAGGAACTTTTGAACTTCTTTAATATTTTATAGGAGAGCAAGACATTCTAATTAATCTTAGTTTGTTATTTTATAGCCATGTGATATCAATAACCGAAAAATACCTCTCAGAAGGCAGCAACTGTGCATGAAGTATATGGGAAGTACAAAATGTGAAAGCTGGTCAAAGTTTACTGGTGCTTCTGTGAAGGATGCTCCTGCTCTTTCCTTGACTCCTGGGTCCTTTTTGCCATTATTAGTACTCACGCTCAGCCTGCGGATCTGGCTGAACACTGACCCCTACCAAAAAAATAAAAAGATTGCTCTGTTGAATTGGTGAGTTTATCCAGCTCACCAGCTGCCAAATGTATATTGAAGCCAAAAAAGGTCAATGATGAGAACCGCAGTCTGTGACTGGGAGGCTCAGGGAGAGGGGGCATAGGAAGGCAGGATGTCCACTTTTAGCAGAAGAGCAGATAGATTGAGGGCAATTACAGAATTATGTCCACTGGCATCCAGTGAAATATTCAGAGTTACTATATGTGGGTGCTGGTTTAGTAAGATGCTACTAAAACAAACAAAAATAGTCCAGGAAGTTTGGATTTCTAATATATTCAACCAGTCAGGGTTTTTTTGTTTCCTCTAAACAGTTCACTAACATGAGGTCTTTGCATTTTGCCTACATAACCCATTCTTTAAAGGTCAAATACAAATTCACCCTGTCATGTCTTTACTGATTCGGCATAACAAAAATGGATTTTCCCCATCATTGCCAGCTGTAAATCATTCAGACTAGTCTTTCTTTGGATAGATTTCAGTTGTCATTTCTTATATATAGCACGTGAAAAATTATTTCTAACCAGAAGTTGAACTTCAGTAACAAAGTGTCTATTCATTAGACATGATATTTCCTGGCTATCAGAAGGGTATCTGCAATAGCCTTTTATCAAAGAAAAGATAAGATTCATCCTTTCCCTGTGACTGAGCCAACCCCAGCAAGGAGCAAAAAGGGGAGTTCTGTAAGAGAGTTTTGTATCCTGTTCCAGGTAGTTAAGGCAATTGCTTTTCAGTTGGCATTAATAAAACATTTATTTCAGTGGTAGATTAATCCCTGGCAACAGATGTCTTTACGTAGAAACGCATTAAATATTTTTAAGTTTAAACGTATTAAAGATGCTTACACTTGAACTAGGATTGGTTTTAAATATCCATTATTTTAAACACAGAGAAAGTTTTCTGTTTGTCACAATCATAAATATGTACAGACTTTACAGGGAAAACTGAGCAACACAATGAGTGAAGTCAAAGTAGAGGGAAAAAGAATTAGTTCTACATAATGGGCCATTCCAATTGTAGAAAAGAGGATTTGAAACTTAAATAAACCAAAAATATATAAATAAGTGACAGCTATTGGTCTGCTGTAATTTACATTCCAAAAGGTGACCTTCACTTAAAAGCCTTGCTCCTGCAGAACTCAATAAAAACAATAGAAGTCCCAGCAAATGCCCTGGCTTGCCATGACAATCCCCTAACATGGAAGAGAAAAAGACATCTGAGATGATGCAAACTGAGAAGTGCTTCACTACAGCACTGAATTTTATAGGTCTTCCAAATAACAAAATAGCTTTTAGGAAAAAATATAGTTTACACAGATTTCTTTATTTTCTGATTCTTTTATCTTAATATGACAGAATTTAGTCTGATGTTAGAGGTTTAAAAATAGTTTGAAAATTACAGTTAAATTGCTTTGCTTAGATGTGTGAAACCAACACTCAACTCATGGTATTTGGCAAGTCTGTAGGCATGAATTTTGCAAGAGATTATTTCGTGTATTCTTACAAGAGAATGACCAAATGGTTGTTGTGGTTTTCTTTTAAAGTGGTTTGATTTAGTAATTGTTTGCTTATTAGTGAATCTTCCCCCAATGCTTATATTAAAGTCATGTTTGTATACTGCATGTATGAATAACTGTTTTTAACGGGGAGTGTCTGTAAGGAATGCAACAGAGACAGAATTTTTTGGGGGAAAAAAACCCAAGATAGAAGGTCAGCAGAAAGTAGTGACCTCCATCCCCAGCACACGGTTGCCAGGAGCAGGAGGAGGCAGGTTCTGTTCAGCAGGGAACAGTGGCCAGCAGGAACAGGGGAGGATTCACGTATAGTTCTTGTGTCTGGCTGTGGATTGCAGTGTGTGCACAGCCACAGCAAATGCACTCACAAGGCACGAAGCATCCTCTGTGTCTTCGATCCCACCACATATTTTCCCGTTCTTTCTTTGCTATTCAAGCTGTTTAGGGATTCTGTAATACTTTCAGGGTAAAAATCAATCTATAATTACCTTGCAAATACCTCTTTGTGAATGGGTTGTAGCTAAGTCTGGATAGAGTCTTATCTGTGTTGACTTAAATCTCATTTTTTATCGTTAAGATGTCCCTCATGACAGTTTATATTTCTAGACACCATGTACATCCACCTCCACTCAGTGTGTAAATAACACTCTTCATTGCCTCTGAATGTAGTAACAGTGCAAAGATGTCTTAAGTAGCATAAGTGGGTTTAATCATAATATTGGAGGATAGCAGAGGAAGAACTCTCAGGAACTTGTGTTATAGTGTGGATGTGGGGAGGATGTTCACTTACATTTTCTTTCACATTTTTATTTGCAAAGTGCAGTCAGCACAAATTCTACTTCACTGTGGTTGGGCGGTCAAAAATTAAATGTTGCTTCATTTTTTTCTCCCCCTCGATTTTCCACTGTGTCTTCTAAAATATTCAACCCTACTGTAATTATACTAAAGTTTATTTAGTACACTATTTCATTATTTGGATGAGAAAACCTGCAAATTTGAGTTATTCTGCCTTAGCTTCTTTATCATGGAATCATAGAATGGTTTGGGTTGGAAGGGACCTTCAAAGGTCTTGTCATTGTCCCTCTGCCACAAGCAGGAATGTCATCTCCCCTCCACCAACATCCTTCCCTTCAGTTACAATGTGCTCATTTTCCAAGCCCCAGAATTCCCCTTTGGGGGGTCATTTCAGTAAACAAATAACCTTGCACATTATTTCATATTGTTTTATTGTTGTTATTTCTTATATATAGTTTCTTGTAGTACTGCCTAGACATTAATTTGGTTCTTTTGTTACTGATACCACTTGCCTTTCATTAATTTGATTTCACCAGTGGCAAGCAGGGTAGAAAAAATAAATGAATGGAAAAGAGGATCACTTCTAGGATAGGTCAAATTTTAGGCCTTGGTCTTAAAAAAAACCAAACCCACAACAAAACAACAAAACCACTGCCCTATAATTCTGTGAAGATATTACAGTCTGTTAACAGTGTAAATGTTTATTTAACGAATAGTTTTTTGAAAACTTGTCACTGACCCAGTGTGATAAATAACCAAGGCTGGAGTAATTTAAAAACTATATCCAGCCATAAGCCACAGGTCGTAAGAAGTTTATGTGAAGAATGCAAAGTCGTAGTCTCAGGCACTTGCACTGTGGAGCTTACAAGCTGCAGGATCTTGCTCTTACAAAGTTTTGACTGGATTTTGTCATATACACAACTGGGGAGTGCTCCAGAAGCATTAACATCAGCACTTTAGTTGGGATTGTGTTGCATGTGCCAAAATGTCTTCCTGTTTTCAACATTTTTCCTCGCTTAATTTGGCAGTGGGAAGACACACAGGGCCCACGGTATAGCTGTCGCTGGCCAGAGGAGACGAAATCAGGAGAAAGACGTGGTTGGCCTTCCACTAATGTTTGAATTATAGCTGGTCTGATTAAATTAAGTTTAAAACTACTGTTCTAAATCAAGAACTTGCTGTGTAGTACAGGGTGAGTCTGTGTCTGCTGGGAACGTCATTGGAATGTGCCTCGGAGGGAATGGAATGAAATGTTCTCTGTCTCCTGGAGGGCTGCTGCAATGGGCCCTAGCTTGGAGTACTTCGACCAGTGTCACTCCTGAGCTTTAGAAAACCTGCCTGCAGTTGTTCTTTAAAGAAAAAGCACACTGAGTTTGTGTATCTCAATCCAAGTTTCACAAGCACAAAATCTCTGCTGAGAAGTGCAGTGTCCTGCGCTGCTGGAGGTCCCTTGTCTGGTCAGAGTCCCAGCTGTGGTGAGCTGTGCAGGCGTGTGTGTGTAAAGGCACAGAAATAGGGTGATGTGTGCTCTTCAGTGCAGACATACGGTAGCATTCTAAAGGGAATGCAAACTTTTTCTGTAAAAATGTCTAAGTCCTTACATATTATATATGGTTTTTCTCACAGTTGTATTTGGGGAGGAATTTGGAAGACAGGGTGCTAGGAATATGAATTCTTTCAAATCCTCTCTTAAAGAGAAAATTGAAGAAGACTCTCTGCCCCTTTTCTCTCCACCCCCAAAAAGCGATTTATTTATGGGAAAACAAACACGTCAGTGTTTCACTGTGGACTGTATCACCACTTGATGTTTTATGTGCCTCAATTGTTGTGTTTTCAGATTGCAAGCCCCAAGGGGCAGGGACCATGTCTTCTTTTGTTTGCACAGCACTGAGCCTACTGTCAGCACTCCATAAATAAGAAGTAATTATAGTGTTATGCACCCATGTCTTTTGAAAGCTTGGATCTGCTCCTGTTGAAATCCAAGGAAATTTTTCCCCTCTTACTTCAGGGACAAAGGATAACATACTCTATTAACTAGCTGATTTTTTTTTTTTTTTTGCACTGGGGTAGAGTGTTTATGTGAGGAAAATAGACTAAAAAACTGTAATGCATCCTTTTGATTATGTTAAATGAATATATAGGAGGTGTCGTGAATTACAAATACTGTTTCAAAAGATGATAACCAGTTTTCCAATGCTAACGACTTAGCTTATTAATGCGATAGTAAAATAAGAAATGGAACTGCTCCCAACTATGGAAAATTGTAATTAGAATGGAAAATTCCATCATTCTACTCAGTAGACACAAAGGTTTTTCTGAGTGCAAGGAGTGCAGAGAGTACTAGAACAAGAATAGGAAACCTGTTTTGAGCTACCATGTAATCTGAAAGGCACACCATTTTTTAAATATATGTGAAACATACTTTAATGCTGAGACCTTGTGTGTTAAGGTTCTGCCTGAAGTGAAGTTTTACGGCCAATTTATAAGGTCTTGCAAACAGGAGTTTACAGTGGAAACAGTGACTCTTACCTTAATTGTAGCAATGTCAATAGCATTGCTGTAATGAGCATCTGGCTACATTCCATCTGTTGACCACACCAATGGGTTTTGTGCATCATAAAAGAAGTGTTTCCCCTCCATATTTGATTTTCCACATGTCAATCCCTCCTACACGCTCCAGTCCTCTCAGTTTATTGGAATCCCAACATGTGAGGCGTGTGAGTGAGGGAGATGGGTGTTTCTCCCATGACAGAGACAGCCCAGCCCATGCAGGTCCCACGCTTTTTCAGCTGCCTGAAGTGCCCTTGTCACTTCCCCAGTGCCATCTAAGTCCCACTGCATGAACGTGGCTGATCATCCTGTCAGTGGTGTGCAGCATGTTAGGTTATGGATTTGGAGAGGGGAAGCAGCATCATACAGTAAATGCATGAGCTCTTGCAGCAGGAGGGCATGAGACGAGGCCAAAAGAATGAACTTCATGTTTAGCAAATGAAATTTGGCAGATATGGTTACTGGGATGTGCTTGGGGGCAGCTTACTTTTGCATTTGTCCAAGCTGTGTATTTAAAAACATTACCAAAATCGTAATTTTAAATGAATGCTTTTCAGTTCTAAGTCACCTCATTACTTCTTTAATCAAAATAATAATTGAATACATGTCCCTACTAAACTAGGTAAGTAATTTGGAATAAAATATATTTTGTATGAAATACAAATGAAATCTTTTTGTATGAAGCCCCAGATGTGCATGTAAGGTTTCACAGAAGTACCAATAGCTGCTTTTGTTCTTCAAAGGTATGTTCTCCTGTTACTAGAACTTTTAATGGGTCATCTCTTCCAATATCAATGGCTCTTCTATCTCCCTCAAGATGAGAAGCTATGAATATCCAAGCTTTTTAATGCAATGAATCACTTTAAACTTGATCACATTTGGGCCCTGGTGCCTTATTCTAGGAACAGAGACAATTTTTAGTGAGCTGCCTCAGTTACAGACCTATATCTGCATTCAACAACTTGGCTTTTTCCTGAGCACAGAAGAAATAAAGTAGAAGTGCTGAAGCTACTTGTTCTCTCCTGATTTGTCAGCATTCCGTCCCCATGGCTTAGCAGATCACACCATCAGTTTCCCTCATATTTCCTGAAGGTGAGGGGAAGCTCTGTACAAATCTATAACCTCACCACCATGTCTCCCTTTAAATCCCTTATAATTATCCTTAAAGGCTATTAACTTCTGCCTGGCAAAACAGAGTCAAATGATGAGCAAAGCTGATAAATACTCATTCAGATCAGGGCTGTATCTTCCTATTCATCTCACCTTTATTTGTTTCTTTATAATTTTATCTGAAGTTGTGAAAATTTGGACAAAAGGGACTGAGTACCTGAATGGATAATAGGTACAATTGTAATGGAAATCACTAATTCTGAATGTTATGATCTGTGTGATTTTGAATTTTCACTTTCAGTAAATCGCAGGGCATCACAAATCAGGAGATGTGCACTCAGGGAAGTTTATTGAAAGCAATTCTATAAAATAGCAGTTCTTGGCCATTCTTGTGCAGAAGAAGGCAGCCATTCTTGGCCTTTTTGGAGGGAGAGAGGGTAGGGAAAGTTATACCCCACAATTTCTTAGGATCGTGACAGCCTTTAGAGAGCTGGGAAAGCTGCATCCTCATCCTTACAGCCATTGCATTACTCTGAAGCAGGTGATTTCTCACCTTCCTCAAAAAGTTTCAATTATTATTACTTCTGGCTCTATGGGGCAAATAGATACTTCATCTGAATATCTCTTCCAGAAGTCATCATTACCCAAAATACATCACCTTGGTTTTTTGTATGCATGTGTAGAAATAGTATCATTTCTAAAACTGTAAATTGCTAGGAGTCACTTAGTTTTGCTGTTTAGGCTTTTTGTCTCTGAGGGATAGTTTTTTTACTTGTTCATAGTAGTCTGCAGTTTGTATGTTGTGGGCACCCTAAATATTTGTTCACAACAGAAGATAAGACAGTCCTTATCTAATAAACCGTAGAAGGACTACTAATTTTTGAAATGTCAGAGGAATACTATCATCATAGCTGTCATTTTTACAGGCGGGTGAATAATTTCTCTCAGTGAAAAACATGGACACAGGAAAAGACTATTGAAACAAGAGGCTGAGCTAGGTCAGCTGAGATTCCCGGTTTAACGAGGTCGCTTGGCTTTGCTGTGAGCCCTGTAGGTATTCACGGTGCAGTCCTAGCAGAGCTATTAATGTGTAGTTTAGATTTACTGAGCATGTTGTATAGTCCTGGATCATTTTCTGCCTCCTGTAAGTGATGTCTTCGACAAAGTATTGAATGTGGGAAAAACTTTCAGAGTTTAGGAGTGGAATTAATTTTTTTCTTTCAATTTGTTACTGTGTCTGCCTCATAATTGCCAACAATGGCACTGAAAATATAGGGGGCTAACCGTGCAAGTACAAGGCATTGGGAAAGTTAGTTCTTCTAAGGGTTCCACAGATCTTGGCTGATAATTTTCTTTGTAAACCAGTCTGTGATTGTTGCTTTTGCTTTCACCCTATATTTAGAAATAAAAAAGAAAAGATATTCCAATGATCAAAAGCAGAATAGGAAAAAAGGACATATATCTAATGTGCATCATATTGTCTTATAAGATGCTTCATGTGTTCAGAGAAAATTAAAAACATGGTCTTGTTGTGTATGGTGGCTTTCATTTCCCCTGTTTTAAGCATCTGTGATGGTTGAGTTCTCACTGTAACATACCTCAGTCAAGTACTGTTGTTTTCTACCTAAAGGTCTCAGGCATACCAGTTCAAAGTTGGGTTATTTATTTACTTGCTTATTTTCCTTGATGTACTCAGAGAAGATAAGTATCCAGAGAATCAAAGACTTAGATGCTTATTTTCATAATCAAAGGTTTTGGAGTCTTTGAGGATATATCTCTTGGAACAAGAATAAAGAAATTTAATTTGATTAGAGCCAAAATATTTTTCAAATGTTGGTAATTAAATTGAGTCCATAAAAAGGCTGGGATATTAATAACAAGGGTGGCTATTTCAATATTAGGAGAGATGGCAGATTGCAAGATTCATGATTAGGAGTGTGGTTCAAAACTATCATAGTTACACCTTTAACCTGCAAAATGTTATATTTTAAATCATAAGCCCTACATAACCAGGGCATGCCAGTGGCCTTTTTGTACTTTACTGTATAATAAGAAAAACAGAGGAAGCCACGGTGGTAGGAGGCTTTTTACAGTGATATTTTGCAAAGTGAGAGCAGGAACAGGGAATGTGGAAATCAGAAATACACTCTTGCAGGAAGCAGAATTTAAAGGAGTCTGATGAGTGAAGGAGGTGTATAAATCAGACAAAACTATCAGTCATGTCTGTAGGAGAAAATAGGGGACGAAGTGCTCAGAAGCACTGTCATGACATTCAGGGACTGAAAATCGTAAATAGGATGACTGGAAAACTGTGATGGAACTAATTGCAGCATGTATTTTACACACACACACACATATATACAAAATTAACAGGGGAGATAAGGGAAATTTGCAACTGGGAAGAGAATTGAACATCAAAAAATTGTGGAGGATTCTGTCATTTTGAAACTTTCATTTAAGATACACTGTTCCAGCTAAACAAAAAATTCTGGATCTGTTGAAGGAATTACTTGAAGGTGTTATGCATGATGTCATGGGGGTTCTTTGGCTTTATCAGTTGTTTTCTCATGGCTTTAGCCGTGAGGGTAATTACACAGGGCAAAGGACCAGGAGAAGTGGTAAGAATTTCATTATAAAGTACGGTTGATTGAACTTGCTCACCACCCACGCACTGCTGTCCTCAAGGATCAAGACTTTTCTCTGGAAGCTCATGCACAAGTACATACTCAACACTTAGTTTTTACACAGCTATTTATAGTTTTTAATCCCCAGTATAAGGGACTTGCGATCAATTCTACACTTGCGGATAGTTCTAATTTCAATTAGAATTAGTGGGTGATCTGAAAATGTTCATAACACCATGTTTAGATGACTGGTCCGGTCCCTTTTTTTGTCATAAAAATTATAAACCAGAGAGCAAAACAATCTCTGTGTGTGATACAGGAGCAAGAGCAGAGGAGTGAGGAGAAAACTCCATTGTCCAGCTACAGCTTTACAGTGGGAGGTAAACAAGGCAGTGTCTGACACAGCGTCTTCCCAGAGGAAAAGGAGCAGTGGTGGAAGCCCAACAGCCCCATTTTGATCTGATCTCGCATCCTTGGTGTGCAGGATAAGGGATCTGCACGGGCATGACCATGGAGAAAGTGACTGAAGTGCAGCCTCCTTTTCTCCAGGTAGACCTCTGCACAAGTTTGGGAGCATAATTTCTGTCCCAGAATTAAAAAATAGTTGAATGCATTCCTAGTCAGTAGGAGATCAGTTTGTGGAATGAAAGGGCTTTCGTGGTGTAATATTTCAGCTGGTCTCTACCAGTGCTGAGGAGGTAATTATCACTGTTACTGTTTTCCAGGGTGACAACAGAGGGGGTTGAAAATGCTTTTTCTCTCTGATAATGTGCTTAACTAGCTTTCAATGAAGTTGCACATCATGGTTCATCGCCCTTGAATTTTTTCGAGGACCCAAAGTGACTGGTTTAGTGACTAGCAGTAATGTATCAGTGCAGATCAGCAGCAGATAATTTAGTCTGATCTTGTTTGATTTTATGGGTCTCCTAAAAACTTTGTTTCCACATACCAGCAGCTTAACGGACAGACATATGATTTCAAGCTAGTAAACTTCAAGGCTTGTTGTAGAAGGGGCAAGAATGCATGGTGGAGGAAAAAAGGGTGGAATTAATGCTGGGAAAGAATTTGACTCTGCCTTATACTCTGGTGCTTTTCATTTTTAGACATGTCTACACTGAATATTATACATTTCTGCATCTCTTTGTGGTACAAAAAACCAGAAATGAGATGACTAAATTTTAATAAATAAAAATGTGTTCAGATGTATATGGTTCTCCATGGTCCTCTGAAAGGAAAAGAGAAAGTTCTTTACAATTTTAAATATGGCTCAATATCTACAGTGAAGGGATTCTTGAAGTTGTTATTATTTAAAAGTAATCTTTGTACAAATAAGGATGTATCTTTCAAATACTTTATAAATATAAAATATCACTGGAATGATGGACTTAGCTGGGCTTTCAGATTGTGTTGATCTCAGGGTGTAACTGAATGGATTAAAACGTGGTTTGGAGTTTTTACCTTTAAAATGAGAAAACCCCAAGGCTTTTGGGTTTTTACTTCATTCATACAGTGAAAAAAACTCTTGTGCCTAAGCACTTTACAAAAAATGGAGTTGAAGGAAGATAAAATATATTTGTACTTTTGAATTGTCTTTGTCCTAAGAAATAAGGCAATACACTTGTTGAGTTCAGCAGATATTGTACACAACCATTTTTCTGGTCAGCAAATAAATCAGATTTAAAAATATAGTATATTTTAATATTATAATTATATGTTGAAAAGTGACGAATATTTATATTTCAAATGTCTGTAATACCTGTCACTTCTTCTACTTAGTTGTTTTTCTCTTATAGTAGGAATTCACATTCAATGTAGTAAATAATAGCATTACTTTAATTTTAGGCAGGGTTAATTTGAATCAAATTTAATGGTGGGGTGCGTGTGTGTAGAAGGAGCCAAAATACTGTAACAGAGATCTGTCTGGTATTAACCAGGGATTGCAGGGTCTCACTTTTATGTGCCTAAGAGCTTGAGGTATTTATGGAGTGTAGGATAGTGGATAGTTTCCTTCTAGTTTTTTTACAGTTTGACAAGGTATTACTGGTACGAGCAGGTATTTCCTATATGCAGAGTACGAAATACTGCTAATACAGTTAATAACCCACCTAACCTGGAAAAAAGAATTAAAAGGAAATGCTTTAAGGGCCCTCATGGTACACTGTAGTATTAAACACATGGCAGCCCACGGCCTCCAAATAAAATCTTACAATTTGGGTGTGATGTCACTGGTCAATTATTTGGCTGTGGTAGCAATACTGATAGTGATATCCCACCTATGAAAACTGGAATTCCTCCAGCTGGGTTTGAAGGTGTGATCTCCGATCTATCAATGTCAGCTGAGAGTCAACCATTACCTTTTACATCAAACCATAAAAGCAAGTTTTACCTTCTCTGCTGAAGCGTGAGGGTGCTGTTCAAGCAGCCCATTCTTTTTAGGTGTTATGTGTATATTTTATGCATTATGTTCCTCTGAGAGGACTTTGATTGTACCTTCAATTATAATCAGTATCTGGTGTTAATTGCTGCTACTAATTTGTTCTCTTTTCAATAAATTTAAACTTCACAAAATAAATTGTAAGGAGGAGCAATTATATTTCCATTTTGAAATTGAATTATGAAGACCTGTACATAAGTTATTTCATATTTATTTATTTATTTGTGTTGACCTGGTTTGTGACAAATTATGTCCCTAATTTCACCATGGGCACTAATATTATACAAAATATTAAAAGAAAAAACATTGTTATGATAGATTTAAATATATTTAATGAACTGGCAATACTGTAGCTCAAAAGTGTTATATATTTGGTTTTTTTCTATTGAATATGTGGATGCAATAATTTTTTTATTTCTATAATTCTTAGGAAGAAGAATATAAAAATTTTATAAATATATGGCAATTTAAATCAGTATGTGAAAAATACATAAATATATAAAAAACCTAATTGTCGATACAGTTTCTTAATAAGAATTTTAACTACATTTATTGTTGTTCTGCTGAGTTTTTGATAGAGTATTTCAGCTACTTTAATATAATTATTAAACAAGATTTTCCACATCTTTTTATTTTATAATTGCAGCACTTCAGAATTTCCTTTCTGACAGCAAAAAAAAAAAAAAAAAAGAAATTAAATAAGTCATTATAGTAAAGCAATAGTATGGGGTTTATTTATCTACATTATATATTCCCAGTTTACAGTCCTGCCTAGATACCCTTTCTTCTTTTAAAGATTGTCTGACCTTTCTCATAAAGAAATCCTTTCTTTTAGCTGATAATTTTATAAAATTACTTGGGACACTTGCCAAGCGAGGTATCTGTCTGAAGAGTTTATACTCTGCACAAATGGTTCCAGGTGCTTAGCTGGAAAGTCAGCTATTTCTAACACAGAGAATAAAGGAAAAAAAAAACCAAAATACAACAAACTTGTAAATAATACTTGTTTTAAAAGATTTACTGATCCAGTTGCTTCACGATGGTGTCCTGAGTGCTAGCAGTTGGATAGTATGAATTTCATGGATGTACTTTCTGTTGTCCAAGAAAATGTTTGTTAAATTTGTTTACTGTAGAAGAATTCTGCTTTGCATGAGATTCTTAGGGAATATACCTGCATAGGAAAGAAAGGGTAAGTCAGCTGTGGGGTGAGATAGAGCTGAGGTACCTGTGCAAACAGGTGGGAATAATGATTGGGGGTTCAGGAGACAAGGAAGAAGCTGCTGAACTCTGCAGGAGAGGGTGGGGAGATGGGGATTGGAGGGAGAAAAATGATTGAAGATGGAAGATGGAGGTAATATTGGAACAGGCAGAGCAAAAGCCCTAATGGTAGAAACTGAAGAGAGTCTGGAGAGATGAGGGTAAGTGCAAATGGACCAAGCAGTGGACACTGACAGTCAGGTAAATGGGTGCAATAATGTAATGAGAAAGGATGACCTAGAAAAGCCTGAATGAATGAATAGGTTTGTTTGACATTTGTTTTTGAGCGACATTCAGTTAACCAATTTGAAAATAAATTGATCAAATATCTTGGCTAGTTGGTCATAGGCCTGATATTTCTTCTGTGTACTGATTGAGGCAGGAGTCCTGGGGAAAAACAAAATATGCAGAATTAAGGGCTGTATCATAACTAATATCTAATAAGGTTCAAAATTCAAGCTGAAGAGATGATCTTAGTTCTGGAACTTTTTGCATTTTGTTTCAACTCATAAGCTGATAATTTTGTTATACCATAGCAGTCTTTTCTGTGTGTAGAGGACACATGAAGTAGATTGTATGCAAGATAAAAAAATGTGATGAATGACTAGGCTTTAATTGTGTTATGCAGTTAACAATAAGGTAGGTGGCAGAAAGAAAGAATGATCAACTTCTCAGTATCTTTTTAATCAGTAAAATATTTACTTGTTCATCCCTGCAAGAGGTTAAATATACAGTAAGAGATTTGCTGATTAACAAAAGCTGTAATGTGTTTGATCTTCAGTATGTATACCTGTATCAGTCAGCTTGTAATATTTTTAATAATTATTTCGTAATAAATAACACTCTTCTGCTAAGACACTGTTTCCTTGAGTGAGCTGCAGGGCCTGACAGCTTTTACTACAGAACCGAAATGTGTCAACATTGGAAAAAAGTTCTGTCACTTTTTTTTTTAGTCTACAAGATAAAATCTTGAACTCAGGAAAGTGGAGTAAATAAAATAAATAGGCTAAAAGAGACAGCTGTGTGCTTTTGTGAAGAGAAACAGTAACAGAGGATAAATCAGAAAGCTGAGGATGACGTGTTGCAAATAAACCTTAGTACATCTGACAGTTCTCTGTTTAGGATTTTCTCATAAAGTTTCAAGGTATAAAAATTTAAGGGTGGTATAGAGGACTGCCAGAATATCTGACTTTTCCTGTAGGCAACTTTTTGAGGCAATGGAAGTATTTAGTTTATCTAAATATGTAGACTTTATTGTCCGAGAAGACAAGGTCCATGCATGAACAGTGTTTACAAAACAATGGATGTCAGACTCCATGATGCGGTTTTTATTTGACAGAATCTGATCAGTAAGGTAGTACCTAGAGTAAACATGATGAAATGGAAGGGAATTCAAGAATCCTTTTTTGTGAGTCTGGTGCAGAGGTCCATAGTCTGGAGTAACCAGGAGCCACAGCTTCTCTTCTAGAAAGTTAAGAGAATATCTGGTTATTCAGAAAACTAATGCCAACGTGCTTCCCCTTGTTTTGGGAAATCTGTGCATTCATTATTTTCATGTTATCAATGCAGCATGGTGCACTAAAAGAGGGATAAAAGTGAAATACACTACAAGCCATTTCATAAGTCTGCAAGTTATGTCTGTAAGTTTGGGTTTTTTTCTGAATAAGGAGATGAGCATTTATTTTGATGTAAGAAA
The DNA here is from genome assembly GCA_013397845.1 of Melanocharis versteri. Lineage (NCBI taxonomy): Eukaryota > Metazoa > Chordata > Aves > Passeriformes > Melanocharitidae > Melanocharis > Melanocharis versteri. The sequence continues at coordinate 675,793 of VZTG01003083.1, forward strand.
GCAAAGGTTTCTCTTAACCATCAACTATAATTCTGGAGTTAAAATCAGAAAATATGTCTCTCTGGATTTCAGCAGAGGTTGAGAAAATCTTAAGCAATGTTTTCCTTTTCACATTATTATTGTCACAGGCTCTGCAGCACCTGTTATTAAGACAAAGGCTATGTACATCTGCTTAAATTTTATATTGTTAAAGCCTGCTGTTGTTCTTGCCATATGATTATTTTCAAAACTCTATGCACAGATTAGATGCTGCTTAAGCATTGTGTGCAGTGCCACCTGGAAATATTGTTAAGTACAGTCAATGAAAGGAAAAACATCAGTGATGGTGACTTTGGATTCTGTAGAAAGAATTAAGTAATGATTTTTTTAAACTGGATTTTTAAAAATCTGTGTTCCCAAGGGTTTTTTTCATTAATTTTTTAAGTATTTATAAAAATTTAAACATAAAGATATATTTAAATAAAGAAGGCTTATTAGTGCAAGATTAAAAAAGTTAATACCACCTTAAAAAGCTTCAAAGTCAGTCTGTCAGGTTCTTTATGGCAATGAAGGTCTCACATTATCTTTTTAATGTTGAAATCAGTTCAAGTCAGTGAAATTTCTTTAATGAACTTTGGGGCACGTCTTCAAAGAAACCTGCAATTGAACCTGTGGAAAGGCCAATGCCTTTGAACTGTGGAAAAGAAGTTTATCCTAGATTAGCTTGATCTTTTAGTTTACTCTGCCTTCTAATCTAGTAAGAAAGATCTAAGCTTTAAGAATACCCCTGAACTGCAGTGACAGCCTAAAAGTAGTGTACTGTTAGGGAGAAATTCATTGCTTCCCTTAGGTATTGGCATTTTACGTTTGGAAGGATAGCAAAGTTGTTTGTTTCGTACCGTGAACGTGACCACTCTGGGTCTCCCTGAGCACTACATTTTCTTTATTTGTTAAGAGATGTTTATTTGTTTCTTCATTTTTTCCTTTTAATTGTTACTACCTTATAAATTGAGAATTTAACTTCATTATTGTTTTCATTCTCCTTCTTACATTTCACTGTACTTCCATCCGGTTCAGTCTTTCCTCACTCAAATGTGGAACAATGTACCTTCAAATGTGAAAGAAATAACAAAATCTGGAACAAATTACAAAGTGATGGAGAAGGGAAATGCAGAGCTGTATGGAAATAAGTAGATTAATGCTTAGGCTCTGATGCACATGGGTCGGTTTTGAAGGACGCTTCATTTTTAGTTTGAACTTCTGCTTTTAAATTTTACTGTAATATGATATAACATTTGCTTGGGTGAGTACTTGAGGAACTTTAAGTGTTAACAGTATTCTTTTCGATAGAAATTCCATTGGATTTCAGATTTTGTACTCCTTCCAGGTTAAAATAAGAAAAACATGGAAGAGATTTTTAATAGAAAAAACCAACACTCAGTGGTTTGCAGCTGGCAATCACAATGCCTCTACTGCTGCTTTTATTTTATTAAGTGGAACAGGTCAATTCGGTATCAGAGCTGACTGTGTACATTCTCTGGTGAAAGTAAAAGTACAGGTCTAACAAAAAAATGTAATGACCGCTGATTTCTTCTTTTCAGTCATTCTGTAAAATGTGTTTTAATAACCATCTCATTTTGTGGAATCAAGGAGGACAAGGATGGTTATCACTCAGCTGGCAAAGGAAAGTGCACCTTTTGTCTATAGTACTGACTTCTATAAGTGATGTTATTCAATGCCTACTTTTAATTATGGATTAAGAAGCGTTTACACTATGAAGAAAGTGCAGAAAGGCAGAGTTAGGTAGAAAATCTTGTTCAGATGAAAGAAGTCATGTTTATAAAACCGGATTTTTGAAAAGGAAAATATTGAAGGGAATAATACAAAATATAGTTGAAGAAACAGAGAGTAAGTGAAAATTACATGTTTATCCAGCTAATAAATTATGCTGTATTTTCCTGTATTGTATTTTTTTAAGTTAATTCCTTGACCTTTTAAGGTCAATTGGAATTTCACCACTGACTTGATTGGCACTATTTCACCCTTCATCTGTGAAAAGCAGTTTCTGCTTTTTATTACTATTTCACAATGGTATCCTTCCTTTGCTTCTCTCACTCCAGTTTCCTAAGGATTTATAATCTTTTGCATCAAAAGGAAATTCTTTTCCTGGTACATACTGTATAGTTGAAATCAAGTACCAGGCAAAAAGCTGGCTGACCTAATGGGCTGATTCCAGCAGAGCAGACGTTTTGAATCTGGGCTTCTTAGTTATTGAGGGTACAGGATTTTGAGTGCTTTTATCCTTTTATTGGTGAATGCACTAAAGTGCATGCAGACAGAGAATGTTAAAGTGGCAGTCAGATAAACTTGTTAAAGCAGTGGGAGTTTTTCCTTTCTTTCTACATGACTTTATCATCACAGTGGAGTTAAAAGGCAATTAGCCCTTCAGCTCCTTTCTGGCCAGTTTATTGGCATTTTACACACAACTGTTGAATAGACAGTGCCATATTAAAAATTCCAGTGAAGCTGGCCTGGGGATAACAGACTCTAAATTTCTGGTTAATGTAGGTTTCCTTGAGAGGAACTATTGCCAAAAGCTTGAGTGAAATTATCTAAAAACAGTACCTATGCTGCATGTACTCGTAGTTGATGGAAAATTGTAGTAGTCTTGCTACATGCTGTGTTACATTTCCAGGGAAATATTTTTATAAAGAGCGTTTGATGAAAAAGTTTATTCCTTTAGTAATAACAGGCTACCCACTGTGTTACTTTAGGCAATGAACATGGTGAGTAGAATGAGACGTTTTCATCATCAGAACAACAATCATACTTGCTTTTCATTTCTGTAATTTTCATCTGAGGTCATTAAAACACTTTACAAACATGGATTACTTATTTCTTTCAGTATATGAGAAGGTGGGGAATAGATTATTATGTTAAAGTTTTGACCAAATAAGAGTCCAAATTTGTTTTGTTTTGTTTTTTCTTTGTTTTGTTTTTGTTTGTTTTGGTTTTTAATTTTTTTTTCCTGTTTGGGTTTTTCTTTGTTGTTGTTGGTGGGGGGGGGTGGGTTAGAATTGTAAGGAAACATTGTGATTTTTTTTCTTATTTCAGGGTCAATAGAAAATCAAGCATGTCTTTAGCAATTCTTGCACCCCAAAGTATTAAGAACCAAAACCTGACTGTAATATTTTTCATGACTGAGGGAATGAAGTACAAATACAAGACATATAAACTCACTACTGGAGAGTAAATTGGATTTCTCATAGTATTTCATTTTTAATCTGGTCTTGCCAAAGAAAATAGAAAGTTTTTGATAAACTTGACTGAGACTATTACTGAGACTATTATTGCATCTTAATGATGCATTCATAGCTTCTATGAATAAATTTATTTAATTGAATTTTGTGGCTGATTTTAATTTACTGCTGTTAGATCATGAGAAATCCATTGAGGTCTGTGAGTGTGATTGAGAGAGGGTAAAAACAAAGAAAAGATCTGATTTTTAACCTGACCATATGCGTTGCTCACACTGCTCCAAGCTGCACTGGGGAATCAGCAAAAAGGCTCCTTAGAAGTCCAGCTGATTTTTGGGTCAGATCTCTTTCAAAGTAGGGAAGGAAAACTGGTAGGTTTAAAGAATCAGAAGCCGTATTTTCACTATGTTTTAGTTTGCATGACAACTCCAGAGGGCACTCAGATTTTGTTCAGAGAGCAAGTGATAGATTTATGCTCCAGTGGGCACAATAAACACACTTAACAATAAACAAAGCAAATCAAAATGCTTTCATTTGCTCAGGTATATAAATTAGAATTTCTTTTAGTGCACAAGACTGATTTGAAGTGATCCCCAATAGCAGCAGGTCTATTTTAAATGGTGTGTACATGTATTTCAAATCTGTTAAAAACTCAAACTTTGCTTCTGATACTCACGAGCCATCATTAAAGTCGTCTGTAACTTTAGTCTTTTAATACAGCAAATACATATTGCAAGACAACACAATGGTTTCATTAAATGCGTATTAACATGTAAATTAAAGTCTTGAAGTTGGAAAGTGCCAGATTTAAAGTAGCTCATGTAATGGCGTTTTTTAGGTGTCCTTTTGGGTACATGTTACAGCACTTTTCAGTTACACAGCCATTTCCTGCCTTTTCTGTAGCACCTCACTGCTGTTCCATGCTTGCTCCCTGTTGTACTGACTCCATTCTTGAGCTGCATTTTAAATGTAACTGGGAGACAGGAGCAATTATGTTATTGGGCAACTTAGCCCTACCCATGCTCTTGCTTCAGATTTCTTATTTGCTAAAATATTTGTGTGTTTGACCAAAATACAGATATTTTGTGAACTTCTTTTTAATTCAGTCATGGCCTCTGTGAGATGCAGAGAGCACCCTCAGCAACCTCAGAGAGATAAAACCTCTGCCATGATGATAGGAAAAGTATCTGGTCATCAGGAGCAAAACCAGTGGTGAAGCACCAGGAATGGTTCTGAGCTTTAGGCCATCTCTGACAGTTTTCTGGGCAGCCAGGAAAAAAGTAATTTTTTCGCATCTACAAAGTGAGGAAAATAAAAAATACAATTTTATTTTATAGAGATGTGTCAAATATACCATCTTGAAGTCTATACAACTGTTTTAAAAATGAAAAGGACTGTAAAACCTGAACAACTTTACACAAGTAAGCCTAATACATCAGAGCAAATGACTGAGACATCTGCAACAAAGACTTTTGAAACTGTGCCCAGTGTCTGTGCACCATCTTTTCCCACACAGATAACAATGCTCTTCTCCTATCACAAAGAAGAAAGTGGATTGTTAGTGCTCTAGAGAGATCCAGATACGCTGATGAGCAGCACAGAGAAGCCCAGGAAGCAAACAGCACTATAGTTTCAGGGAGATGCTTAGCAAAAGCAGCATTTTTAAAACTTTGGTGGTGCTGAAAGACTCTGTGCTGTGTAAGGAACATTTGTCCTGTGAACAGAACGACACAGACCCGGGAGTGAAAAATAACGTGTGATCATTAGTTAGAAATAGCCATAATTTATAGACACCAGGGGGCAGAATTAAGGCTGCAAGGACACCTATAAACCTGGCATTCCCAAGCAGAGGGCTATTTATGTTCAAACTCAAGCACACTTTTAAATTTAAACATTTGAATGGTATAGAATTTGTTGCAAATAACATTCTGTTTGTGGAAACAAAAATGTTTAAATGCAGTTGTAAAAGAAGTGTGATTGTTCATTTGTTACAAATGTGAATTTATCTAAAAGCTAATTTTAATTAGTTTCAGCTAATGTTCAACACTTTTTTGTTTGTACATAAATTACTCCAGCTTTCTAAAGGGAAAACATCAAATAAATCCTTTCTTGAAGGTTATACCTCTTTTTCTTACTTTCTGAACTGCAGAAAACTGTAGATAACTGCAGCTTTTTATTTCTAACCTGACCTTCCGTGTTCTGAAACTAATTTGCCATACTGCTTCTCAAAGTCTGCTCAAGGACTTCCTTTAGCAGAATAATGTGGTTCTTATTAAGCACATCCTATAAGACCCAGGAGGATTGCATGCAAAGAAAATAAAACGGAAACACAAATGAATTTCCATCCTCCAGTCAGATATATGATATTGATGACCAGAATGCATATGAAAGATATTGTAAAGAAGACAAAGAAAAAGAATTAAAGCAAATGTCTGATAAATTGGCTGTCTACAGATGGAAGTACGACAAGTGGTCTGTGCAGCTCAGTGGAGGACATGGAGGCATCAAGCCAAATTGTTACGTAGTCAACAAGTCTCTTTGAATCACATGGTTATGTGTAACCTCTCTTTTAAATAAGGCCTCAATTTAAATTACATCATCATGAAAGACTTAAAAGCCATGAAGTTCTACGTGAAAACTGATAGTTTCGCATAATTCCAAATGTTTTTCACAGTAATGAATTTTATATTTTTACAGGAATAATGAGATATTCCTGAGATTCTTAACATTATGAGATGTTAAAGTGGAACTTCTTTAGGATATTATTTCCCCAATTTTTAAGTAGATGCACCAAATACAAATAATTGTGAAAACAGCAACTTTAATTTTGAATCAGATTCTTCCTTAATTTTTTTTCTACACGGTGACAAAATAATTTCATGCTAGCATGATTTGATGGAAAAATGCGCTGAAATAGCTTCAGTGTACTATAATCTCTATAACTTGTGATGTTCTCATTCCAATGTAGCTAAATACAGATTTCAAAAGTTCTACAAGGTTAGTGAGGAATCTTGACCCTCTGTACGCAACTCAGTGTAAGTGTAATTAAGTGAACGGACTCCAGAATTATCACTTATTTTTTCATTTCATTCTTCAACAAGATGCAGAATTTGGGTAATCAGAATTGTAATACGATTTTCCTATTAATATGTTTTAAACCATGAAATCTGATATTTTCACCATGACTAATCCATGAAATTTGTCAACTTTGTCTGTGATTTACACAAGCTCTATTTATAAAGAGAACTTGTTTGAGTCCTAAGGCATGGAATATTATTTCCCAGCATGCTTTTAGTGACTTTTTACTAACAAGTATAAACAAAATGTGCTCATTGACTATATTATTATTTCAAGATCAGGAGGTAAAACATGAGGAATGTTGAAGAGTATATTCCCTGTAGCAGTGTATATTAGTCTTAAGCCATTAAGAAGAAAATAGCCTATCATATCAGAGTTGGTAAGGATGGTTGTGATCATAAAGTTTACCTAAAATAATTGGATAACTTGCTTGTAGATTAAAAACATATGTGATTCTTGTATGTCTTTGTGCTGAGGCTTTAGAATTAATTGCTGTCAGCATAAGCCAGACCAAACAAAAATAGATTTGCATCAATTCTTTGTAATGGGGGAAAAAGAAAGGCTTGAATGACAGTGAGGATAATTCTGTTTTGTATTTGGGGGGAAATGGCTACACAATGTTCACATACGGGAGTGCAATTTACTATATATGGGAAAGAATAAAGATCCTTTATGTAGATGTAATAACAGGCAAGTAATACCTTCAAAGGAAAGAAAAACAGTCTCGTGGGTACAGAAAGTTCGTCTGCTCCAGCTGTCTTCTCTCACTTGTTGGGGGAAGACATTTGGGGAAAGGCCAAAACACAGATATTCACAAAGTATTCAGTTTTTATCTCGGCACAATGTCTTAATCAGCTTTTAGTGAGCTGCTGTGCTCCATACCAAACAAGCTATAAATGTGCAGCACATCCGTGCGTGTAAATAAGTCACACTGCCTGTGGTGATGAGAGCAAGGTGACTCTGGGCTTCAGTAACAGCACGACTCTGCAGGTGAGGGAGAGGCAGCATCACCTCCTCTTCCAGCTGAGCAGGGGCCTGGAGCAGGAGCTGCTGAATGCCGTGGCTGTCTCTACACCATTTCAAAGTCCTGATCATATGGTTTTATGAAAGATCTCCAGAAATCGTACACATTAAGATCACAGACAGCCAGCTTGTTACAAGATCCATAGACTGGAGCCAGGTAGCGAAAGCTTGGCCTGTTTTGTAATCTGGTCTTTCTCCAGTAGAAATGACCGTAGATTATTCACACATCCATCAAGTTACCAAAATACAGACATCCTCTCTCATGGTCCCATGGTGGGAAGTGCCCCCTTTGTGATCAGATCATAGGAGAGCCCCTGGCCATGGTGGAGAAAGGCCAGGGAATACAGTGTCCTCAGGTGTCTTCTGCCACTGCCATGGGATTCTTACGTGGTTGCCCAAGCCGTGGCAGGGGAATTCTGTGCCCTTGTGCTTCTGGTTGGCCTTCTCTCTTTGCTGCTTCCTTAATCACTGGAGCTCATGTTCTCAAAGGCCCAACTGCCTCTTAATCTGGTTTCTGAATGAAAACAGTCAACTGCACCATGTAGAAATTCTTATTTCACAATGTCCTAAGAGTCTAGGGGAAGTTTGGTCTGTACTCCAGGCTGGAATCTGACCTCAGAATTACAGTTTATTTCAGACTTGCTGAAGTATTTAGCCCAAAAGGATATTTTGTGGAGGACAGAGGAAATTTGGGGTAGACAGATGAATGTTGTACGCATGATGTTTTGCACTTCCCTAGCTAAAAAGCAGTTGAATAAATTTTCTTTTAATTGCTCATAGCATTAAATGGAAAATAAGTGGAATCTCAGTCTTTTAAAAGGTATTTTTAAAGTAGTATACGTGAAAAATAGGTGTTTCGAATTAAAGTCTGATTTAATATAGTACCATAAAATTTAGAAACCAAAATGATTTATGGATCATCTTACTTCAATATCTCAGAGTCTCTTTACAAATGCAACTGTTCCCTTCAGAGCCTTGAAACTTGTCTAATACTACTGATATATGCAATTTATGATTAACTGATGGGGCTACATGGATTCTGTTATTCTTTCTGGATATCCTAGACATTTGGAGCTAATATTTTTATGTGTATTATCCTAATATACATAGAATTGCTTGGGACACAATTGAAGCTGCATCAAACGATGAAAGCTCTTTGTTTAATCTATTTACTGAATAATTGAGCAAAGACTCCTGTGTTTTCTACATTTAGGTTCTTAAAATTATTGTCTTTATGTTATGAAGAATACTGTCCTACGTGGTTAATGTGACGTATTTGTATAATAAAAAATGCTCTCCTGTGTAAATTAGGTCTTCAGAATTTGCTTAAATATTTGTTGCTTATGAAAGTTCTACAGCAAGGCCTTTTTCTCAGGCATACATTTATCAGCTGAAATCTTGATTATTTTGCCTGTATTATGTCACTCACGTCTGGCAAGAACAGCATCCTGCTGTTTGTGAAGCTGCCCTCCTGCTGCTGCTTAGCCACTTGTAGGATTCTATCCCAATTCCTCTAATCCACTCTGTTTCAATAGCACCATATTTGGGCTCCTTCACAGATTCTTTTGCTGCTCTGTTTGGGATGCTCTATGAGCTGAATTAGAATTTTAATGTTCTGTTCAAAACAGAAGGAACCTTTTTGTTAAATGGGAATATAAGGAATAATCTCCTCCACTCCCTTGGACAGAATTTCTACACATGCACTGTATTATTTTCCTTCAAACTTTTGTCCAGAAGTTTGGGGCACTATTTCAATATATTGGTTTACTTTGTGTAAATCAGATCCAATTTGAGGTTTAATGTTGCAATAAGGCCTGCTACCATCTTAAATTGTTTCTTTCCTGTTGTAACTCCTCATTCAGAGTTCAGTGCTCCTTGTTTCCATTATGTCAAGGGTTTACTGAAATCTTTTCAAGCTCCTTCTGCAAGTCAGGCCTAATTAAAGCAGAGAGCTGAAAGGACTCCAAAAATGGTGTTAGACACGACACTAAAGCACAAAGTGCACTGTAGATATTTTTGCCATACTTTCAAGAAGTCAGGAAAGATTTTCATGTGTATTTTTCCAGTAGCTATTTTTTGATCCCCACATGAAACAAGGTTTAGAGAAAACAACTCCAGGTTTGATTGGTATATATATGTATGTATGCACACATATAGATATAGATAGATATAGATATAGATATAGATATAGATGATATAGAGTGTATACATATATATGGAGTATTTATATATATGTGGTCTGTCCCTTTACGTCACACCTAAGCCTGTTAACTTTGCTGGATCTATTTGTGGTCGATACAGCAACTGAAAAAAACAGGATAGCAGAACACAATCCTTTTTAATGCAGAGCTCCTGGGCATATACTGTGTTACAAATTGTTCTTTAGAGAATGGGATTTAGTTTACTGAAAAATAAAAATGTGGTTGAATTATGATACTAATTTTATTCTGTGAAGATGAAGTTCTTTGGACACAATGTAATATTGCATCAGTCTCTCTTGTACAATTTATAAAATCTCCAGTGCAGTATATAGAGCTTACCTAAGTGTTTAAAGAGAAAAAAGACATTATCAAGGTGAAACATATTTCAACAATTTCATAAAGTGTCTCTCACTTGTACCAAACTTCCCTCTCTGGAAAATTAATTTTAGAGCATGTACCATGTTTGCTTCAGCTGTAGCTTTCTGCAGTCCGAAGTTCCCTCAGTCTTGCTGGATCATCATCATCATCAGGAGCCACCCGGTGCCAAGACCTCCTGAGAAATCCTGTGAATGGGGTTAGGGATGCAGATGGAAACCAGAAAAGACAACAGCTACAGCAGTTTGATATAATGATAAACTTTACAGCTAGAAATGGAACAGAGAAGATAATGAAGAAAACAGGGGAAAGAAAAAGACTTCAGAAAGAGAAGGTGAAATAGGAATAGAGACAGTGGGAGGAAGCAGAGGAAACCATACTGAAGAAAAGAAGTGTGACAAAGAAAATGCGTTATTTGGCCTGCTTTCTTGCATTTAGCGTGCAATTTTGTATATATGATTTGTTCACAAATGTGTTAACATTTCTAATGATAGCAACATAGAAGAAAGATGTTTAACTGCTTTTATCAAGGGATTTAATCTATGGAATCCAGAATGAAGAGATTTGTAAGTGATCCCTCTATGCAGTGCGAAGACTTGTGGTTCTGCTGCTCCTTCTCTGTTTGTACTTTAAAATTAATTGAAAGCCTCATTGTTTTGTTTAAACTGTGAAAGCTTCCAAGGTCAATGAGTGAGGTAATTGACCCGCCTGTTGTAGGACAAAAATATGTATGTTAAATTGCATAATTAGTTTTAATTACATAATTATGGTGTTTAATGTGGGGGGGTCAAAGGTTACTATTACATTTAGAAGTCATGGCAAGAAACACAAAAAATAAGCAACATAGTTTAATTCTGTGTTTCTTTGGGTTTTAAAAAAGGGGTCCACTGTGATCTATCCTTGACCTTGGATATTTGATGATTATAGCAAATAATATATTGCTGTTACCCTTTTTGGAATCATAGAGACACCTTTGTAAATGACCAAGTGACTTTACCAAAGACTTCATTTAAGTTTAGAGTACACAAAAGTTAATCAACAGTGGGAACTCAACTGACAGCAATTTATTCTGATTGGATGATTACCAGGAGTGTTTATATATGGACAAGGATATTTTTATTGGAAAAAATCCTAATTGCTTTCTTACTGAGAAGAGAAAAAAACAAACAAATTTGTTGTTGCAGGTTAAGAGGACATCCTTCGTTCCTTGAAATAGCTTCTTTCCATATTTTAGTGACAAAATAAACTCATAATTCTTTGCAAATTTGCACTGGGATTATGTTAGGGGTTCCTCTGTTTCTGAACTTGAAATAATGCCATCAATATCTTGTTTCATTTAAGCAACTCATTGCTTATACATCAATTGTGTGATAGCCTAAAGATGTCATGATGCTTGTAATTAATTATCTCTTTTACTGTGTGTAAACACTGTTGCTTAAATACAGGTTGATTTCACCAAACTTAAACCTAAAGGTCCATTATACTAATGGATATTTCTGGGAAGGAGGGCAGTATTTGTTTTTCCATGATGGTAAAAAGAAAAAAAAAAAAAAAGAGAAGGCACCATGTAAAAGGTAGATAAAGGATGGTGTTCCTAAATGCTGGAAGAAAAGGTATCATTTAAGTTCTCTGAATGGTCCTTTAGCAAATGCTCTTTCATTCTATTGACATAGAAGAGAGTGTTGGGAGGTGTATCTTCATTAACAAGCATTAACCTGTGTGCTTACCTCCTGAAGAGCACTGCAGAGTAGAATCCCATTTGGCTGTCAAATACTGGCTTGCTCTAAACCTGATTTAGGAATAGGTCAGGCCTAGCCCTGGTGCTTTGTAGGGCTGTGTGTAACTCTAGATGCCAAAAAAAATTATATTGATACTTATAAGAGTAACTTCATATCACACCAGTAACTTTTGAACACATTCTGCCAGTGGAAATGGGATGCAATCGTCTCAAGGCTGACTTCTAAGAAACTGAAAAGTTAATGAACTAAATGTTAAATAAGAAATAAATGGATTTTTGAAATGAAAGATATAATTATGGAAAGAAGTTCTGTGATATATTCCATGCTTTAAAAATTATATGTTCTCCCTTTTGCTAATTTTTCCCTTATAAGTGCTTTAGAAAATATTACAATTTTGAATTGTTTTTCTAAACCAGATGATCCAGTCACTGTTGGAGGCACATAGCCACGGCAAAATCTCATGCTGTACATTGATCACCTGTCCAACCTTTGCCTAGAGTGCGATCCCCAGTTCCTTCAAGAGATCCATCTTTACCTGTCTATAAAGAAGAAGAGGAGGAGGGAGACATCTGGGATATTCAAGTATCAAAGTTTAACACCAGAGCAGGTCGAATCTTGATTTATATTATTCTCTATATATGTTGCTAGTTTTGACTTGGATATTTGGCTGGAGATTTTTTCGGTGATTGTATGGTATGGGTGGAAGTTGTTTCAGTGTTAAAGAGTTTTTGTTTAGACTGCTCACTCGCTGAAACTGCACATGCATTTTTCATGGTTCTGTGGTGTGAAATTGAACCCAAAGTCACTCTGCTATTGAGGAAGTTGGCTAGTACTGAGCATGCCTAGAGTCTGTCCTCTCCCTTGAACATGTGCTGACCACAGAGACTAAAATGTGGCAGCTTGTTTAAAACTGTTCAATGTACTGTAGCTGGACCATTCTGTATTTAACACACAACGAAATCCAGGTCCCCAGCCAGTGCGATTGTGTTCATTCACTTGGTAAACTTTCTTCTTTCTCTTCTTCTTCCCTTTGCAAGAGGACTTTGATATCCCCAAAAAGCCAAGGTTTTGCTTACTGTCCTAAGGACTGCCCCTTTAGGAGTGTAGCACAGCCCACACACAAACCTGGAATATGTCCAACTTGTTCTTTGAGCAGAATGTGAACCCCTGACCTCCTGGGCCTCCGGCAAGAGTGCTGCCTACTGAGCCACCAATACCCAGGCCATCAATAAGTTTAAAATGCCAGTTGCAGACTTCACAGAGATAATGACTTCAGTGTGTAAAGGTTTTGTTGTGGAGGCTGCAGTCTCACACATGGCGTGACAGAGTAAATATGCTAAAACCATAGAGAGCCATTGCATAACTCGCCTTGATATAACAGTTTTTGTAATATGTTTCAAGGCGTGGAATATTATTTAAAGGGACCCTGTTATGTAGGCTTAGGCCAAAAATGAAGCTATTATGAAAAGAATGTTTAGCAAAAGCAGAAATATGTCCATGAAATTGTTGGAGTGGGAATTTCAGGGTAACCTTGCTTGGATTTAAAGTCGCCTGCATGACATTGCGCTGTTGTGCTGGGGAATGAGAACCAGCAAATGAAAATACTCTTAAGTGAGAATCAGGAACTGAGCAGAATAAAGATGTTAGAAGGCTATTACTATTGTTATAACTTCTTAAAAATCTTACCTCATACTGAGAAAGACGAGATGAAAAAATAAATTCCAATTTGTGATTCAAAGCAAATGCTGCTTTGAAAAAAAGAGCAGCATTTGCTTTGAATACAAAATTGAATACCAGAAAAATGTATTTGCATTTTAACAGTATTTTTAACCTGATCACAAGTAAGTTCTTGTATTTTAAGTACTTATAAAGGATGAATATGAAGTAAGCTTTCGGGTTTTGGCACATTTCAGTTTTATTGATGTTTTCTATTTAAAATTTGGCATTAAAAGCATACAAGAGATATGTTGATGTTTGCAAACAAAATGTTATTTATAGACTTGGATCAGGAAGGAAAACATGGCCAGATTCAAGCTAAGACTTAGATTGTTGAAAGGCTGTTAGATAAATTGCATGAACCTTCTATGGAGCACAGGCCAGGAACCCAGGACTCCTTTTCCCAGCTGAGTGCCCAAATCACTAGGCTACAGACTCTTGCTCCCTCTTGTGTTCTTTCTCCAGCCCAATGAATCTTGAGTTATTTTCTGTACAATGAAAGAGCTTCAGTGGTAGAACTTTGATATCTCCCTCTCCTTGCCCCAGTATTTACTGCAGCCTGTGGCTGACTGGTTGGAATGTTCTGCTAGGAGAACGTTCTCTTTGCTGGGACATTGGCTGAAGAAGGAGTGGGATCAGGGGATTTCACTTCTGGGATGAGCAGCGCTGCTGCCAGGCAGGGAATGACTGGTGTTCATGTGCCAATTTAGAAAGAAATAGCACCAGAAGAATTTGGTAGGAAACCCACCTGGCTGGTGTTTATTTGGCTGCCTTGGAGAGCACCTGGTGGGTCAAACCCCTCAGATCAGCTGTGCAGCTCCCCACGGGGTTGGGCATAAGCTGAGCCATGTAATGAAGCATGATGGATGAGCAGGTAAACTCTGGCCATGCACAGAGATGCAGCTTCTGGGTCTGGCCTGTGTTGCCATCAAAGTCTTTATTGCCACCAGAAACATCCTCAGGATGTGGTAGGCGCCTCCAGGATCACCATTTTGGCTACACATGCCTAAAATCTCCTCACGACCCATTTTGAATTCCCACAATTTTAGGCTTTTAATTAGTTTAATTTAACAGTTCATTTGAATGTAGAACTGAGAGATTTTATGAACCTGTTTTTCAAATGAAAGTTTTAAAGAATGTGTTATAATTAAGCAAGATGACAGGAAGAATTTTGTGGTTCAAAAGTTCATGAACAGTTATGAACCAGAGACAAACATAGTGTGTTTTGAAGTTTAAAAAGTGAAATTGCTTTAAACATGTTAATGCTGTTCAGGCCCTACTGTAGAGCAGTGTGTATTAGATCTGAACTTAGGAATAGCTGACTAAATTGACTGCATTGCCATTATAAAACAAAAGTTTGTCAAAATTGCTGACTTCATTCCTAGGCTCTTTTTTTCCCCCATATGTATGTTTTTATGAAGTCCTGCAGTGCAGGCCCTTTTTCATGCAAATGCATTTATCTGCCTCAGTGGAATTATTCTGGTGAATAAGTTAATGTCTAAGATCAACTAGGATGAGTCTGGTTTTCTTTTTAATAGAAATGCTAATTTTGAAAATGACATCTGTGCATTATTTTTAGTCTGAAGAGCTACAGACAGTATAAAATTAGAACAGTAGATTTCTTTGGCAGTTTTTCTATGGTTGTTTCTACCTGTTTAAAACACTGGAGGAATAATGGGATTCATTACACATTACTTTTCTGGCAGTAGATGTATCACCTAGTTTGATATCCAAATGTGAACTATTGCTGCTTTGTAATATGGTAAATTGGGGGTGGTGGAGTTGGGAATAGAAACTTTTATTCATGACAGCCAATTGGTTTTAAAGACAAGTCTTTTTCTGTCTCTCTAGTCTCTATTTTCATTGCAAGGGAACTTTTTATGTAGTAGGAGAGCACTCTGAAGTAGGAAGGATGGTCTGTACCCAGTTGTTCATGGTTTAGGTGCAGTTCCTTTGGCAGCATTTATGGTTCCACACACAGGACTTTCATTGTCCCATAATCTGGCTTTAGCAGGGCTACCATTTGCTCAGTATAACATTAATGTCTCTCCCAGTGAACAGAAATTAAATTGATAAAGTTTGTAATCATACTAATGATTCTATGTGCACTGGTGTAGGGAACTGCTTAGCACGGTGTTGACTGAATTGCTTTAAAGTAGGTGTGTGTTGGTGTGTTAAAGGGTCTTTAGGTACCACTGTTATGAATTTGGGATAAATAGCTAAAAAACCCACATGACAACAGAGAAAGGTAGAGAGGACTGAATGAAAGCCAGAATGGGAAAATTGAGAAGGGGGGCGGAGGAGAAAACATTGCTACAGAATGAGTTGGTGGAGTGGTAAACTTGCGAGGTGAGTCGAGGTCTTAAAAAATGAATAAATGTTGTATATAAAATATTAAATATGTATATGAATGTATATAAATGTAAATGTATTTAAAATTTGTATGTATAAACTATATTACATTACTTCAGTTGATTTCAGTCAGTGTAATTTGGGAAGCCCTGCATAAGGCAGTTACAATAACTAAAAGTTGTGATCAATGAGTATCTTGATGGAGGCAGTAGTCAAATGCAAGATCAGCTATAGAAGAACAGGCTAAGAAAAACAAACATGTAGCTTAAATCACATGAAAATTGCTATTTCATTTGGAAACAGCATACTTCCAAGATTATAGATTGGAAGGGTAAAAGTAAATCACTGTCTATATGACTCACATATTAGTGAAAGCCCACATTAAAGACCTTACCCTCCCTGCTATAAAAATAGTCAACTTTGTTGTCAGTTAGGGAAAAAAAAAAAGTAGTGTGAATGCTGTTGTGTTTTCTCTTGATCAATTTTACAAAAAAGCTTTTTAATTTTATAACATATTTTGTTTTTTTTTTTTTTTAATAGAAGAGTTTGATTGATGTATGATTAGTAGCAATGGTTCCTCAGCCTCAAATCACTTGATATCTTGAGCGGGAAAAGATTGTATGGCATGGTCTTGCTGTCCTCTTTTTAGTGTTGCCACAAAGGAAAAAGATCATTTACAAATGTCCAAAATTTTTTTTGCATCTGCTCTTGGAAATACTAAAGCTAATAGGGATTTTTCCAAGTTAATCGTTCTTTATAGAAATTGTTGCTTTATCAAACCTGAAACTTCTCTCATGTCAAGGGTAGTTTAAAGAAATTTCCTTTAGAAAGCTTTAATTTCAAATAGCAAATAAATAATTTATTGGAAATGGAACTGCTCAAAAAGAAACCTTGAGAGAAATCTGCATTACAATACCAGAGCCTAATAGTTGGGGCATTATCCTTTAAGACATGCGACTTTGGTTCAATTTCCTTTTCTGAATCCAGCTGAATAGAGACTTAAATCCAGCTGAATATCTAATGCATCCAAGGCAACTGTCTTTACCACTGGACTATTGTCTGTAATAGGTTGGGTATCTCTGCTTTTGTGAAAATTGTGAAAGGATTTGTCCTAATACTAACAAGACCTTTCTGAAATCTTCAGTATTCTTATAGGCTGGGAAAGAACCTTTGTGCTTAGCTTTATTCATAACTCCCAGGCTCTGAAGAAATGCCTGTAATAATCATTATTTTATATATTCATACCAGGCAACATTTGTTAATCTGGACTGTAAACTAAATCTCAGTCTCAGACTCCATATAGAACTGTCTTTCCATGCCTCTGGTTATTCCTGTCAGCTGTCTCTGGTTTTTCTGTTTTTCCTCTATCCGTTCTTTTAACAGTTAAACAAAATCTGCCTAAAAACAGTACTTAGGTTATAACAATGAATTTAATGCCATTTTTCAATATAGTCTTCTGTATTCTTTGCACACTCTGTTATGATGAGCTGAACTCTGTGATCACTGTTGAAGACGCTTCTGGTTGAAATATCCACTTAATGAAAAAAAAATTCCAAAACGTGTTGAAAGTAATTTGATGGTGATTAGGACATTGTTTTGGAGTATGCAGTTGTGATGGATTCCATGAAACCAGAGGAATTGAGATTGTTTGGTGGCCTGTCAGAGTGTAGGTATTCTTCTGAGATTACCGAAAGGGATCAGTTACCTTGGTAATGTGTCCACCAATATTTATTGTGTCTATTTCTTTACACAGGCTAACAAACATTCATCATGTGGGAATGTTGGTCATGATCAACTTGAGCTGAATTTAAATTGATGACCTAAAGGTTAAAGTCTCTGTATCCCATTACCTCTCCCTTGGGCTGTCCAGTCTCCCTGCAACCAGGTTTAACACCACTTTTAGTTTATCAGTGTCTTTGGAGGAAGGGCACTCTTTAGGAGTGCTGATCTGACAAATACCATGGATGTCCTGTTAAAAAGAAACCAAAACAAATCAATATGACTTTTGCAGCTTGTCAGTACTTGCTGAAGAAGGTTCTGAACAAGTATTCAGATGTTGGACTAATAACTTCACCAGCCTGTTAGATAGCTTTAATCCAGTCATATGGGAACATAATACAGTGTAGCAGCCCAGTGAAATATGAAACTATGAGAACAGCTGAATAAATTTAAACACATTTTTGAACATTCTAACCTTTGTAATAAAAATCTGATAATATAGAAGAAAAACTAATAACACCTGCTTTTGTTATTTTGTTATTTTGTACAGTAGTTGAGAAGACAACATTTCTTGTGGCTGCTGACTTGAAAGCAGTGACAATCTCTAGCACTACTTTTTGCCCCATATGAAGTTTATTCTTTCTCACTCATTAAGGAATGAATCTGGTTTCTGTTTTATTCAATACTGTATATACATCTCACCCATAAATATTTAAACTGAGTAAATATAGAATCTTAAACATGGAATATGCTTTCATTCTAAACTGGTGGCCATGGGGGAAGGTAAAAATATTTTATTCAAAGAGCAGTGGTCCCTTTGGATGAAGAAAAAAAAAGATGTTTTGTGCTTGCTGTAGGGCAGCAAACTTTTTACCAGATTATACCTTTATTGTTGTAAAGTTCAGACTATAAAGGATCTATAGGAAAGGGTTTGCAGATACTCACTTCAAAAACACATGGCTAGAATTCAGCCCCTATATCTGGGGCTAATTTAATTCTTCTCCATTCAAAGTGCCTCTCTCCTGTCTACAAATGCAGAACAGATTCCCGGGTAATTTTCTTTCTTGGAAGTACCGTCATTTTATTCGTAACTGGGAATAGCATGAAATGGAAATACATTTATGACTCTACTTAAAAACAAACACCAAACAAAGTAAAAGCAGGGATAATATGAAAGATAGTTCCATAACAAGTTGATGCAGAAAAATGCAGAAATTTGAAGCATATTGAAAAAAAATACATTTTCACAGGAAGATTTCCTTTAGCAAACTGATTTTTGGAAACAGTAATGTGGCATACCTAGAGTGGTTAATTAATTTTGGCCAAACTGGTAATGCCAATTCATGGTTTTAATTTGATCCAGCAAGCAGAGTCCCACACATGTCTAGGTATGCAGCAGGCCTAGATCTTGCTCTTAAGATACAATGAAGAGGGTTGCAAAATTAGAGTTTTATTAAACTGGATATAACGAACAGTGGACATTTGTGCTTTGGACTGTTATGACTGTGTCACTGCTATGTGCATTACCCACTCTTCTTTCATATGTATTGTACAGTCTGAAGTGCTGAGGGATACTGAAGGTTAGATCCTGAGTCCTGCTGAGGCTTTCTTGAAAAAAGTCAAGCTCTTTGTTATGTTTTGGAGTCTGAGGTTCAAGCTGTTGCTTGTGTAGGTAGCAAAGGGGTTGGACCAGCCTCTGCCGTAAAGTCAGAATCCTTTTGTGGGTAATACCTTGTTGAAATGTAAAATAAGCTTTGATTATAAAAGGTGACAAAGAAAGTTACAAATGTAGGACTTTGTGTTTATAAGGCAAAATCAGATCAAGCCGCAAAACGGAAACGTAAAGTAGATAATATTTCATTATGCATTATAGATATATAATTAGCTGATCAACATGAATCTCCTTTGGTGATTTTGATGAGGTGACAGGATTGATTTTAAAGGGGAGAAAAAAATCCACCCTTTAATTTATTTTTATGTGTGGGCCAAGTACCTGAACTGGACAAGTAGGAAAGACTGTTTTACTAAATTTAGTATTGCTTCTAACTTTTCTTTATTGCTTTTTTTCTTCATGTGAAACAGAAACAGGAGGGAAGAACAGTATTTTCAACAAGATTCAGTGCCTCTTGTTGACCTTTTTATGTCAAACCTATGTTTATGGAACACAGAGGCAAAAGTTTTATTGGTTTCTGAAAGAAAGATTGGGATATGTTAGTATTGCCTACTGTAATTAGCATAATAAAGACTTTTTTTGGTGTGGAGCTTTTTTAAACAGCTTGGTTTGGAGCTGCACTGTCAAGGTCTGCTGGTTGAAGCATTACAGTAATGAATCCTCAATTCAAAGATGATTTCTTAGGAGTGTGGCTTTGTTCTCCTGTGCAGACTGACAGATACAGGGAGGACAAAACCTTTTTTTGGTCTTAGATCAATACTGTCATGAACATGCAAATACTTGTGTATGCTACCACAGCTCCCATAGAAGCACTATTCACACGTTGGGCTTTTTTCCCCACTTTGATTTTCTGTAGTGGCCCACAAATTCAGTCTGCGTTGGCACAGAGCCCTGGAAAATCAAGGCAGACAGAAACTGTCCTGTCATGTCTCTGTGCTTTTGTTTTCCAACTCTTAGAACTGTCCTTCTGCTGAAATTCTCCACTTCAGCTTTGTGGTTACTCTAAGTACTTCATTTTACTAAATTTGTTAAGTGAATCTAGACCTCTGAGCTCCAAGTACCATTTTCACATGAACATAAACTTTTTTTTTTCTCTTTGTGGGCATCTTAACTCTGCTGTGTGGAATGAAGTACAGTCCCTTTCTCTGTAGTTGTAATATACTTCATCAGTTTCCAAAAGACAATAACTTGCTTTATTCCCATTTTATAAGGATTAATTATACTCAGATAAAGCTCTCAAATAGCAAACAGAAAAGGAAACCAGATGTTGCAGAGTTATTTAACCAGTGTTATTTGCAGACAAATATTTAAGCTATGTGATTTAATTTTTTTGTGGAACCTTTAGAAGCTGGCTAGTGAGTGAATAAAACATCCACAGTGTATGTGAAAACATATTTTACCTGATAGTATCATTTTTTCACCTAACTATTACAGGTAAATACTTTTTCAGTTCTTGGCAATGAATTTGCAAAGGTATTTGATTAAAACAGGAACAATCCCCAAGGCATATTGTGTTTAGAGTCATAATTTATAAATAGGCTTTTGTTGCATAAAGCACAGTTGTGCATTTCCAAGTTTCAGTTTTCTGTGCACTACTGAAATGGTGTAGTGATAAACCTTTGTGCAAATTTGTTTTTCTTATAGATGCAGAATCAAATGATGAATCTTTAGAGCAAGCGAGTGAATTCATCATCTGTACACAAATATTTATCTGTTTCAATGAGACCAAGCTTCACTTCTGGAAATGGTGTTTTGCAAAACAGATGAGGGCAATTTCTCTTATAGCAATGGTTTATATAGGCAGTTAAAGGCATATTTAAAAGGTGGCATATGTTCCTAAAACTGATCTTTTAACTAATTTTCATGTTTAGTACCTGTAAGATTTGTAAGACATAGTTCTAAAATATAGAAACTTCCTGTTCTAGACTTTATAGGACAAATAAGAATATCACTTTCTGTTGTCTTTTTCATCATTTCTACACTCTTGACATCCAAGAAATCCTGAACTGTGCTAGCTCTCCAAATTTCTCTTCCAGGTTTCCTCTTGAGTACCGAGAGCTTTTCTTCTGCTAGCCACTCTTGTCAAAGACAATCTGCCTCATGTCATTAAGAGAAATTTTCTAAATGAAAAATGCTGCAATATTCCAGTTACTAATATCTCAACACTTGCGTGGATATGCCTCATAGTCAACTTTGTCTTCCTAATTCAAGGAAGCACCTTATCCTTATTTTCCCAGATTTGCTCTTTTAAAATTTTGCATTCAGGATTTCAATGTCTCCTTTCTTAGAGCCTCTAGTGACTCTTCATTCTCTTATCTCCTTCTCCTCTACAGCCTTTTCCAGCTGCAATATTCCTTCCAGGGTTTCAGGTTAATTTGATTTATTTTCAAGCCTATCTCCAGCCTCTTTTCCCTTCTTTCCTTGTTAGCAACCTGCAGGCTCTTCAAACCCTCTTTTTCCAAGCTTAAGTCCTCACTTTCCCAGGTTACATCATTTCTTCTGCCTCTTCAGCCTTTTCCTACTGATCTCCAGTGGCCACAACTTCTGCCCCAGTTGTGTTACAGAAACTTCCACTGTTCTCTTCTGACCTTACAACTTCCTATTATTTGGTCTGTGCAAGTGCTCAGCTTGATGGACTTTGCACTGAACATAATCAGAGAAAAGAAAGTATGTAGTTTCTGTCATCAGAGATGATAATAATCTGTTCCTATTTTTAAAATACCGTTTCCTGTTTATGGGAACCCATTATTGCTGACAGGTTATTGAAAAGAGGCATCATTCTTAAATATGCATCCATTTTTAAGATGTTTCGGCATTTTTTTCACTCTATGCAAGATTGTTTGCTTTATGTAACTATTTCCCTTGTCTAAATGTAACCTGCAGGTTGTGATGATAAATGTTAAATGATTCTTGTAAAACTTTTACGTTGTCAGTCTCAAAGTTTCGTGAAACACCAATGTTTTCATCCAGTCCCAGCACTGAGGAATGTCCAGCTTTCATCACAACAGGGTTGTTTAGTTCCATAAATGTCTAAATACTCTGCCCTTGGGAGATATCTTACTGTCACCTGCCCCTAAATTGAAAATTATGTGTTCAGCCAGAGGTTGGGGGGTGTTGTTTTTTAAGAAAGGAATCTTTTTTTTTTTTTTTACAGACATCTTTGATGTGGGACAGAATTCCTTCAATGTGAAATAAATCAAAGCCCGGGAAACTATTAAACAACCCTTTCATTTAAATATATCCAGTTCTAGATAACCAAAAAAAAAAAGTTCCATCCTGCCCTCATTCTTTCTCTATTCAGGATGTGTAGATTTTCAGACAAACAGTTCTATTGGCTACATCATGAGCTCCCAATCACTAGCGCTTTTGTTGATGAATAAAATGTAGTGCTAGATAAATTTCTTTAGAACACATTCTCAGTATAAATATTTAGAAACATTTATCTTGAACAAGAGGTATAACCTTCAAAGTCAGTGAGTTAACGTCATTCAGCATAAAATATTATCAAAGAGCTGAGTGTTTCTCATCTTACCTAAACAATTAACAGAATCAATTTAACTTATAATGTGAGAAAACCCTTAAAAATATATAGTGCAAATACAGCCTTGATTTACTTGTGCATAAATAGGAACTGTTGTCATATTCACTAAGGTGCATTTGGCTTATGCCTAAACAAGAACTTCTTTTTTTAATAATGTTCTGTTTATCTTTAAGAAACATAAGATGTAGGGCCAAATCAGATTTTGCTCAAAAGGAATGAAGGAATGCATAAATGTATTAATACCTAGTTGAAAAATATTGTTTTGAATTTTGTGGTTTTGTTTTTTTTAAATAATGATTGAGAACATTAGCAGGTACTGTCTTCCAGTAGATATGGCTCCTTAGGATGAAAAAGGAGCATGAGGGAAATATTATGGGACTAGAAAAAAAATTTCTCAGAGAACCAGAGACAGAAAGGAGGAAAGCGATCTTAAAGTGTTTTACATTTATTTTCCTACTCCTTGTACAACCAAGGCACCCTAAAGTGAAAACTGTAAAGAAAGCTCATGGAAGCCTGAGGTGTAATGTAACCCTGAAATCTTAATCTATACATCTTAAAACAGAAAATATCTTGGAGTATTCTGCCTAGAAACCTATGGAATAACAAGAGTTGGTCATCCAGGCTCTGAGTTTTTCCATTGGTACAGACCTCTTATTTTTCTGTCTTCCTAATCTGACGGTGGTATGTCCATTTGACTGGGGAACATTTATCTTTTTAGAACCAACCTGTAATGCTTTTTCTGCTTCTTTTCTTCCCCCAAAATTTTTTCACTTTTGACACTATTAGTACTTCATTGCTTAGACTTTGTTTTTAAAACAAGAAGTAATTCTATTATCAATAGATGCTGCCTTGCTGGCACAGGGCTGTGCATTATTGGTGCCCTTTTGATGCAGCATCAGACACCTAAATCTTAGGTGACACCTAAATCTCTTCCTGATACTAGAAAAATGCCAATTAAAGAGGTGATGATTGAGGAAGACCTAATTAACAGAGGTCTCATCATGGAACTAAGATATACTATAGATTTATCTTCCTGCCTTCCCTGCCCTTCAGATTGCAGACACAGATATAAAACTTAAATTGTCACAATTGTTTCTAAGTGATTTACAGAGGAAGTTGTGTGTCCAGGATAAGAATACCCATGGATTTGATAGCCACAGCAGAACATAATACTCTGTAATTCTGGACAGTATTGAAGGGCATTCTTATGTGCCTAATTGACACAGCTGCTGTGAATCCGTGTCTTCACGTCTTCTCTCATGAGGTATAAGGAAAAAGTCCTATTTAAGGGATTTTTACCTTAGTCTTGATCAAGTATTTGCTATGGGGGCTCATCAATGAGAAAGTAGCAGAAAGATATATCTACCTTATCCCATGTTCAAAATACTGGTCAGATTATGAGCAAATAAGTATAACTTGGTATTTTCTTTATATATTATGAATTTTTAAAATGGAGAAGAGTGAGGAAAATAATTAATGCTAAAATGTATATGACATCTATTCCTGTGAATACTGGGGACTTTGCTTACAAAACTAGCAGGTCTCGGATGATTTTGTGCTAGGTTGCTTTTTAAATGAAACAAGTGTCTACTCAGCCCACCTATGGACCAAGAGGTCATTGCATTACATAGGATACAAAAATATGTATTTATCTATGATCCTGAGAGTGTAAAATTGTGGGTTGGAGTGTGTAAATAAGGCCGGTATGTTTGTATGTGCAGTAAGCAGGGCTGGTGTGTGTTTGTGTGTGTGTACACAAACATGTTCATTTGTGTACACATACCGATTAAACAAGCTTAGACAACACCGTGCAAAGAGCTGTCAAAACTCGTTTCCAGGTTCCAATCCTGTTTACAGCCTCTGGGCATTATTTTAATGTAAATAACAAATGGGGAGGTGGGGAGCAAAAATCTCCACTACAGTTCCTTATTTAGGGCATTTTGCACGCTGCTTTATAATATGGTAAATTTATTCATGTGATGGACAGCACTGGACAGGACATGGCTGACGTGTCAGCTTCCAGTTTGACAACTGTTGTTTGATTGGATTGGGCTTTCTAGAAGTCTAATCCAAGGCTTGCCCTGTAGTGATTTTTGTCAGATACTCAGATTTCCTAGTATTTAATATCTTTTTTTCCTAGTTCATTTTGACTGTATTTGTTGATATGATTTTTTTCCTGGTTTTTGCTTTCTGTTATTTATGCAAGTCAGAACTTCAGCACCTCCTCTTATCCTCATATTGAGAGATTTACTATTCCTATGAAGAACTTAGAGTCTGTTTTATAAATAATACACCCATATAGGAATTTCTCTGATCACTGAAGCCTTGAATCTTCCACGCAATATTATGCTCCTCACAGCCTGACATATAAAATCAATATGTGTAATCTTAAGCAACATTTTCAGTAATTACTATTTGTTCAGTAGAGAATGTGCAGAAATGTTTCATCAGTCAGACCTAAGCCTTTTAACTTGCATATCCTAAATAAAATAGTTAATAAAAAGTGAATCTTGGTGATACCCCACAGTGGGTCCATTTTATATGACCTTCTCCTCCACTATATGTAAGGTTTGATACAAGCCTGTTACAAGGTTCCAGGGATTGCACATCTTTTAATAAAGAAATATGAATGGAACTTTAAAGGGCTCTCTAGAGTAACTGGTTCATCAATTAATTAGAATTTATCAGCAATGAAAAGCTTAACGTATAATTGTTACTTAATATTTGTAAACATATTTGATACAAAATGCCTATGCATGAAATGCATTTATGTGTATTTAATGTTGAGTCTACATTTAGCTTAAGATTTGGGAGTAATACAGAGTATAGTAATTGCTTTTACTTTCAACCAGAAAAAAATATAAATTGAAGTTGGCTGAGGTTGCCGAATTCCTTAGTTACACTTACTTATTTATTAAATCCATTCACAACATGACTTAAGAATATAATAGTTAAAAAATAAAAAATAGTATTTGGCAGCTTTAAATTTGTGGGAAACCAGGAATGATTTATTGAAGCACTGAAACAATGCCAATCACAGAGCCATCTAAATCCTTCCCTGCTTTTGTGTCATTCACAAGGAAAACACTTATTATCTGTTTTCAATTTCTAGTCTGCATTCCTGCTCTATACCCTCAGTTTGGATACAGAAGATCTGGAAATATCCAGTTTAAAATCTGAAGCTTACAGATTAATTTTTAAATTCCTCATAAATCAATTAGTAATTATTAATATTACAGCATTAAACTAAGCATTGGGAGAATATCTGAATTATAAAACACAGGAAATGAACTGGTCCATAAGCTGCATTCTTTCTTTCTGGGTAGAAGGGCATAGCATGACCATCAAAGCTCAGCCATGTGTGACTCCCAATAAGCACTCTGTCCATTGCATGGACAGCTCTGCTGTGCTGTGGGGATGGAGCTGCTGAACAGGTAGCTGTGAGGAAAGGACAATCCTTCGAAGGCTTTTAACTTAGCACTACCACAAGATACATAGTTAGTAACCAAAACAGCTGCACAGGCATTCTTGGATGCCGTAATTAAACTGATAAATCTGCAGTGACAGATATCTGTGATGAAGGGATCTGCCATTAGTGGACTTTGTTCTTTAGTGATCATCTGTATGTCTATAGCTTCTGGCTGAAGCATAAAGCTCCGTGCTTAAAATCCACTTGGCATTTTGTATGAAAGTAAAAAAGAGCTATATTTTGGTTTAGTACTTTGTTAGGAAATACTTTCAAACAGCAAAATTGGTAGCTTTCCCTACCTTTTTGGTGAACTGAATAGTTTTACAGCAAAAATCTGTGACCAGTGTTTGTTTTGTCATCACCAATCCATGCAGCAAATGTACAAACAGAACAAGTTTCTTTTGAAGAAAAATTACTGCTGTGTGTACGACGTAAGTAATTGCTGGAAAAATCACTGAATTCTTAGTGTTATGGCTTGGATAGGAGAGTGATTTTTTATCTCCACAACTCGACTTTCATTTTAATGGATACAAAATTCTCTCAAGCAAGAACCACGTCCATTATGATAAATTCTTTGCATTATTACCAGACAATTTTCAGATGTCAGCTATATTTCCCAGTTTCTATACAATTGCGGAAGTATGGATACAAACTATACTGTTTTGGGTAGAATTCTGGAGGCCCAGAGGGCTGTGTTCAGTGTATGCAAGTTTCTGTTCTACTGAACACTCCAAAAGCTCTTTCTTGAGGAGTATTGAACTGCTGACTGCAAATCAGAGGGTCACGTTCAGATCTTGTGTCCTGGAAGTTGTCCAGCTTCCGAACAGACGCTCATAAATTCAAGGAGTCTGTTCTAGTTCTGATACCAGTTGGAAACTGCAGTAGCAGATGAGAGCTTGGAACTCATGGGGAAATAAGATATGCAAAGGACAAACACATTAATCTGAGATTACCTTAGTTAACCAAAACCTGTTGCAAATGTTCCTTACTCAGTTAGGATTGTCCACAGTGATGGGGAATTTTCCACAATAAGGATGACTGCTTTTGCTGATGGGTTCAATCAGTGTTGATATCTGGGTTTGGGTTGTCTGGGTTTTTTTCTTGGTTAGAAGTTTCTTCTGTTGCGAAGATAATTAGCAATTAATTGTATTGTAATAACAACTGTAGTAAATTACTATAGAATTGTTAACAAACCTTTAGTTTAGCAAATGTTTATATCTAGATTATGGACCTTACAGATTTGTTCTTTTCCTAATTGATGTATAAAGCAGATGGATGAATAGAGATGGGGTTTTATTTTAAAATTTCCCTATTCTTTAATGATAAATCAGTGCTGCTTTTGGAGAGGGTTTTTTGAGCATTTTGAGGGAGGATTGCTTTCAACCCATGTTCCTTATTGTCATGGATCAATGCGGTCTGTATTTTACAAATCTTTCTTTATTGGTGGTCATTACAAACTATTTTCACTTTCTTCTTGTAATGATATGTAACAAATTAAGAAAGTAAATGCCTTAGGTTAGATGGAAATCTGTAATAAGTCATCATACATACATCATAAATGCTATGATCATGGTTCAGAAACCCTGCGGAAATTCTGGCCTGAAGTATTTTATGAAATGTTTCCAAAATCGGCTGTGCTCTTTTCTTCTTCCAGATTAGTGGTTTCTCTCGGAGTGCAGGTTAACTTTCTAATTTTTTTTCCAGTTCTATGCTGAGCTACTGATGTACTTCAAACTTCATTGTGAATTACAGCAAAGTTTTTATTAATTATTTGTATAAAAAGATAAGCAACAACTAAGCCATGAGATTATGAATACCATAGTGTCATTCCTGTTTCCAAAAACAGTCAGCCATACAAAAGGTGGTATCGTGCCGATTTCACAGACTCTAATGTGAGGTGCAGACTGCAGAGTCCAGGGGAGCAGGACTGCAGGGCTCCAGCTCTTCTGGCCCTGGAGTCTGGGAGCCCAAGAGGTGCCTGCTCTGGGTGGTCACTCTTGGTCACTTCTCTGCTGTCCCCTGAGCAGCGGGAGCTGCCGCTCGCTGTGCTCTGGCTCGGCTGTGCAGGCGACAGCCCCCCTCTCCATCTTCTTCCCGGCATTATCAGCACTGCTGAAGTGCAGGATTCTTTCAGGCTGCTGTGCTCAGGAAGAGCTGAGCAGTTGCTGGAGCTGCCTTTTGCCCCTGGAGCAGCAGCAGCAGCAGCAGGAAAACGCAAGTTCCACTTTGCCTGCCAGGAGCCCTGGGTGTGCGGCAGGGCTGCGCCGCACGCGGTTCCCATCGGGGTCACGCCAGCCCTGGGTCAGGTGTCCCACGGGAACGGCAGGAAAACACCGCCAGTGAAACGAAGGAAAGCTAATCATCGGGTTTGCCCGTACTTCTGAGAGATTACTGTGTAAGCAGTGTGACATCTTGCTGTGGGCGTTAGAATCCCTGTGACATTCTGTAAGAAGAGTTCTCTGTGGGTCACACCATGACTACAATGTTGTACCTCAGCACTGCCCCGACTGCCTGCACGAGTGCCTGTGTGTGTGCGTGGCTTTCAGACTCCTGTAGAAAAGTGCCTGGGCACACAGAGAAGAGAGAGATCTGCTTCCTTTTCCTAGGATCTGGTATTTGTTACTAGTTTGGGCCTCAGTGTCTTCTAGTGTATAAAAATTATCTTTATATAGGGCTAATTAGGAACATTTTTGTTGAAAAATTGAAATTTGTTTAAAAAAAATGTTTTGAAGGATGCAATACAGTGTGGAAATTCAGGTTGGACTTGGTGAACAGATATGCGCTTCTTTGTAAAGGAGGGGTTTTTTTAAAGTTTCAAACTTTTTTTTGTTCTGTAGATGAGGCAATTTAGGATGAATTCGTAGACAAGCACAGCAAGTTTTTTACCATAGTGTTGAACCTTGTGTGCACAAACCAGCATATACTTTTGCATTTTTTTCTTTTATAATGTGTCTAACTTTACTGCATGTTTGTATGAATTTACATACATTTCATATACAGATGGTCTGTCATTTAATTCTCCGCTGCGTCATTACACAAGAATGCCAAAGCTGATTCTAATTGTTCAGCAAACTAAAGGAATTTAGGGAGGTTGCCCAGAAATTCAACGTTTCTTAAATAAAATACACATGTATTTTAAACCTTTTAACAGACACGTTCTGTGCCATACCCCCTTTACTAATATTAAAATAAGACTTATCAGCACAAGCTGCATAAGGTTGTGCTGCTGGAGCCAAATCCTGGGATCAGCATCCAGGCCACGAGCCTGCAATCAGTTACACTTATGTTGAACTTCATGCACATTTGTCATTCTTTTGAAATCAGCAGGATTATTCACCTCCATAAGACAAGTATGTGTGGAACTGATTCTGTGAGCAGACCCTCCATTTTTATTGGCTTTGTTATGAATCTGAGAGCAGGAAGAAAAAAAAAAAAACCAATCTGCATTAGGACCACAGAATTCAGCTCCTAGAGATCACACTGGAGACAAAACTCTGGCGCTCAGGCTGCTGGTGTCACTGAAAGAGAAAAGGATCACGCAGACGACACGCATGGCCAGTAGTGGGAGGCGTGTTCTGAGGATAAAAGAGATTATGGAGAACAAGAGAGCAGAAAGTTATTCCATTGGTTCCCTGGCTGAGCCAAACGTTTTGAGCTCCTGTGAAAAATCACAAACACATCTCAAAATGGTAGGAATGGTAGGAAAACAGTAGGAGAAGTGAAGGGAGGATTAGAAGGTAGTTTTTTTTTTTTGGTTTGTAAGTTCATAACGTCTGTATCTAGTAAATATTTTGATCCCAGAGTTTCCCAAGCAGTTTAACTGAACCTGCAGAAGGATATTTTTTGGCTTATCCTAAATGATAATGTTAATATCATATAGGAAACATTTTATCTTCCCTAGACACTGAATTTTTACATCACCCGTGGAAGTCCTGTGTGCAGTTTTCAGAGTCATGTGCAGTAGTTATAGAATCTTTTGTTATCTGTGCCAGTATTTAGCAAGAAAATTTTAGATGTATGTGCACGCATGATATTAATGATTTGAGTCCTTTGATCCTTGAGGAATTTTTGTTTGCATATTTGGGATTGAGTCTTTTCATAATAACATGCATGACCTCCCTTCACTGTCCAAATAAAAGTTCAATAGCAGCTCTGAGGAGGTTAGACAGGCTAAATGAAATCTTGTTGCATTGGATGAATGTAACTGCTGCAGGTAATTAACGCTTTTCATTTTGAAGAATGAGTTCAAGCACTTGAGGGAATTTCGAACAGTATTTTATGTTTTATTCCAACTAGTAATGTAGAAAGGAAATTAAATAAGACTAATTTTATTTTCCATTTTTGCTGTCTTTCCTCTCTCTCTGTTCTTTCTCTTGTTGAAAAACTATTGTCATTTATGTAATTAAAACACAGAATTATTGCCACCAGACTTTCAGTGAACCGCAGCTGTTGACCTTTTTTGTCAAAAGCTTTGAATACAAAGCTACATTGGGAACATTTGTAGCCTGTGGACCATGACAGTACTGTAGACTTCTCTCCTGTCCTGACAGAAGAGAGTGCCAGAGGGTGTGCTCACATCGTGACTACATTATTTTCTGGCAATTGTGGTAGAGATTTCCTTGCTTTGGGTTTTTCTGCCTTCTCTCAAGTGTACAGTCATCTTTCAAACCTATTATACCACCTTCTGAATGCTGTGGCTTTGTCCCTTAGGCTACATAATCCATTGTGTAAAATGTTTACCAGTCATGTACAGATATTAAATTAAGCAGTGCAGCTTAACATGAAGTGTAGATACTTGAAGCTGGATATAAAAGACATCTTGATTTCCTTGCTATGTGATAGTATATTACCTTGAATGGGAGAGTTAAAAATTTACCTTTTCTAGTAAAAAAGTGCTAATTTTCAGTGAAGACTTATGAATAGTAAAATAAAAAATGGTGAATACTAAGCATGTGAAAAATTCAAGATGTCTTCACTTGAAATATGTCATAAACTCTTTTATTTTTCTGGCTGAATAAAATAAGCACTTGTGAGCAGTGTGCACCAGCTGCTGCATCTGTAAGGAGACCAAGTACTTTCCCACAGTACGTGCTGTATATTTCATTCTTACAGCATTTTATTTTGACAGGTAATCTTCATTCTTTTGCATATGGAGACAAAATTTAGAGGATAAGTGAAAAGTAAAGGCAATATTCATTGTGTTTCACAGTTTCTGTGAGTTTAAGTAGAGCCATATTTTTATTGACAAATATGAGCACACGTAAAGCTCTCTTTATGAATACAGCATCGACATGTAGCATGAAATGTCAAGTTTGGACCTAATTTCTTCCTTCTCTGTGCAGCTGATATTACATCAGTCTTTCTCTTGTGAGTGTATGAGGGAAGGAAAAAGGGTGGTAGTGGAAGGGAATTCTGCTTTTTTTCTTAGCCTAATTTTCTCAGTGAAACTTGATCTGTCTTGGTTACATTTGTGAACAGAGAAGGAGCAATGTGATGTGAATGCAAAAATCATGCATTTTCAATACAATTCATTAGATTTCACTGCAACTTATATAGGAAAAAAACCCCAAACCAAATCCTTTCATAGCTGATCTTTCTAAGCATTAACATAATTGTAAGCATACACTTATTCTAAATAGTCTTCCCTTAGAGAATAAACAGGTACATTTTTTTTGAATCCACAGTCAAGTCCACTTAGAGGTGCAAGGAACAGAAATTGTACTTGCAATTCAACCAGTATTTTGAAATTATTCTGGCAGAAAAGAGGCTGCCTTTCAGAAAACTGTTTTCTATGCACTTCCCCCTCCCATCCCCCCTTTTCTATAATAGGACAATACACTTCTTTCAGCTGAGCCTCGACGTTCTTGAATATCCTGAAAATCAAAATTGGGATTAATGCTGGAAATGTATGCATGTATCCTAGAAAGTTTAACCTGTGACCCACAGTCTTGTGGTCACTCCAGATCCCAGGAAACAATGTTAGGCACATCAGGCCGCAGTGATTAAGCAGGAATTCAGGCTCCTCTGCCTTAGGTAAAACCCAAAAACTACAGTAATGTCCAAAAGACTTTGTAGCAAGATGGATGAAGAGTAGCAACAGGCACTGAAAGCATGATTTAAGACCATTTCATCCAATAACCTCTTCTAAATTTATAGCAATTTTACTGGAAGACCTGAGTGATTGAAATGTCTGCAGCTATTTGTAATTAGATACCTGTTGTCCAATTATACTCTTATACAAGAGTGTAGTGGTTAAAAAGGTAAATGACATCAAATTCCTCAAGGGTGTGTGATAGGATGTGGAACTCTGGCTGAGGATGCACTTGAAAGCCCAAGTATGAGCGAGGGCTCCGCAGTGCTGAAGACTGTGATGGGAAAAGGGAGTAGGAGCATTAGGAGATTGGCTCCTGACACTAGTTCTGAACAAAGCACTTAACACTGAGTCAGATTTATGGCGGTATTTGAGTAGAAAAAGTACATTGTTTCCACTCAAATCCATCTTATTTTCCTAATTTAATAGGCTGTTATACTAACAAGAGGTAAAAAGTTCTTATTTTTCTTTTGGTAGTGACACAGTGTATCTATTTTATTTTCATTGTAATTGCAGGGAGAATGGCACAAACCCCACTATATGAAAGGAATAAAATGCTAGTTGTATATATGAATTTACCTGTAGATTCTTTGTAATACACTGGGACACAAAGGGAGGGTATAGTCTGTTGTCATTAATGTGATCTTGTCATCCTGCAAAACTAAAACTATAAACAATTATAATATATAAAAGTCATGTGAGGATTTGTTATTGGACAGCATGGCAGGGGAAATAGGTATGGACTAAGTAAAGAGGTTAAAGCAGTACATTAATGCAAAAGGAATCACACAAGGGCCTGAGAACTGCAATTCAGAGTAACTGGGATCTAGGAAGTGGAGGTCAAATCCAGCCAGTTGGGGTTCTGAGAGTAGCGTATTTTTATTTTCTAATTATATTGGTTAGGTAATTAATGTTAATCTCTAAAAAACAAAACAAAAAAAAATTAGATTAATAAGAAGGCCCTATCTGCTCGCTAGTGTGTTTAGAAAACAGAAGTTTGAACACAAGAATGACCTATTCTTAACATAAATGACTTTTTTTTTTTTCTCTTTAACCCAAAAAACCCTGTTCATACTTATTTTTGGCTGTTATTTCATTCGAAGTCTTGATAATATGAAAGGGGCAAGTGTCTTCCTGAGTTAAACTGTCAGGGATCCTTCCATCACTGCCTGTTGCCCAAGGCTGCTTTTTCCCAGTCCAGGCTGTCCTTTGCTTGGCATCCTTACATAAAAATTGTCTTCCTCCAACTCTTTTGACAGGGATTTCTAAAAAACTACTTCTGTCTGAAAACACAGGATGGCTAATCTTCCTCTTCTCTGAGGTTGTTTCCCATTACTCTCTTCTGTGTCATAATTTTCTGCTGCTTTTTGAATAAGTATCCAGTATCTCCCAACTGCTCCCAACTGCCACTTGTTTCTACGGATGGCTTTCTGTGACCCAGAAGTGCTTGTGAGAGACCTCGGTGGAGTATAACTCCACTGGGCATGGCCTTATTTTGGGGAAGAACTCAAAAGTCCAAGAATACAGGTCAGAAAAAAGGCTGAATTGCTGAGTCCTGCAAAAGCGGGGTTTCCTGTGCAGAGCAGAGTGTAGCAAACATAGGAAAACTTGAAATGGTGAGGGCAGAGTAGGAAAAGGTGTGAGAGAAAGAGGAATCCAGAGTTTAAGGTTTCCATGAATGCATGACATGAGAAATTTCAACCCCTGCTCTTGTTACCTGAGTGCATTCATTACTTTGTTGTGCATTTCATCTCCTGAATCTTTTCAAGGTGATCTTTATCACCTTATTAAGTATGGGGGTTTTTTCTGAGAAAAGGAATCTCTGTATCCAGAAAGAAAAAATGTCTTACTGCTCTTACTGAAGTTTGTGGAAGGAAAAAAAATTATTAGAGCATTGTTTTTGAAACACAGGGTTAAATTTTTGAGGTCAAATGGGGGATGTTAAACACTGACAAATATCCCAACTCAGATGTGCCTCTCCACTTTGCACTCAGTGTTCCCTTTTGTGTCCCAAAATTGAGCTTTATCAGGGAATTACTGTGTTGTGTTATTTCATTACTGTGCTAATATCAGAAGCACATCGAGGCAAAAGAATTTTATAAAAAGAAATTAGAAGAGACTGTAAAGTTCAAGACAATGGTCAATCTTTAAGGACAAAATTTTAATAACAAAAATAAGAAAATACGTCTCTCTGGGAAGAAATAGGAAACAAGTAGGAATTAACTTGCAATTTTTCTCCCCATGTGATATC
Source organism: Melanocharis versteri (assembly GCA_013397845.1). NCBI lineage: Eukaryota > Metazoa > Chordata > Aves > Passeriformes > Melanocharitidae > Melanocharis > Melanocharis versteri. The sequence goes on from VZTG01003083.1 coordinate 710,256, forward strand.
CTTGGAAAACAAAAAATAATAATGAAAACAGATTAATTATTTGTCCTGTTATAAACTAGATTCATAGGCTGAGATGTTTTAAAATTCTTGACAATATTGAAATCAGTATGTATATGTATTGCCAAAATAAAATATAGAGACAGGTTCATAATATGAGCAGAAGAATATTTTTTGAGCACATTAGATGCAAAAACATTGGAAACTATTCATCTGATTAAATTGTAATCTTTTGCCAAAAAACATTAACACATTACCTTTGAAGAGTAATTGGTATAAAGAATATCCTCAAAGAGGAACATTTCCACATGCCTAGGCTTTATTTTGCCCTCAATAAACTTCATTCTGAGTTGAATATTTCCTGTCTATAGCATAAGGATTATTTTTATTCTGCAAACATCTTAACTTATTAGTTTTGTCACATTATGTTCTCTAATGCCTCTTCCAGATGTAAATCAGTTAATGACAATCAAAGGGAATGTTTAAGCCCTTTAATGTTTTCAGGTTTGCCTTTCTCCTTTGTTTAACCAGACAGGTTGGAAGCTCATTCTGGTCAGCCTGTTTGTCAGGTGAAATGGGCACATTTTTAAGCATTAATTGCTTTCAGGCTGAATAGAGATATGTACAATATGTACAGTGCAACTAAAGTTCAACACAACCATGAATTAAGGACTGATGAATGCTGATAATAGAAGGAACCTTGGGCAGTACTGTCATCTACACTACTTTCAATCCCAGCTTTGACTGAAGGACTCACTTAAGGAAATCCTGGTAGTTTAGCATCGTGTTAATGCATTTCTATGTGACCCTGGCTTGCAGTCATTCTTTGCAACTTTGAATCTATACTTCTTTTGAGTTAGGCATTGGCTATGCATGCATCACAATGAGCCCCTGGTCATTAGATGCTCAAACTGGATAAAATCAAGGCTTGCTGTTTTTATCAATTTGTATCATAGTCAAATGAACTGATGCCATTATCTATGAATGGGATTTATTTCTAATGAGCTCAAGATCAACCAGATCCTTAGAAGTCAAGATGGTGTCACAAAATGGAAGATATATTAAAAATAAAATCTAGACTCACTAGCTCTCTCTCTCTTCCCACCCCCTCTCCCTCCCCTCAGCATCCTCTTTTCCCCACCCACATTATCTCATGAACTTTGCTTCTCACCATAAATTTGTCTGATACTGACATTTCCAAGATAGTAAGTCTAGACTTCTGGAAACTCTGGAGACAAATGAAAAAGTCATCGAGGTGGTTCTTAAGTGTCTTGGGCAGTGTTCCCAGGGCACCTTTGACAATCAGTGTTAATTTCCCATTTCCACTCCCCAGTCAGAGGTCTTCTCCATTAGCTTCTGCCTGCAGCTGACCCTACGAACCAGCCAACGCCTGTGATAGGGATTTTGTGTGGGTGTGATCCACTAGGACATTTCCTTAACTTCTCATGGCCTCTATAGTCACAACAATTCTTAAGGATCTTTGCCATTTTTGTTTGAGCTGAAGGTTCCCACTCCTGGGGGATAATCCTGGCAACACAAAGCCAGGTAAAGGACATTGGCTGGTTTTGCCTGCTATTGATCAGTCACTAGCAGCAGATGTTAGACATTCTCTGCACATGCTGTACAACCTCTGCTGTGAGAGCCACTTTACCTGTGGTTATCCAAGGGACCTGAACTGATGTGTTTGCAGACTCTTGTGCAGCCATAATGAATGCTTTGGCTGGTATTTAACAGGATTTTATTTGGGTTTTAGTTTACTTGTTCCATTACAGCCTGTAAAGTGCTGACAAAAGCCAAAGGCACAGAATTGCACTAGAGGAGATCTGTTTTGGTAAGACAGGAGCCCAAGGGCCACGAGAAGGAGTCAGGCTGCCTGCAGACATGCAACGTGCAAGCTCATTAAAAATATCTCCCTTGTTAATGCCTTTTATCACTTACTGCTAACAAGCCTTGGACAGGCAGAGCTTTGAGGGATGTCTCATGTTTTTTTAAAAGAAGAGTTTTGTCTGGCAGTTAGTGGGTTTTAAAGTTACAGCAGAGGATCTCAAAGCCTTGGCTAGGTTCCCCTTTTTTCATAGATACTGTAATGCTTTGTGATTAAATAATGCCTAGAGATAAATATTCCAAGAGGTCAGTTCTTCCAGGTGTCAGGTGTTTTCTGCCAATTGAAGAATGTGATTTTTGGGACATGAAGAAACTGCACACCACAGGTCTCTAAGTGTGGCAAATGTCACATTTCCTTTTGTGAACTGGAATTGATTCTATAAATAAGAGTTAATATAATAACTTTTTGGATGGATAGTTACATCCATTCTGAAAACTGCTAATTGCCAATGACTATGTGTTTAGAAGTATAAAATTGGGTAATATAATGATTTCTTCTTTTCAAAACCTACCAGCTCAAATGATTGAACAAAATTTTCAGCTCCACTGTGCTTTTTTTCCCTGCTGTTATGAAGTCCACTCTATATTGCCTACATTACACATAGTAAACTTGAGTATATTTATAAAGATGTTTCAGAAGTGTATTTGAGTGTCTGTAATGTAGTCACTGGTGCACAGAGATTTGGTTTACAGAGATTTGGTTCAGAATTGCCTGACTGTGCACAGCCTGCTGGCAGTAACATCAGTAGCATCAGCAAAGCCCTGCTCACTTACATTTCCCTGATGTCAGACGTGGTTTTACTTCTGGTCAGCACTGAGGAACCTGTGCAAAAGCTTTGATTCATCTGTGTCAGTTTTCAACCTTTGGATTTTCTTGTCTTTGGATGCACCAGTTCCTCTTGTATCTGGTGTGCCCATGTGTTCCTTCGACCTTTCTGGGGAGGTTGATGGATGTGTTTTTAAGTATCCGCAAGTGAATTGTAATATATGCTAAAATTATATATTTTTGCAACATTTCTGCCAAAATGAACTACAGTGGATGGCTTGTGTCCACATTACTTTGGAATGTGCATGCTCATAAAATTTTACACCGGACATTTGACACTTTGCCAAAATTCATTTGCTATCACATCACCATCATTTCCTACTTTAAACTTGTTAGTACCAAGTGCATGTACAAGCAGAGGTGTATGGTGCTTAGACATGGTGCATGTAGAGGGGAAGGGGGGATGAAGTCACCAAGTCTGTGTGAAGGTCTGTATAAGCAGCATAGCAATGTTTGAGTTTTGTTCATCCTGCCTTAGACAACTGCATGAGATGGGTAAAAAAAAAATCCATAAGTAAACTTTCTGGTGTTCCTGGTATTTGCATTCTAAGAGTTTATCTCTCATTAAGTTGAGGAATTTTTTTGCCAATAACAAGTGAGAGCTTCATTAATATGCACACAAGCTGTAGTCCAGGAAATTACAGGTCGGAGGTGCCTCTCTTGTCTGAAGAATACAATGAAAAGACCTGTTTTCATGATTCTTTTATTTGAAACAGTATTTCTTCCTTTAAATAGAATGATAGCTGGAGAATGTAAAGGAATGCTGTCGAGGTAAACTATGTAGCTCCTATTTGTTGCTAATATTTTGGGATTCTGCAACGGAAGAGAGTATCAAAACCTGTATTGACTCTAACACTTAGTTCAGTTGCGCGTTTTCATTTCATTTTGGCAATTACCTGAGCTGCTCTTTTTGTTCATAATTCTATTGTACTCAGGTTCACAGCACAGGCTAGGGGCCTGCAATACAAAATTATTTCAGTCAATATTTATGTTATTTTTAAAATTTGAAGGCATTTCTACTCTACTACTTTACAAAATGTCTTTTTCTATATAATATTTTTTTCTAAATGTATAATGTTATTAGTGTTGGACCTGATCTAGATATGCAGTATGGGAAATCTGCAATACACCTACACATTCATACCAGCAAAGCTCTGTACGTCCACAGGGGCCTTCAGCTGGCAGGAGGATCAGATGGGCTTTTCTGGAAATGAACATCCTTGTTGTCAAGATCACCTTTAAAGAAGATGAACTTATAAGCCCGTACTAGCAAGGTATTCTCAGTTGTAGGGGATGTTTTGGAAAGAGAAAATTGGATTCTGAGAGGAAAGCATATGAAGTTAGGAGGAGAGAAAAAAAGTTTCTGTTAGTTTAAAATAAAAGGAAAATATAGAGATAGATAAATATAAGAGGGAACAGGAGAAATATAAGGGGGAATAAAAGAGAAATGGATGATCTCCAAAGCTTCTGATTATTCATTAGTTGTTGAAATTTTTGTACTTTACCTGAACCATCTAGATTTTTATACTGATTTTCTATATTACATCTGTATGAGCTCATGCTATAAGAAACAGAAGTACTTGAAAGAAAATGAACAAACAAGTCTGGTCTTTATTAGCAAAAGAAAACAAAGGACTAAAGCAAAATTAATCCCCTTTGTAACCATATAAAGTTAAGAGGCACAGCGTTATGAGACAAACAGCAGAACAATTACATCTGAAGTCTGTAATAAGATTTACAGCATTATATTTGAAGTAGCTTAAAACCATATTTATGAATGTTTTGCATTTTATATTAATCTTATGAAAAGATATAATTTTTCCAAGGTTTCTCTACTTTAGGAGTAAAACCTGTAGAAAAGGATAACTTGCTGCACTGCAGTCAGTTCAAGATTTCCTTCTGACCCCGTTGTTGCTGTGCTTTGCTACTTAATTGCATTTGTTTTTTACCATCCAGTCACTGTCTGCTTAAGAGATAAATGTCAGATGTTGCATGAGAGAGTCCACATTTCATTTACAATGTTCTGTTGCTGACCTACCTCTGAGAACAGAAATGCATCTTGCAGTGATCTAGGCCATTATAGTGGTCTTTGAATATTTGAGTAACAGGTCTGTGAGACAGAACTGGTTGAATGCAGGAAAAAAGGAATTGTAGCAAAAGTAACTATATTGTTGTTTCTACTGAAACTCGTGATAAATTCCTTGTAGCATCTTTTTTAGGCAGAAGCTTCTCTCCCCATCTTGCTTCTGGAAAGCACAGAACTCACCTCTCTTCATGGGTTCTTCCTGTGGTAAATAGGCCATGGACAAACTATCAAATGCCTTTTATTGCCACAGAGTTTGAGAGATTCACATTTCCCCTCTGATTTTCTTACTAAAAAACTGCAATAGAATTCTATCCAGGATTGAGGATAGCAGGGCTAAAATTCGGAGTTCGGTAGGATTTGGCACACTCCAACAGGGAGACTGTGAGTCTTCTAAAGCTTATACAGCCTAAAGCCAGCACTAGGTCTTGACCAGGAATTAGGCAAGTGCAGCGAATATCTTCTTTCTTCAATGTCTTTGTAAGTAAATAAAATCCCCATGGGCTATTCTGAGAATGAGACAAATTCGAGTTAAATACCATCTGTATTATATGTTTTAATATATGGGTGGGTAACAGTAAATATTATGTAACTATTAAGTTTTGGACAAAAAAAGTAATGTCTTGCTATCCCCTTGTTAGGCCCTCGTTCCCTGGGGTACTGAACACTCATTTTCCGTAGTAATAACTCAGCCCATTGATTTCATCAAATGATTGCATCAGATAATACATTTTAGTTTGCGTAGCCTAAAACTAGTAATCCCAAGAGATTAATAAGGGTATAAGAGTAACTAGAATTAGTCAAATTTCATGAAGAGAAAGGATTATCACAGTACTATTTTTATTCTTCTTGTCAATCTATCAAAAGCATGTACAAGGCAGAACTTAACCCTGAGTTAGCAAGAATTCAGGATTTCAAAACTTCCCAATTTCCAGAAATTATTTTTGCAATTGTGACTGTGCAAAACAGAATGAAGATCTATGTCCAGTGCATTGATTCTATGTTCTTTGAATCTTAAAACAAGGTTCAGTTAAAAATATAAAATAATATCCGATAAAATGCATGACAGTCCAGACATGTGGCTTTGATAAATTGATTTGAACTGGTCACTTAAAATGTAGTTCATCTACAAAGAATTTCTGATGATGGATCTCCTGGACTTCCATTTTGAAAAAAGCAATATTGATTAGTGGAGATCTAAGACGATTTTTTCTGACTTTTCATTTTATATTGTTTTGTTTTGTCAGAATAAATTTGCATACCTATCTTTGAAGTAAAGCATTGACTCTCTGTCTTCCAGAGATCTTTAATCTTGTTCTAAACAGAAAGTTAATTGTACTCTGTTTAATCTTACTGGGAATGCAGCTTTCAGGGTCAATTTTTGTCCACATGGAACCGTAGACAATTGAAATCAAAAGATATATGTATCAGTTCACCCATCTTCCTACTCCCTATGCAACAACTTCTGCTGTCATGTTCCCAAAGCTATTAATTTTGGGTAAGATCTCACCTTCAAAGACAGATTTTCAGTGTGTGCAAGACTGGAATCAAAAACATAACGTAAGGAAGTTTGTCTTCCAGTAAGGCCTGAGTTTTTAGCTGGAGTGGGCTCTGAGTGACTAATTTATGCTAATTTAAGGATCTACATTTCTTTGGGGTGGAACATCACTGCAGGGAGCAAGGCCCCATAGTCCAACAGTTGTAGCCATGAGTGGGCCATTATTCTACTGTAGGAGGTGGAACAGACTGTGTCACCTCTGACGCTGCTTTCAGGCTTTATTTGTCTTATCTGTTTAGAATGCTTTTCACTCTGCTTGTACAGCCATTCCAAAGGCTACTTATTATACAAATTTATGATAACTATGGAGTTAGTTACAGACCTATCCTCCCTTCGGAAGAAATATTTCTCTTCATCTCGTATCCCACTGCAGAGTGAAGACCTGGAAAGGCCCACATTGGCACTGACACATATTATGCTTTTGACTTCAAGATAAATGAAAAGCAAACAAACATGTCTTTGTCTGATGAGTTTTGTCTTGGGCACACCCACCAATCCCTCATCAGCCAAGATAAATTGCTTCAGAGGGAGGACTTCCATGTTCATAGAAGGAATGCAGAAATTCTTTCTATTTTGTACATTCTTGGCGTCTTTCCTTTGTTATCAATTTCACGTCCTCTTTGTGTTTTGAAGCTCTGCTTGGGAAAAGAGGTTATAAATATTAAAGCTCTGCACAAATTCTTAAGAATGATTTGGGATTTTTTTTTTTGTTTTGTCTTAAGTATTTTTTTGTTTCTGCTATTTTAAGCTCAAAGCTATCCTTTCTCATCCAAGCAGTGTATTTTTAGCTTGTCCAAATAGTTGAAAATGTTGTTATTCATTAGACAGAAATTACTTTTGGCTTTCTTCTTTTCCAATTCTGTTGTATTATTATCAGCACTGAGAAGTACACACTTAAAACAGATTTTGCAAATATTATATGAAAGATACAGAATTTATATTTTGAAAGTACTTTAGGGAATCCCTTACCATAAACAGCAAGAGTTTTTAAGTACTGGAATGTGTGTCATAAGTTGGACTTCATGAAGAAACATCCAAAAACTTTGTTCATAGTTGCATAGGACTTCATAATTAAAAATTTTAATATGATCAGGCTGTGCTTGACACAGTTTTTATATCACTGTAGACAATGCAAATATGTTTCTGGCATGACTTGAATTAGATTAGAATTTCCATTTTGTCCTCTCATAAACATTTACAGCAATTATTGACACATACCTGAAAGGCCAGGATTTCAACATTTAACTGTGGGCAAATACATATATTATATTGAACCTCTAGCTGTGGACCCCATTTTTTAGCTCACATCCCTTTTTGCACTGTTCTAGGAAAAAAAAAAGTTACCTGGAACTTTTCCATATGAACTTCTCCATGATTCCTGTATTTCATTTGCCAGGACTGTAAATAAATAGATCCTTTTCCCTCACATGTGTGGGTAATGTACATCTCTTTCTGTCATTTCCCACAATCACCTGAAGCTCCATAAGGGATCAGTGGGAAACGATGTGGAGTAAGTAATAAAAGGAACAGTCCAAGTGCAAAGCAAAAGAAAAAAGAGTACTTTCTATAATCGGAAGGTCCATAAATTACTGTAGCCCTGGGGTCAAATATTTGTCTTTGGAATTGCTGGACCATTTAAGCAGCTACTCATTAAAATCATGTAAATGTTCCAACAATCAAGCTATCATTTTACACTGATAGTGGTACCTGCTCTCGAGGAGGGAAAGCAAATGCGCATTGATAAGGATACCCTAAGGTAGATTCCCATAAACGTAGCCCTTCTCTGCACAAATATTTCCTTAAAGGAATGCTGTCAGGTAAACTTCGCAGATTTTCAGTCAGGCATCTGTATCCTGATGCAGATAGGACCTGCTCTAACACTAATGGAAAAAAGCCTACAAGAAATACAGAAAATTTCCCTGCTGGTTGCTCCGTTTTTTGATGTTTTAGCCTGTAGTGCAGCAGGAGCAATGTGGTTTGCCCCTGTGAAGGGAGCAGCAAATATCCCAGGGGATCCTCCAGAGCCACTCAGGGTGATGGGTGCTCCTGCACAACCTCTGCACTTCAGTCTTCCCTCTTCCAGCTCCTGAGGCACAGAGAGGAGGGAAGGATCTGCTCAGCAATGGTAGTTTGCTCATAGGTTAATTAATCCTCAGCTGTGTTCACTTTTTGGCAGCCTTCCAGTGGAGTTCAGCAGGGATGGTGGATCTCACTCGTGCCTGTACCTGCCTTCTTCCTCTTCCAGAGCTGGGGTATTGCTCTGCAGGCTCAGAAGCAGCAGTGACACCCCTCGGTCCCCTCAGTGTGCCCTGGCACAGAGGGGCCCTCAGGTGTAAGTCTGCTGCTGCCTTCGTTTAACGTACTGGGCTAACCCCTGCTTTTCTTCTAAGGTAGTCTTCCCTCTTTAATTGCCCAGGGTGTTTTATCTCTTCTCTCTTGGCCTTTCTCCATCTCAGTATTTAAATTCAGTTTTTCAATTTTCCCTGTGCTTTTCCCTTCCAATTTTCAATTGTAACTGTTATGATCAGCTACTGCTTTGTTCTTCCTTCTGATCCTTTCACCACCCCGCTGAGGTGAGGTCCCTCATTCTTCAGTGCCACGTGATGTGAGTGGGTGAGCAGGGAGCAGATGACAGAATTAATTTGCAGGTGTCTCCCTCCTTTTGCTCTTGACATCCTGTCATTTGCCCTGTCCTTATGTCTAGGGGGTTATTTGTCAGTGTTGTGCAATCCTTTTCTAGGTTAGCATTGAGCAATCTTAATTATTTCACAGACAATCTTTATATAAGGAGATACTTGTTGAGGAAAAAGACTTTCAAATGTATTTCCTTTAAAAACAGTTGAATACAGTAAAATGGAAAAGGCAGGGAAGTAGTGGCATAATTTTATAGCTCATCTGCAGCTCCTCTAAGCCATGAGAATGGAGTAGCTTGCAGCAGAACAAAAATGTACAACCTGAAAAAGTAAAGCTAATAACAGTAAGATACACTGTTGTGTTCCTTTTTAATCTCAGGAGATGACATATGAAAGGTTTGGTCTACTGTGCACACAGCTGCCTCCTGGTGAGGTGGGGCATGTCTGTTTGCAGAAGTGCAGGGTGGCGGACTTATATTTGAACTTCTTCTTTGCGCTCTCATTTGTTTACAAAAACTGGGAGGATTTACTGCGTGTATTAAGTGCACACTTAAATATAATCATATTTATTTAATTGCTGTTTAATTTCCTTTTCAAGATTCTAGTGAGCTTTTTATTATTTGTTGGGGTTTTTCTTTCATTCTGTTGGGTGATCTACCAAAAAATTCATGGTTCTTAATCATTGATACTCTGCCTCACTTTGGGAGAAGAATGTAAATAAAAATGTCCAAAACTGCAGGTCTTGTGAAAGGTCCTTCATCTTTGAGCACTACAGATATTATTTCCTTGGAATACTTCTGTTATGCCCTAGCCTTAAGGGAAATCATCTTTCTCTTTAAGGAGTTTCTTTTCATTATTTTAAACATTTCTGAGAACGACAAGTGAGATTAGGTGAACACAGTACACATTTGGGGAAAGGAAGGAAGAATAAGAAATTTAAATGAACAGGAGCACCAATATTCCTTTTTATGGGCTTCATGCTATATGTTGTTGTATGATTATGAAGAGCAGATATTGCTAACAAGTCATTAGAAGGACATTCCATTTTCTTTAACTGTGGCCTTAAATGCATAAAGTTTTTAGTAAAATAAATGTGTGCACATCTGTGATGTAATAGCAAAAGGAAATAACAGCTGGAAACAAATTTGTAATTCTTCAGTGCTCACTCTGAATGACAGTTGATTTTTATGTTCAACATTACAGTTCATATCTGGCAGGGAAATAAGAATCCAAAGTGAATTATTAAAAAACCAGAAATATTTGTCTTGATTTTTTTTCTTAAGCTTTCAGGCTCTGTGCTCTAACTCCTGCTGTAAATTATGAATAACATCTAGAATTTAATATGGTTGCAGGCCACATTTCAAGACTAAATGGATTGATGATAATTTATTCTTCATAAATTACATAAATGTTCAGATTCCTTTCACTGGTTGTATGTTCCCACTGACTTTAGTGGGAGTTATTGATACTATGATTTTTTGAAAACCAGGACAAAGACGATGTTGTGAAATTCTCTTTGTGGGGTGGTTTGCAGACAGATGTGCAAAATTCAGTTCTGACACAACCAGAAATCTCCAGGAAGCTCCATCTGCTCCCAGCATCTTTATGGGAAGATGGTCTCTTTTCTACAAATGTATTTTCAAGCATCCTGGATTGTTTAAATTGTATTTCACATCGTGTGAGGCTTTTACAACAAAGCTGACATCCTTTCTGTGAAATTGAAAAAGTTTTAACACACTTGTGCTGGTGCTTGGTTTGCTTTTTAAACCAACTCTCTGATAAATCACCCTTTTAATATTAACCTGAAGATGGGCCAAGGAAAGCTGAACAAGCTGAGTTAGCTTTGAGAAGGGACAGAGCATTTGACCACCTGGGGTGGGTGACAGAGTGAATGCTTAAGCCAACCTGTCTAATAAGGGTGTCTGTCACAGTTCTCCCTGTCACAGAAGGCTCTTTTACATGCTCTATTTATAATGTCGTGTTGCCATTTTATTGTGCCTTTAACAGCTATGCAAGGGTGATTAAAAACAGTCCCCAAGTTTCCTGTGTCACTTTTCACTCATCATCACTGCTCTGAATGGTAACAGTTTAAACCTTTCCATGCCCCTCAGCTAATGCCTGTTAAGAACATAACATTGGCCTTTTTCTTTTTATTGCAAACTTCATGAATCCGTATTATTAATTTTTCATTGTCAGGCTTATGGGAGCGATCCAAGTCTGGAAATTTAAATAACAATTAATCTTCCTTGTTTTCTGGTCTTTGAATTCATCTGTGCAAAACTCTACTTGACACAGCATTACTCTAGAATTAGTTTCAGTGCCTTTGCCTAGCAACACAAATAGGTTTTACACTTTCCAGGTTTCTCCTGTTAACTTCTAAAGCTGATTGTTGTCCCCGGCACATCTGAGTTTGCTGTTTATTTGTTACTAGGTGTCATGGCTCTGGACAGGCTCCCCGGGCTGGATGCTCCCCAGGCTCTGTCCGTGGGTCCCAGCAGGCTGGGGCTGTGCTGGCTCGATCTCGCTGGCCCTGGGCAGAGCCCAGCGCTGCCTTTGGCTCGGGGCCGCCCGGAGCTCGCTGCCCTGGCTGCTCAGACCTGCTCTCCGCTGCCGGGGCCTGCGCTCGCACCGCATCTCCAGGAACAACCTCGCGCTTGCACAAAACTCAAATATTTGCACTGTTCTTCAGGCTGAGATGGAAATTTTCACACTGAACTTTTGACATTGCACAGAATACGCTGAATCCAAAATACAGAAACATCTCTATGTCCTTGCATCACTTTCTTCCTGTGTTAGGAGCACAGCTTTTAGAGGGGGGCACGGTCCCTCTTTGCAGCGTTTCTTGCTGCTAGCCAACTCCCCTTCCCCTTTGCCATTACACAGTAAGGAGGGTTTATTCTTTGGCCCAAAGCCTGTGCCTTTGTTCATCCCTCTCCTGCTTTTTGCATCATCTGTCTTCTTGACCCACCTTATCTTCATGGATTTAAAAACAGTGTTTAATACTGTGCTCCCTTCAGATTGCCCCAGGAGGGTGGTTCTGCCTTCTCAGGCAATCCTTAGCAAACTCGCTGCCCAGCTCAGCACATTCTTGGAGTGTTAGCAACATCTTTGCTTGTTCTGTAGTTTCTCTGGAGCAGAGGTGTCAGAGGACAGTGTCCTCATCAGATTTACTTGGGGTGTGGAATGGAGGGGAAAGAGTGAGGACGTGAGGGCACAGCTCAGGTTTGCCACTGCCTGTCTGAGGCTCGTTGGGAGCTGGCATTGGTATTTTTCCTGGTAGCATCTGTCCTGTGTGTCTCTTCCTGAGTCACTGGCTGCTTCCCACAGCGCTGCTGCTGGGAGGGCTGGCTTTGCACCCCAGGGACTCTGCCCAGGCCAGGAAGCAGCACTGAAGCTGTCTGGTTGTGTAGGGCACTGGAAATCCTGGGGCTGGGCTAAACTCCAGCATCATACTGGATGTGTGGGACAGCTGCTCCTGGCAGCACACAGAGTGACTCAGAAGGGAAAAAAGTGGCAGCAGGTAAATCAGTGCTGGTTGCTCAGTAAGAGCCCTACAACCACACCCCAGATTTGTCATTTCAGAGCTACCGCCAACACATTCTGCACCCAGCTGATGGCAGCGGTGGTGGGAGCCCTGAGCTCCATCCTGATTTCCCTGTCTTCTCCTCTTGCTGCTGGCCTGGTCGCAGCCCCAGAGGTTGTCACCCATCCCAGCCCCTCACACACAGAGGATTTTCAAACAGGGACAAGCGGGACAAAGCTGTGAGCGGAGCCTGTGCTGAGCTGTCTGTGAGGGGCTGGTGCTAATAGTGGCCCTTGGTGTTTATATTTCCTTGAGAGAGTCAATCCCTTTCAGGAACATAAATGGAATGTTACTGTAGAATGTCCTGAGTATGTCTGTGGGTGTGTGGTTTTGGTGGTTTTGCATAATATACGTGATTCTCAGTTTTGTTGATTTTTGACATTGTGCTGTGTATATTATACGTGAGGTTACCTGTTTGTTCTTTCTGTGGACAAAAAAAAGGCATTTGACTGGAGATTGCTTTTTAGTGCACATGCCTCTGCTACACACACATTCATGAATCAGTTACAGTCTGTATTGGGAAATATATTGTGAATATAACTGGCTTGGTGAAATGAAACATTTACAATGAATAATAGAAAGATACTAAAGAATTTATATTAAAAAAATATTAAAAGCAGGAAAGGACATGACCTTCTTATGTTAGTGATGCTTTTTGTTATTATAGGAATGAGAGGCTTAATTCCTGGAAGTGCTAGAGTTTTTTTGTTGGCTGAATGTGTCCTTCATAGTAGTCTGTTTGTCATCTCAACCTTTTTCTGAAAATGGAATTCAGGTTTGTAGCCAAAAACGTAGTACTTTTTACTTTGTATCGAGGTTATGTAACAGATGGTGAGTTAAAATGTGCTCGGTGCTTCAAAATTATTTGATGACTCATAAAACTGAATAACACTTTTTCCCTCACATCATGTTTTGATTCTATCTAGGGATGAGTAAAACTGTTAAATTAGAGAAAACTCCATCTGAAATATTAAGCAAGTATTTGAATAACGAAAATCTGTTGGGATTTTTATTAATTCATTTGCCTGTGGCTTGTCTTGTAGTAAGAAATACTTGAGATCACCAAAGAAAAATGTGCAATTTCTGAAATGTTTAAAGAATAGCTATAATTTGGTCAACATTGAAACTGCAAACAAAACCTTCAAGTTCTCTGAGAGTTCAGCTGTTCTGTTTTAACTGGAACCAACATAAAGTATCTCTCTTTAAAACTGCTGTTTTCTTGTATATTTGGAATCAGTGGGAGCCAAATTCCTTTGGAAATACTTTAGAGGGTCTGTTGGGAAATTAGGTGTCCAGTTCATTGAACGTCTGTCCCTAATGCTGGTGGACACATGGACATATCCAGTTCCTGCTGGCATGATCCATCATTTTCTTGGATGTCCTAGTAGGTGCCCTTAGGTGCTTCTGCACCTCTGTTGGATGTAGGATAATGTCACTGACATTAATTAGGTCTCAGCAATGCACATTTGGTTCAAACGCTCCCTGGCCATAGTTCCATCCGGCCCCTTTTAAGAAGCAAGGCTAATCACAGTATTCTGCTTGGAGCACGTGAAATTTCCTTGGGCTAGGAGGGAAAAAGAGTGGTGTTTTTGGTCTTAGCACATACTGATTTATCTGTGAGGTCTGAGCAGATCTCAATGCCCACAGAACTGTCCGAGTCAAGGTGGCAGGACAGGTTTCTGAACGGGTGCTCGGAAGGTCTGACAAAGGAGTTGGCCACTAGCCAGCTCTTGAGTTCAGGTTAAGGATTTTCATTCAGAACAAACTCTATTTGTCCATGCCTAAGAAAAACCCTCCATTATCATACCTTACTGTGGATATATTTTTAAGGTAACGTACACATTGCTATAGAATCCAGCAGGAAACGCAGAACACTTCTATCTCACAAGTACACAAAAGTATATTATATATACAAAGAATACACACTTTTGAAAGGGCTCTTAGGCCTGCTTGTGATGTTTACATAGAGACTTAGGATTGCCATTCTAGGTGTATTGGCAATATTTGCCTGAAAAAGAGATGCCATCCCTTGAATATTTTCTTTTAAAGTTATATTTTTACTCTGTCTATCTAGTAGCTCAAAGCCTGTTTTTCTACAAGTTGCTCTGTTCTCAAAGATGATAGGTAGATGTCAGAGTTCCAGCTTTTCTTCCTGCTATTCCATGAGTGTCTCTATTTGCGTTCTCTCAGCTCATGTTTTCTCAGATGCAGAAAATTATGTAATTAGTTGTGGGGTCTCATACCATCGTTTCAGAGATGTTTCCCATTTAAATTAAAGGCCTGTTCTTCTACCCGATCAGTAATTGTCTAGATCTTTTAAGATCTCCTTCAGCTTGATTTAATTGTTAAACATTAATTTAGTGGGAAAAAGGCTTCAAAGGGGAAAAAAAGAACTGCTGGAGGGGCAAAATATTAATAGGTGCTTAAAAGCAAAACAGTAATTCTTCCCTTTCTAAGCTTGCAGCCCTTCAGGCCTAGTGGAAAAGAAACAATTGACTGTATTACAGGATTATATAGGTTTCATTGACTTAAAATGAACTGAAAGCAGCTGTAGGGAGATTTACCTCAAGTCTTTATTATTAGCCATATGAGGCAGAAAGAAAAACAATGTTTTGTTTGAGTCAGAAAATACAATTTTCAATGGTGGTTTAGAAAAGGTTAGATAAAGAGAGCATTGCTTTTCAATAGCGAAAAGGTGAATAGAAAAATTCTGTTTTGCCAGCATTATATACCATATGAAAGATTTCAGCCAGCAGAAAGAGAGCCTATCTGATACTTGTAGGGTCTTTGTTTTGTTTCATTTCTGATGAATAATCTTGGAGTTTAGTACACTTGATATCTCTTTTACTTACTAATGGCTGTAATACTTCACTCCTTTGAATACTTCTACCATGCAAATGGAGATAAAGATCAAAAAAGTGTTTCTTTTTTACAAAGAAAATCCTTCTAAAGTCTGCCTCTCATCGAAAATACATTGGTACAGGTTTCCCTCTAAGTTTTCTGCCTTTGGTTGTTAAAAATTCTAATTAAGAAAAAACTGAAGGCTTTTTAAGAAAAAGTTCAGAATGCAATGTCAGAATCTATTCTAAAGATCCAGAATATTTCCTTACTGTGAAATATTTAAAATACTTAGGATTCTTTTACCTACCATAGACTTTTTTTAAAGCCATACATGTCAGTAGTTGTTTTATACTGTCTATACTCAGTTACTTTTGCAATTCTGAATGTTGCTTTAACTCCAGTGATGTGCTGAGAATGGGAACTGCTCCCTCTCAGTGTCCTGATGTGCTCCAGTGTTGGGGGATAAGGAATCTGTAACCACACACAATATCAATAAAAACTGACACCTGATATCAGTAATAAGATATTACTATTTCAGAAAATATAAAACTTGCTGTCATATTGGGATTTTTGATACAAGTTTCTTATTTCTAATGACTTACCTTTGTCCAAGGTCACGTGTGTTTTGCTAGGTGGTGGTGCTGAATAGATTCTGAAATACTTAATAGGCTTTTTCTTCCTCTGGGTTGTTCAAGTGAAGTGCTTTTATATAAATGTATCCACAGCAGTATTCATTGTGATGCAGGATGGAATTGTGCAATTTTGAACATTATGTTAGCAGTGCATTATATTATATATTGGCATTGCAGCAGCAACATTTCAGTAGAGCTGAACTTGATTTAGAGATGTAAAAAATAAGTACCAAAAAAAAAAATCTATGGCCATTGAAGAAAAGCTGGAATTAAATTCTCACTGATATCCAAAAATATTTTCTTAACCTATAGAGCAGCCACTCTTTAGCTGCTATTTTTGACTGGAGCAAAAATGAAGTGTTCTGGTATAAGGATGAACAACTTTGTGAAGCTGTGAGTGGTTATGCATCCACTTACCCATAAAGTTCCTTCTTCGAAGAAAAGTCTGCAAAGAAAGCTGTGGCTGGTTCTGTCTGCAGCAATGTCACTTTGAAGTGTATATTGCTGCATCTGGTATTCTGTGCATGCAGAGATGGAGTTTTCCCATGTTTAAGAGTTGTTTTACACTCTCATATTCGATTAATATTGGTATGCCATTGTGTAATTTCTCAAACTATTTTAATTTCTCAGTAAGGATAATGTCTTTTTGAGGTACTAGAAAAGGGAACTTTTAGAACCTGCAGCATGGTCATCTTAAATGTCTGGTTTGATTTTGGCATATTTATGGGAGAGCTGCTCTCAACTCTTAACATTCATGGAGCCAACATGGCTTTGAACTACCAATTTTTTCTCTTCAGTTCATAGAATCATAGAATGGTTTGGGTCAGAAGGGACCTGAAAGTTCACCTAGTTCCACCCCATGCCATGGGCGACACCTTCCACTAGACCAGTTGCTCAAAGCCATCCAACCTTAAACATTTCCAATGATGAGGTGTCTTTCTAATTCTTAAATAAATCCTTCAGTAAAGGGTTATCTTCCTACAACTCCATAGCAGCCATTAAAAACTGGTGGACCTCATTTTTGGATCTTAAGTTGGAGAGAGGCTGAATACTTCGTGAAAGTAAAACGTTTAACCTTTTTTTTGCAAATTTGCCATCCAGATCCACTATTTTTTTAAAAGGTAAGCCATGGTTCCTTATCAGCCTGAATTCAGATAACACCTCATATGTTTCTCAGCCTAAAGAAACTGAAAATGGTGTAGTAGTGCAGAAGTGTAGAGTTTACATTCTGCTTTGATTTGTAGGTTGAAAGGGACTTTTACAGGTTTAGTAGCAGCTTGTTTGGTTTTTACAGTTGAGAAAATCTTGATAGAGATTAAGCAACTTGCCCAAGGTCTCAAAAGGAGCCACTGACACAATCAGAGCTGAACCCTGAACTCCTGTCTTGTTCACAACATTTAGGTCACAGGCTGGGAAGGTACACTTGCTTTGGCGTTCGGAGGAGTTTTGTCCTGGAATCTCACCCTGTTTGCTTCTCCAGCAAGAAATCCCAATCTTCCTTATCTCCTATAATTCCCAGTAGGGTCCTCCTCCCTTATGCTATCAGCAGACACTCCTTGTTATCAATGTTTCTTCTAACAAAAAGTCCAAGGACCTGCCACTGTGTGTGTAGGAAGTTGATGCTTTCATTCAGGCTGAGGGGTTTCATGCTCAAAAGTATTCACTTCTAATTGAGACCTCCAAAAGATAAGAGTTCAACAAGAATTTGATGTATTTGCTGTAGAGGTGTTGTCTGACTGGCTAAGTCCCATCCCAAGCACTGGTGGGGCTGGGAAGTGGAGAGTGGAGAGAAGTGACCTGAAACACCCCTGAGTGGTTTGCACAACTACACATGTAATTACTGGATGTGTGCATGCATTTAAAGTGCTGTAATTGCATGTCTGATGCACTTTTAGTTACCTGTTCATCTGTTAACCTGCTGAGGAGAACAGAAATATTGAACAAAATGAAACATTTCCAATGAGCCATTGTATTTCATGCACATGCTTACAAAAAGAAAACTAACCTGGGTGTATTGTGAATTTGGGTTTGTGTTCCTGACAAAGTAGATGCTGCTGGTAGGACAGGAGTAACCTGCCTTCTGGGAAGTGACTTCCAAGTATTTGTGTATAGGATGTACAGAATGTTCAGCTTCCTTGGGCAATGTTCTCTGTTCAGAACTGTGAGGGACACGTTCATTGTGTTGTTAGTGATCAACAGGAGTTACGAATTATTGAAAGTTAACACGCCTGCCAGGCATTTCAGGGCAGTAACCTGGAACAAGAAGAGGCACATTTCCCTAAATGAATACATTTTCATTCAGAGGGTTATTCACTTAGCCAGCATTAACTGTAATCCTCTTTGAATCTCATGGCCACCTCCTACTCTATTCCTGTCAGTTTTCATCCCCTGCAAAATCATGAATCGAGCGTTCAAAAGAATGGTAGTTTGGTTAATTCACTGTGTAGCTTTCTGTAAGAAATACAAGAAGAATTATATAGAATTAATGCAAAATAACTCAAGGTCAGTGGCTCCAATATTTACATCAGAATTAAAGTATTTTCTTCTTCTTTTTAATTTTCTTTTTTTTAATTTTCTTTTTCC
>VZTG01003083.1:729003-761794 GCA_013397845.1 Melanocharis versteri
TTTTCCTCTCCTCTCCTCTCCTCTCCTCTCCTCATTTCTTTGCTTTTCTTATTTCCTTTATATTTTTTCCTTCTTTTTCCTTCACTTCATCTTTTTTTTCTCTCTTTTTCTTTTTTCTTTTTAAGATAGAAAGGTGTTTGTCTCTAATACAGCATCATCACCTCTTTTTATGCTGATTTCATTGTCAGACAAGGCAGATGACACTGCTGGCCACTGCGATTTGCTGCACACCAGCTTTGCAGAATATAATGGAGTGGGACAGTATTCTTTTTGATGTGGTTAATCTCTGTTGTACTTGTGCCTCTCCTGAAAACTGCACTGTGTCAGAGAGTCTTTTGTAGCCAACGGTGACAGGAAGATCAACAGAGAGAGGTTGCTTCATTAACCTCTGAGGTAATGAAGTTGCATTTCAGGCAGTCAACACTCATGCTACCAATTTATTATCATTTAAGAGGAAGTGAAACTACTTCAAGCCACTCTAGTGTCCACATTTTGATAAATACCCAGAGTGCTAATGTTCTAATGCTACCAATCAGCCTTGAAAGGTCCTCTAATGGCATAGGATGCAGTGGCTGTGTCTTCTTGCTCTCGCAGAATGACCTTCACAGAATCAGCACCAAGGGAACAGGCCAAGCCTATTTACTTCCGTACTGAATATGCACGTGTAGTTTTGCTGGTAGTGCCACCTGTATCTGTCCATGTGGAAAGGCTGAAAGTAGATAAATTATTTGATAAGAAATTTGTGTAAACTTTCAATGGAACTGAATTCAGATCTCCAGATTTGCTTTTATTTAATTCTTGTTTCCCAGGCGATTCACATTGTTAAGGGGATTACTTTCCATCTTAGAAACGGACATAACCAAAATCTTGGGAACACGTTTAAACCTTCAATTTGTTAAAATCTTGCAGGATTGTCTGACCTTGTAAGATGATCAATAGCCAAATGCTGTGAGAACAGCTTTCTGAGGAAGCAATAACACTGGTCTCCCCCACTGCAGCAGTAAAACAGGCTTGTAAAAGAAAACATTGCAAAGCTGGCATGACCATACCCCCATTCTTCCTGAGTTCTGCTCCTAGGCATGGTCTTTGGCACATATTTTTTCCTGCTAAGGGCAGTGTAATTTACATGTCTGGCTTTCCATAAGTAGTGAAAACACTTTTTATATATAAAAAATCCAGGTGGTTTCATAGCCATATCATACATTCCTTTTCTCCCGGGGTGACATAAGTAGTTATTTTTCCACGATATTTGAGAGACACAGAATCAAGGTGGTCAGCTAAGTGCAGTATGTTTCTGCTGGTTCCCTGCTGGATTTCTGATGTATTTCTGTTTGTGCTGTGGGCCCAGTTTTGGCTGCAGATGGGGCTCTGAGTGTTTGCTTCCTGGGACTACTTGACGCATCTCCACTTAAATAATTTGGAAAACTCTGGATGGATCCTTTTAGCGTCTGGGAAGAGAAAGCACTCAGTAAAGCACAGGGAATGTTACCTGCATTGTGTAAAAGGACATTGTTTATGAAGAGAATTCTCAGCCGTGGCCTCATGCCCACGGTGTGCGATCACTGTTTCCTTGCCTCCTCTGTCAATATCCTGAACTATCCTGCTCTCCCTCTGAACTGCCGCTCTTCCTGCTGCAAAGCAGATCCCCTGCCTTGCTTCCTTCCTCCTGCCCGTGTGTAAGGAAGGTAGCTGCAGCTCCTTGCTTGGGCTTTTCCTTCTGGAGCGGTGAGTTCTTCCCTGGACTCCATATGCAGTGAGCTCTGCCGAGGGCCGGAGCAGTGGCTGCGGGCTTTGGAACAGCTCCCTGTGCTCGGCTGCTTGCCAGAGCCTGGGACAGACCTGGTGCCATGATGAGGACCACAAGCACCTCCCGCGTGTGCCACAAAGCTGCATCCAGCAGCACAGCCTGCAAAGCTTCGTGGATTTTTCTCCCACTCCCTCTCTCCCCCTGGCATGACACATTTTTCTCTGTACTGAGACAACAGGTGTCTCAACACTCTCCCTTTTGTCTTTAGGCAGACGAGTTTGGGAGGGGCCCCCTGCCAGGTTCGAGCACAAGGTCGCTTTTGAGCACCTGGCTCGATACACAGTTGTTGGCTTTTTCAGCTGCCGGGCGCTGCTCGGGGTTGGGAGCTCTGCCCTGGCTGCCACAGGGAGGGACCTGGAGAGAAACCCACACTGCTGCTGGGGCAGCACGTCTGGGGAGCACGGCAAGGGTTACGGAGCTCAACAGCACTGCAGGAAAATGCTGTGAATATTGGGGGAACAGGACACGGAACCTCTGCCACCTGCGCAGCCAGTGCTGCTGCAGAGCGCTCACACCGCCCGTGCACCCCAGACACTGTCCACAGCTTCTCCAAGGACACCTTGCAGAGGGATGGGAAAAGCTGTCAAGGATTCCACAGCGATGCTAAAGCCAGGGAAACGCGGGCAATCCTCCGTGGGTTAGTACTGTTACAGTACCCTCCGCCCTCTCAACCCCTTCCTTACTTGACCTTACCGGTGTTCACAAAACACACGAAAGGCACCGTGTTTGTGTACAGAGAAGAGAGATGGAGTCTGTGCTGTTGGGAATTGCAGAAAGATGTTCTTGGCACCATTATCAGATTTTTAGGTAGTGAAGATTTTAATTTAGAACAGAATTAGTCTATATGTTGTATCTGTTTTCAAAAAGGGGGGATTAGGCAATTCCAAATTATAAATTGTAAATCTACAGTTTGTTATTAGCTTGCGTCTGAATTTTTTATGTGATTTAAATATACAGCTCACTGTTCTTAGCTTCCCTTCTATGTTTAGCCAAAGTGAGCTGCTGAAGAATATGAAATATATTATTTTATTGGCACTGAATCACAACTGAGTCAGTGAACTTTTTTGCACTTACAACTAATGTTGGATTCTAACTTTCAAAAATTTATGACAATTGCTCCTTCTTGTGGCTTGAATGTTGCCATATAATTAATTTAGGATTTCTTCTTGAGATTTCCTGTCTAGATTTGTACCTGTCACAAAAATACCCTTGGAAGTTTATCTAACAGCTGGAACACCATGAGAGTCGATTGAAATTTAGCAGAGATTTACTGGGGCCAACAGGAAGTACTCAGAGCAGGATGGCATAAATATGCAGAAAGAGCTCTTTTATTTCAGCTGTTTTAAAGGGTCCCAGTACAGGCTGATAGTGGTGTAATGCTGAAAAATGCTGACACTTTGTCAGCCAGCAGCACCAGCACAGCAAAGGATTCCACAAGCATGGATTTGCTGAATTATGAATCTGTTGAATTATACACAGAATGGAGCTGTGTCTGTTGCCTTCCCTCCATCCCAGCTGCCTTGCAGGTTTCTGCTCATTCTTTTGAGAAGCCAGATATATATGATGGGAATTTCCCACAAAATGGTTTTGAAATCTATTTTGTTCTTCTGCAGGACTGAAGGAATTCTGAAAATTCAAAATCTAGGCTGCAGTGACTTGAGGGACTGGGCAGATGAAATTACCTTTAGATAAATGTAAAATGAAGCATATGGAAGAAAAGCAATACCAAACCCTAAGACTGCATAGTAATTATCAGGATATAATATTAGCTATTACTCTTCAGGATGGAGATGTTTGAATTCTTGTGCATAGTCCTCCAAAACCTTAGCTTTATTTGCAGCAGTAAAAAAAAAGGAAACAATATCATGAATACTTGCAAAAGAAACAGTTATTTAAATACAAAGCCATTTTTAACCCCTGTACCTGTTCAAGGCTTGCCCACGTTTTTGCTATTCTACCCATTTCTGATAAGACACTGAGAAGGAACAAAGAGCACAACAAAGGCTGAAAAAAAGGAGATTTTAAATTGTTTCTATGTAAAGAGAAGCTATTGCAATATAAATCTTCAGTTTGGGAAAGAAATAAAAAAATTATAAATCTCTAAAATCATAAATAATCTGAAGGGGGTGAAGATGAATTGGGTGGTAAATTTTCCTGCAAGTGGACACTTGGTGAAATGAGCTGGCATTGGTTCTGGATAGAACAACAAGCTGTACTGACTCGAATATTGTGGAACTGTTGGCCAGGCTTGCCATGCCAACTGCAGAGACCACGAGGATGAATGAAACTGCAACAGTGCTAAGTGGTTTGTGGATGGTATTGGCCTCCTGAGGATCATTAAATGCCATGTTCTGGGTTTAGCAGGAGCCCTGAGCTCTCAGGGCCACATGCATTGCAGGGAGCCTGGAGGGGTCGTTCCCTCTTTCCTTCTGCAGAGGGACAGTGGAAGGTGTGACTTGTTCCTGACTCACACTTTGAAAGTTGGAGGACAGATAAATTAGAAATTATGGTTGGAACAAACTGCATTTTCTATGAGCCTACAAAATATTTTCTGATCATTACTGTGGTAATGCCTGATGATGGGAAGTATGTACCTTGGGGAACTAAAAATAAGATTTCATTTAATGAAATGAATGATTCCAAAATATTCTATTGGAAAAAAAGAATCTACAAAGGACAGGTGACCCTCTTCCTGCTCCTTTTTCACATCCCCTGTTTTGTGAACTTGTGACTTGCATGAGAAAATTACTGTGGGGGGTTTTTTTGTTTGTTTTTGGGGTTTTGTTTGGTTTTTGCATGATTAACCTGATTGAGCTCTGCTAACTTTTGATGATAAAAGAATTGATAAATTGCAGTTGGGGTATATTCTAAAGAAAAAAATAGCTTGTTCAAAAGGATAAGTAGCTTAGATTAATAAAAAGTTAGCTTGATTTGATCTCTGGAAATCTTTGTAAAAACAAGGCTTCCTCATAAAAAATGCAGTGAAACTGCATTCTTTGACTTAATCCTGACATTTTCATAATACAACATGCTGAATTCAGATATGGAATAATGATCCAGCTGTGCTTTTTTCGCTGAATTTCCCACATCTTTTTGTCCAAATCCAATGTTCTTTATACAGCACAGGCCACTGTGTCTTATTTCCAGACTGTAAAAATATGAATTTAGAGGTGTACCTAGTAGTGGTGACCTATATATTATATCTTTAAGTTCCTATAGAAAATGAGGCAAGATATGCAAGTGTGAGTAAAAAAAAATCCAGAAAATTAGAACTAAATGGGCTAGATAATTTTGTTTGCATTTAGAGTATTTAATGAGAAATTAGGACGTGTTGTCAAATATGGTTTTACCTTCTTGAATTAGAAAGTTGGTAAAAACAAAGTATCTGGAAAGTAGCCCTAAAACTATCTTGTCCTTCTTGTACTTGTTTCAGTGGGAAAGATTTTTTTTATAAGTACCTGTTTAGTTGTTGCTTTCTCTAAAATTAATGGAGGAACGAACCAAGTTTGTACTGCCATCATTATTCCTTTTTTCCAAGTTGTTTCCATTAACTAAGTTCCACTCTGGGCTTTACCTTTTCCTCAGTGGGATACATATGTGCATGCACATCAAGAGTATCTTCTGGGTTTGTTTTGCTGTTTCTAATTAGCAAATTGCTGTCCTCAAAAACGCTTTTTGTGAACTACTCTTCTCATGTTTTATCTTGTTCCAGAACTGCAAGATGCAGGGAAAGTAGAGGGTGATGGTGTCACACCATTTCCAGCTGCTGTCCAGTGCCACCACTCAGCAGTGAGTTGGTCAGAGGGTGGCAACAGAGCCTGACAGAGGGGAAAGAGCTCTGCTGCAGAGAATGGAATAAAAAAAAAAGTGGGGAGAAATAAAGCTTAAGCAAGTAGAAAAATAGAAAGAGAAGTAAGACAAGGTCAGTGCACAGCTGGAATGGGAGATTGAAAGGAAAAAGAAAACGGGCATAGAGAAATAGGTGTTCTCTTGAAAAAAAAGTACTACTCAGTGTAAATTGTAGTAACAATGAATTGTGGTGATTATTCTTGCTCATTAATTTCCTTGCCTTGTTTTGCTAAACAGTTTAATTGCAGTGCATCAATTTTTTAATAAAAGTATCAAGTAGAAAATGTCACCATTGTAGTTTTACATGATTTCATAATGAAGTTCAAATTTTCAGTTGTATATGTTTACCTGTCATTTGACACTTCCGTGGATGGTCTGAATATATGTGGAAATCTTGCAATCTAAGCCTCTGATCTCTCCAACTCTTACACACATGTATGTTTTTGAGTGTACAGTGATTATAAAGGTGTTGTTTGAAGATTGGGAGGGAGCAAAATATTGCTTATTGCTATTTTATTATTTCCCTTTATGTAATACTCATTATCATTGGAATGCTGATAACTATGGGTCTTCAGTCTGCATGGAATATTATATGTGTGCCCTTAGTTAAATGAAAGCCTCTAAGGTACCTTTCAGGATAGACTCTTAAGTCTTCTCTTAAGTGCATTTTTAAGTCTCACACAGAGTAAAAATTAAAAAATTAAAACATATGCTTGTATGTTTAACAGAGCTGGCCCCTAAGTGTTCCCTATCACGCACTGAGAATTGCGTGGGCAGAGCCATAATTGTGGAGAAGCTCATAATATTGGGGCCTAAATTATAAAAATAATTGCATAATTAGACCACACAAGTTAGATTTCAAAATGCTGCGTGTTACTTGGATGGGTATTTAAAAAATAAGTAGCTGCTGAGCATGTATAGTCCTGTTCCCAGTGCCACACACAGTCATTGTAATGCTTGCAGTTTGAAGAGGTTTAAATGGATCCAGCATTGGTCTTCAAATAGACCAAACCTACTAATGCTTGCCTTAGTTGTATCTCTTTCTTCTTAACATTAAAAGATGCAACTGTAAACATCAGATTACCATTTTTATAAGCAGTTTCATATCATGAGCCATGTAAAATAAAAAAAATAAATTTAGGATCATTTGGAGGGGAAGAAGGTGAGAGTATATCTCATATACTGTAAAACAGGCTTTTTGTGTACAATAGAACTCTGACTATACTTCAGCATATTGATTTCTTTTATATTTTTATTATTAATACAATAAGCATACCTCAAAATGCCTTCCACAGCACAATCAGTATTTAGATATACCTGATAGGATAACTTCAGGGAGTACTGGGTTATTAACTAGAAGAACAAACTAATGAAATGGCATGTTAATGGTTTATCTAAATTATGAAGTATAGGTGGGACATGCAGCTGTTGGTACAAATATTCAGATCCACAGAGCAATACCCTGAAGCTCTTTAGTTTTTTTTCAGCTTTAGAAGATGAGAAATTTGAGGTGATTGGGAGAGCAGGCGCAAACCATGAGATGCATCTTTATTAAATTTCTTGTTATTGCTTGGTTAAGGAAAAAGTAACCTCAGCCACCTTTCACAAACCTGCTGGAGTCGTGTGCATGAAGGACACCATGCTTGTGTCCAGCATTTCTAAGAAGACTTTTCCTCCCTGGCTGAGGATCCACCCGTTTCCTAAGGGCAGAAATAGGCACACACATAAAGCACCTCAAACCTGCACTCAGCCCTCACCGCCTCTCTTTTACCTGACTCCATCCAGCCTTTGGGTACATCAAAAGAAGGAGTATAGCCCTTGTGTGCCTCATTCACTGGCTGGGATGCTTTTGGATTCAACTTCCTTTCCACAACCACCAAATTTATTAGCATTTACTCTGGTACAACATCTAGTAACCAATATGCTTCTAACAACAGTGTGGTAGCAGCCACAGTAACTAGACTTATCCAAGCACAACAGCTAGCCAATTTTAGCTATTAAATATTGACTCTGGTAGGATGCATGAGGTAAAACCCAAATCATACTCCCTACAACCAGACAAATATGTATGAGATTTTAAGAATTTCCTTCTAGTCACAAACTATCAGCAAATCTCAAAAGATGGCAGAAAAAACCAACACCTCCTACGAATTCTAGAAATTTCCCTCATCCAGAGAAAAGCCACAGCTCTGACCTTGCTTGGCTCAGGCAAACTCTTAAGAACAGAAAAGAAATGCTCCTTCATCACTAGTGGCCAAAGAAAAAATGCGCTTTGCCCCTGACATAATTTTCACCCCTCCAAAGGGAGTGGCCTGTCATTTCTGTGGGCCAGCAGGTTGGAACTCAGGGAGCCCTCAGCTGTGCTGCCAGGGCACGGAGCTGGGGGCACCCAAAGGGCGGCCACGCCTGGGCAAAAACCCCTGGAAAAAAGAGGGGACAGCGCCAGGGAAATGCGTATGGACTGAGAGAACAAAAGATTGCCAAACCCTCCCCTCCTTCAGCTGTGACCTTGTCTTTATCCCTCTCTGCACATTTCACCTCTTACGTAAGCTTTGGCTCATCTGGGGAGGAGGGCAGAGGCAACACGAAAGAGGCTCGAGGGAGAGACAAATGTTTCAGATGCACAAGTGTTCAGCCAACTCATCCTGCTCCGTATCTACAGCCTGGTAGCGCTTGGCGGTGATGAATCTGCAGGGACTCATAAAACCTGGGACCACAACACAGTTTTGAAAGGCAAACAGAGCCCTCAGAGCTGAGGGACCTTGAGCATCCTTATCAATGTGCACTATAAACCTTGCGCTGTTTCCTGAAAAAGTGTGGTCCACAGGGAGATGGGAAGGTGTATTCTTCTGCATATTAGTGTTTAGAACTTAAATCTGCTCCTCATTATGTCTGCAATACCTCCTTTTATTAATTTAATTAATCTTTCTTGCCCATTTCACAGCCCAGTTTTTGAAATCTGAATTAAATGTATATTTTATCTTTAAAAAAGGAAAAAAAAAAAAAGTAGAGCATGGAGTGTTGATATTTAAATAAGTGGATGCTCATAAGTGAAACTTATCCCAGCTGAGATTTTATTGGGTTTGTTTTTTTCTGGTTTCATTTTGAAGTGAATTTCTAGCAACAAAGATTTCTCACTCCCATGAAAATTTTCTCATTTAAGAGAAAACAGCATCTTGAGGTTTCCTTCCTCTTTTTTTTTCTTAATTAAACAAAACATGCAGCAAGTCGCAGTTAAATTTCAGTTAACAAAGTGCAAAAATACAGCCACCCTCCATCTGCCAAAAATAAATAGTTTGAAAAGTAATTTCACATCCCTGACAATGACGACTGTGTTTATGACATATTTCTGGTGCCATATTCCACTCTCCTATCGCTGCCAGCTTGCGTCCAGTATTTAGAAATAAAACAGAAACACATTGAATTTGCTGAACTAGATGTTGCCACACTGCAGCTCTAATGGGCTTAGTGACCACAACCTACAGGGGCCAGAACGTGTCAACAGCAAAAGGGCCAACCTCAATCACTGTCTGTGCTTTTACAAAGTTGTTACATGTTTAATTCTTTGCAGCTTAGTTCTCCTGCTGTTTTGGCTGCTCCAAACCAAGGCTCATATATTGCAGCAGCCCTCTCGACCTCGTATAATGCCACAAAGGTCCCAGCAGGAGACCTTTCAGTGGAGCAGACAAGCCACAGGCGAGGGCAAACAGGGCATCACAACTTCCTAATAAGATGACTTATTAGATTGGGGGCTTGACACAGCGTTTATTTAACCACTTCTTTTCCCAGGCACCAGGCTCGGGCGCGGTGTGCGCGCTCGGGCCCCGCCTGCGCTGCGCGGCTCCGCGGCCGAGCGCGCTCCGAGCGNTAGTCCCGCGCATGAGAACAAATGGCATTCCACATCAGCCAGGATGGAAAAGGCACCTTCCAATTCCGTCAAGTGATCCCTGCTATCGACAGCTTTCAGCATCACGTTGGGAGCGTCGTTGTTTGAGGCACTTAAACCCAAGAATTCTTTTCTTGTCACTTCAGTTCGATTTAAATAACAACAACAACAACAACAACAAAAGAAGGAACAATGGTCTCAATGTGCTGCATCTTTAGGAAGCCATAAATGCCTTGACAAAGAACCTGGTACCCTGCACTGCTGAATCCCGGCCGCCTCCCTGTGCGGCTCCAGGGTCTCCCGGAATCGATGGAAACTCTTCCATCATCTTCAGTCCACTCCAGCTCAGCCCATGGAAGAGTCCTGCTCTGAAGCCATCCTTATCATTCCCTATAACCCTCTTTTTAATTCAGTGTCCGAGTGACAGGTTGAAGGATATGTACTGAGTTTTCTCATATTTCTGAAGAGCTTTGATTTGGACTAGACTTGTTTAATGAAAAGAAAAAGGTTCTAAGAAAAAAATAGCTGTGTTTCAACTCATATAGCACTTGTCTAATTTTGATTTATAAACATTCCCAGTAGAGAAGGCATCCTTGTCCAAATAGGCTCAAGGTTCATAAACTTCATCTAATTTTATGATATAATTGTACAGTAGTTTTCAAGGACTCGTACTCTCTAGAGTGCTTGAATCCATTTGATTTTATTCATCCCAATGGTATCTGCTTTTATCCCTAACTAAGATTAACAATTCTGGCATTATAGCAATATGGAAAGTTCATCACATTCGTGCAGTGATTCCACCACCAGCTGCAGATCCTTCTGAAGTTTACTGTGCAATGAATTTAAAACATAAATAGCAACAAATGGGATAAATTCTTTGCCAGCATTGGAGCAAAGTTAATTCTGTCTTTATAAATAACTTTTTATGCTGGTGTTTTTTTATAAACCTTTCAATATTTAATTAAATCACACGGTTTCTGGATCTTTCTTTCTAATATGTTTTACTCATGTATTTATCATTTTTAAACATTTTTGTAAGTAGCTATAAATCATTGAAAAAATAAAAAAGAAAAATTGTTTTAGTTTTACTAAATGTAAATGTAGCTAAGAAGATATTTGCTAACATCTAAGAAATAGACTTTGGAGTTGCTTATTCAAAATCAAGAGTTACCATTACCAGGGATATTTCACATTATTATAAAAGAGGGATTTTTTATTGGAATGTTGAAAACTAGGTCTGAGCTCTTTATTTTCTGAAAGGAGTAGAGCAGGACACCTTTTGCTGAGGTGAACCTGAATGTTGTCAGACAGCTGCAGATCTCCCAGGTAACATTTCCTTAAGTGGAGTTTTTAAGAATGACTAAAATTTTTTCTCCTCCAAGCAGGGTGTTTACTTTCTGTGTCCAGTGTTCTCCAGATAATGTGCAGTGCTGCACTTACCTTTTGAATCAAGAAACTTCCTCGAGCATTGCTTTAACCCGTGGGCTTTATTGATTTGAGATGTAAAAAATTGTATGGCAAAACTTAGGTTATTATAACTAGATCTAAACAAGAAAGACTAACATCAGTTTTGACAACAAACAAAACCAGTTTTTGTTCTATCGGTTATGTTTAAGAGATTCCAATTTCAAACCAAACACAACTTGTGGTTATTCTGTCAGATATTTATATAGCCACTGGGGCGCCATAGTTATGCACCGCATACATCATTGTATTTTTAAAATGTACTTAATGAACATTTTTTCTTTTCTGGTAACTACTTCATTGCCTTAAATGAATGCATTCCAATAGAATTTGTAACAAATGAGCACTTTGTGTTTGCATTAATGCCAAACACGTTTAACAAATTTTTAACAAGGAACACTGGCAAAATGCCAAACTCCTAGAGGGACACTGAAGGAATGCTATAAATTTAAACTAGATTTTACCTTTTCACTCTGCTCAACAAGTGTCTTAGGTGTCTTTGGCATCTCAGCATTGAAAATTTTCTGCGTAGTTTGGATGCAAATTTATGCCTTAATTATTTTTCTTCTTGGCCCTCCTCACTAGAGATTTTCTTGTCGATATAACAGGCTTTAACAGGTTACTGTATTCTTTAGAAAGCGAGAGGTGGGTTTTCTTTCTTTCCTCAAGAGTTAGGCCAGGAGGAAGTAGCAAAACCAGTATTTATTGTTGGGGCTATAATGACAGGGAGGTTCAAACAACACATATCGTGCCATTGTCACATCCTGTGCTAAGGGACCTATACAGTGGCGAGCACTCTGGCAGATCTGTGCTACCCAATTTTGCTGCTTGTGCTGAGTTGCAAATATCTGGGCTGTGATCGTGTTTGCAACTGCACTTCAGGGGCAGGGGCAGGGGAAAGCAGCCCACAATGCTCCTGCTGGCCCGAGCTCTGAGCTCACACAGAAGCCACGAACAGATTTTTGGCTGAATCAAACTTCTGGGGGGTTTTTCAGTTGTTAAGTTATGCCCACATGGTACATGTCAGTACAGACCTTGGGAATCACCTACTCTGTAATACATGTTCGTATTAAAAGTGTTACAAGTAGCTCCACAAACCACATGCTTGCTCTTTACTTGTAACTTAATATATTAATTTAATTTTTACTATGTTATTTCAATTTTAATCAAATGCAGGAACTGAAAAATAATAATACTTAGCACTCTTCCAAGACTCTTAAGGCACATTACAAACATTAAGCCTTGCAAATTCCTGTGAGGAGCCTGATGTTGTGCCTGCCGTAGCACAGAGCAAGTTAAGCACAGAAAAATGATATGACTTTTTCCTTCGTCCCACAATAAGCTGGTGCCAGGGACAGAATTTAGAATGGTCTGTGTCAGGGCTTTGTCTTAGTTAATCGAGTCATTCTTTTCATGGTTTTGCACAAAGGTAAAAATTGAGAATGTTTTTTTTTCTGCTTCCTATAATTTACATTATGTTGTTGCAAGAGGCACAAGCAAATCACTTGAGAAAGACTTTATGAGTTATAGCCTTATTCCAGTCTAGTTACTTATTTCCAGAAAATGAAATAATTTCCCATCATTTGTTGGTACTCTGATTGCAGTAATGATGAATGAGTCTGGAGAAGGAAACTGAGGAATTCATCCTGACAGCTTTTTAAAGAATATCACATTATGGTGCAGAGGCCTTGTCATAGATCAGGGAGCAGAAATAGCCCTCACAGGTTTTCATTAATGATATCCTTCTCTACTAACATTTGGTCAGATACCAATTCCCTGCAATAAAGTGTCTATTCCCTCTCTTTCTGACTCACTAATTACCATATCAGTTGTTGGCCTTTTATGTAGGTACCATGTGTAACGGGTTAGGAGAGGGCAATTTAAGCCTATGTGAATGGGTATCTGTTTTTGTATCTGGGTGCTTGTTGCAAACATTTGGAAAGCATATGGAGCATAATGGACATTAACCCAGATGTCAAAAATAGCCTGCATTTTACTACTGTTATTAAACAGTTTCCCCTTTAACCCCTTTGTGTTTACCCACCCTCTCCAGCTTGTTTCTGCAAATCACTGCTGAGAGGAAAGGATTGGAGGTAAAAAGTACTAATCAGGCAGGTGTCTTTATCCAAAGGAAAAACAATCTGAACAAATATATGTGGGCTACTGCATTTTTATATCTTCACATCCTTCTGCTGTTTTCATTGACTGGTATCTAATGGACTGACAGAGGTGCCAAACTCATAAGACATTAATTTCAACTGGAGCACTGCTGAATTCAGGCCCAATGCATGTTACCAAACTTTATTTCTGTTTTAGAGGTTCAGTGACTTGTACCAAGCACAGCATTGAGGAAACAAATGTAAATTTAATTTACTCAGCCTCAGTTGGTATTTGACAGCAATATCCTTTTATATATTTATTTGACTTACTTGAGAAATACTTTGCATTTCCTACCTGCTGTGAACAAGTTTTTGTTACACTTCCAATAAATATATGGTTTCCTGATGAATGGGTGGGTTGATTAAGTGGGTGAGGTTTATTTGGGGGATTTCATTCTGTAGTAGAACCCCAATGAAAATTTGAGGGGCAGGCTGCAGAGGGAGTGCAATTTGTGCTTTGCTGCTCTTCCTCAGATTGGACATGTTATTCTGGGTTCTTATTTTTTCCGAGCATAAAAGAGTGTTAATTGCAAAGGAACTTCACCTTGTAAAATAGCAACTACATTGAAGATTTGCTGTGATTACGCAGCAAATAGGTTTTTCATTTTAAAAACCTAGGCATTATTGTGCTGCAGTTTCTGGAATGTGCTCTCCTCGTTAATTTATAGGTGTGCTTCCCCTGCCCGAGTATCTCTTTGAATGACGATTAAGAAATTCTTGGCACACAAAAGAATGGGAGCTATGCATAGTTCACCAAATGTAATGCGTGCTCTGACTTACAGTTTTCATAAAAAGTTTGCAACAATTTTATGTGCCAGAACTAGTAACATGATCTACTTTAGGAACTCCCTGGCTTTCCAGCTCTGCAGAAGTCATTTTTAGACTGTTCAAGGGCCAGATCCAAGACTTGTTAAAATCGGTGGGAACCTTTCCACGTTTCAGTGGGCTTTGGATTAGTCCCTAAGTGTTTTAACCAGAAGAATTGTACCAACCTCTCACTGCAAAAGTAGAACTATTCATCTAAGTTTGTATGATATAAACTGTTATGTGAACTTGAAAATAGGGATTTAAAATAATTTGAGAGTTTATTCTGCAACATTTCCCTTTGCTCACAGAGTAATTTATCTGATAAATATTAGATTCTAAAATTTTTAAAGGGGAATTTTAGTCAAGTAGTTCTATTTAAAAAACATAGCAAGTTTTCAGCTGTATACAAAACCCTAAGCATTGTATGGCAAATTTTTTTTTCATAAAATGGGATGTTTTAGAAACTTTTAAGGTGACATAAATGGAAGGGTAATAATGGAGAATCCCATATGTAATGCATTTCAAACTTTCTAGAAACAAGGTCAGTGGATAAATGAACAACTGCCCTCTAAAGGAATCATTTAATCCTTCCCACTCATCTGATATACAGATAATGTGAATAAGTCCAATTCATTGCTCTCTGTTCAAGAATACTGTGCTGTTAGCTGGCAGCACAACTAAAGTAACAATAAAAATCATTGAAGCCTCACTTTGTAGTCACAATCAGACACAGAGTCTCATCCAAAGTCGGTGGAAGGCAGGAAGATTCTTCCCACTGGCTGAGTTGTGCTGACACTGGCTCCCTCTCGCAGCCCTCTGGGTTTCGGCAGTGCCAGCCAAGCCAGGCAGAGCACCTGGGATTAGCAGGTGTGTGGCTGAAAACCTCCTAACACATTGCTGTGTGTTTTAACTTCTGCAAATCTGAGCTTCTTGTATCCATAAAACTTTTCTCCACTGTTTTGCAAATGAAAGTGAACTTAAAGCGCTTAAAATATGACAGGAAAATGGTGCTTCAATTTTGGAAGGCTGATAGAGGTACTACACATTCCCACCTGCCATGGAACTGAGTGGAAGTAAATGGATGATTCCCTTGGTTCTCACAGAAAAATATTTAATTTTATTAATGGCATTTCCCTTTCAAAGCTCTTGTGCTTTTAGACAAGATCAGAAAACTCATCGTTTACAGAATCACAAGCACAACAGAATTTGACATCTTAGTAATTTAAATTATTTCCCATTTAGGGGGAATTGTGTAATACAAATCAGCAATAAAATAAATTGCCACCCTATGAACATAAGTGGGTTCAAATTGAATTTAAATGCCTTACTTAATCCTCAGCCCCTAGAAAAGCATTATCTCCACTCATATGTATGAGAATCTTGATTAGATGAGAACTAAGATATTCCGGATGCTTCAATTATGTTGTTAATTGGAATATTTTGTTCCCTTGTTGCAGTTGTCAGAGGAACTAGTGAAAAAGGAAGAAACAACTGTAGCACTGGAAGGTAACAATGATAATCTATTGCATTGGATCTCCAAACATGACCATGATATCCTGGAGAAGATCACAGATGCAGAAAATGAATGCTAAGGTTGATATCTAATGAAATGCTGCATTAATTGGCATTTTCTCCATTATTTCTTGTACTCTGTTGTGAAACTAGATACTTCAGAAAATAATGAAGGAGACTCAAGCAGAAATTATAAAAGCTTCACTTCTGTCTTTAATGGGTCTTGTGAGTTATTCTGTTTTTACAAAGAAACCATCTGTTCAGAATATGATTTTTTGATGAAGTTCAGTTAAACAGGTTATTTAGCTAATTTTTGGTAAATTAATATTGATTTTAATAAGTAATTCAGATTCCCTTAGATATGGTATCTGCATTTGCTGATTTTACCTGGTCTATTCTAAAGTATCACTTCTATTGCACTAGATTATCAAAGAGGTATTAGTAAAATGCTATATAAGGGTGTTGGCATTAACTTTACCCCCAGTTAGATATGGGCTTTTCCAAAAAACAAAAACAAGCCTTTACCCTCCTCTGTTTTCTTTTATCTACTGATAAAATAAAGAAATTAAAAACAAACCAAAACCAAATATTGATACTATAACTGGTATTAAGCTCTGGGCCAGGTTGGAAATGAAATCAATTTTTGGTACTAATTACTGGTGACAAAGCTTTGTTTTATGAAAATATGGTGTGTGTCTCTGACAATGCATAGGACATCTAATTTGAACATAAATATATGATTATATACAAGATGTATCTATTCCTGGATGGTAAAAGCTTGAGGTGTATATAAATACATATGTGTGTATATATATATATGGACATATACACAAGGATGTATCAACCTTTTACCATCCAAATGCATACATGTTTTCAACAATAAAAGCTGGGACTCTAAAAGAAACAAACAAACAAAAACAAAAATAAATATAAGATTGCTGTGAATACAGTATATGCACTAGGTCTCCTGTAAATGTGGAACTGTTTGTTATTGTTCTCTACATTGAAAAACAGTCTCCAACATGGACCCCAATGAATCTTAGATGTTAAAGAAAATACCAATGAACAAACAGCACTTGAAGGCTGTTTGTGTCAACAAAATGTGTATAGTAAAATAAATTCAAAGCACATGCAAGGAAAAATAAAAATGTGAAGTCATTACATTCAGTGAGAGGCTCTTAACTGAGTCAGATCTCTACCACTTCTCAAGGAGAGGTTCCTTCTGACTCCACAAACATTTTCAGTCAGTCTGGCAAACATGTGCAAATGTTTGGCTGTTTTGTTGAGGTATCTTTTTGTCCATGGAAGAAATGCTTCCATGCTGATGGCAGTGGAAATAGAATATCTGCATTTTTAAAGGACAAACAATAAATTTAAGCATGGGTGGCCTTAATCCTTAGTAGTTTTTCTTTGCTGCTGTAAAAAAAAAAAAAAAAAAAAAAAAAAAAAAAAAAGAAAAAAAAAGAAATTTAAATGGATACTCCTAAAGTCTTGCACTGAATTTAGAAAAATTATTTTTTGAACCTGTGGTGCGATTAACCCTAAACATCCTACATGAGCCATACATAGTAATCCCCTTAAAATTATTGTCTAGAGATGATATTTTCTTTATTTGTACCATAATTCTTGGTGCAATCAAAGAGCAATTTATTTGAGCAGGAGTCCTGCTGGATGTTACTGTCTTCAGTAAATAGAGTAAAATGTATAGAATTATCATAGCGTAGATAATCCCAATTTCATTCATGTTTAAAAAGTTTGTCCTTTAACTATCAATGGCATTTTAGATCTTTGTTTTTGAAACAGCAAAGCTTTTGGGAGTATATTTAGCACATATGACAAATGTTGCACTTGGAAACTCAGACAACAGAACTGGTTTCTCATGACAAATTTGTTGTCGCAGTAGGGGACAATCGTCTGTGTCTCTTACAATCAGGTCTTTACCTTAACTCTGCAACCGAATACTTGAAGTAGGATATAAACTTGGGGGAAAATAGGGTCACAGATACAAAGCTGTATAGTTAGATATTTATATGTATGTGCCAATTTTGTCACAGATATTATTTTAGGGGCATTTTTGCTCCACTCATGTTGGTATGAGTATTGATCTAAACTTTTATCAGGGCCTAAAAGTTAGCCCCTAAAGAGAAAAATTTTGTCTAACATTGATTTTTTTCTTTCTTGCTTTGGTTGTTTTTTTTTTTTCCCTCCTTCTTTTCATTTCATGTGATATTCTATGATGTTTGGAGAAAATCTTTTCATATACTAAAATAGAATCTCGGGGTTTACAATAAACACTGTGATGTTGGGAAATATTTTATTTGGGCAATGTTTGGTAGATTTTTTTCCCCTCCTCTAAGTGTAATGAAGCAAACCAACTTTTGCTTAACATTTAAGATAATGGTTATTATTTAATGTGAGATCAGTCTTGTACTGCACATTCTTTCTTTCATTTAAATGTACAGTATGAATTTTGTATTTAATGAAT
This sequence comes from Melanocharis versteri, assembly GCA_013397845.1. Classification (NCBI taxonomy): domain Eukaryota; kingdom Metazoa; phylum Chordata; class Aves; order Passeriformes; family Melanocharitidae; genus Melanocharis; species Melanocharis versteri. Next base: position 746,973 of record VZTG01003083.1, read on the forward strand.
TTTGTGTATCCAGTATGCACGTACCTGCACATTGACTTTCATTTGAAAGTGGGTTTCAATTTACTTTTTAAACAGTGTTTATGAAAAGACCTCAGATGTGTCGACACAAACTATATCCGCAATGTTTCTTTTGTGTGTGTAGGGTGACGTTTGAATGTGATGTTCTGCAGCAATGGGTCAGTATCCCCTATTTACCTTAGATCCTCATTTGATAGTGCTTCTTGTAATAATTTTTTCAAGTGAGTGGCATGTTCTGGATTGTGATATTGATATATGGTTAAGGACATTGATATGAAACTAAGGAATTCGTAGAAATTACCAGTGGGCATGTATTAGACAGTCATTGTAATTTAATGTCTTGTAGAAGTGTAAAGTACCAAGGTATTTAGAGTTCATAACATTGTTATCATGTGTATGGGAAGTATTTAGTGTTGATCAGCTTGTTTATTTTCATCAAATAAACTTTGTTTCTTTCTGAAATCAGTGTTGTGTCATTAAAAGCAGGTTTAATGACTGTAGGAAAATGTGTGAGAGATGTTTTCCACATGGTAAATCTATCACACTCCTTATTTCTCTAATTGCTACCATTCAAAGTAATTTATCTTCCTGTTGTTACTATCACATAAACTGTTTAAGAAAGCATAAAAAGGAAAATGTCTCATAGGCCCCACTCCCAGAAATGCTTACGAGCAACTTTACTAAAGTGAGGAACCATTTTCTGGATTGGGCTCTTAGAGAGCAATATGCTTTTGAGTGGGTTTCTAAAACATAATATTCTTGTGTGACCCTGTGTAATTGCATAGAAAATTACATTTTGTTTATGTACTTTACTGACCAAAAGCCATAAGGTGTGAAATTCTCTGCACAGTCAGCTCCTTTTTCAGCTGCCTGGTAAGTGGTTCCCCGTTTCCATTATGTTCACTTTTTTTAGAAAAGGAACTTTTGTTGACCAGGAATTTCTTACCTCATAGAACTCCCTGGACCAGCTCAGGGCACACACAGCAGGAGAATAAAAGGTAAGTAAGTATGCTTTTTACTTAGTTTATTTAAAAACACACACTCTCTTAGTTTTAAGTTCTGTTTCTTCACTTATAAATTAGTTTTGTTCGTAACTAACATAGGATATTAAGTTTCACTTTTAACTACAGCTAAATATACATTTATTGTGTATTCTACTTATGCCTACTTAGCTTTGAGCTGCAATGGTATAAACTGAGTAGCAGCAGCTTCTATCCTCTTTCCAGACCTGCACAATTATTTGGAGCGGCTTGTTCTGTGTTCCACTGGTGTCTGTATCAGGGGGCTGTCCATCCCCTGACAGGGGGATGTCCATCCCATTGCAGACACACTCTGTTGTCAGCACTGATCACTTCCTGCTTTAAAGGCAGCTCCTGCTCCCCCTCGTGCTGACAGGGACAGTTTGTGCCAACGTGTCTTACTAAGGACCTAGAGGGGACCTCAGTGGATTTGGGGAAACTGTCAAAGGCCCTTAAGCCCCATTTTCTGGCAGATGGTTTTCAGGAAGGATCTTTCCTCTGTAAAAAGCGGCTGTGAGGGCCCCAGGGGAGGGGCAGGACCAGCACGTTTGTGTCTGGGGGTGCTGCAGGGGTGGGGAGCTCCCCAGAGGGCAACTCTGAGTGCAGGAACATCTCCACTAATGTTGAAGTTTGAGTTCACACAGTAAAGAGCTCTTCCAGCTCTGAGAGAGCCTGATTAAGGATCAAGTTCTTCTTAGCTTGAGGTTTCCTCCTCAGAGAGCCTGATTGTTCACTCCAGACTTGAGCCAGAGTAGCTCAAGGTTTGAGCAGGCAGAAGTGTAAGCAGTGGGGGATGCTCAGGGGATGAAGCTGTGTCAGCTTGCATTTCAAGCCGACATGTCAGTTTAGACACATTTTGGGAGTCCCAAACAGCTCCATGCCAGTACGACTTGGATAAAGCTGAACCTCTGCTGCATCCCAGGTTGTTCCCACTGTGCTCGAGGTCCAGGATTTGGTCCTGGAAGAGCCTCACTAACCAACACCCATTGGGTCCCGCCCCATGCAGAAACCTGTCAGAAAGTACAGAACAGAGTGGCAAAGAAGGGTGTGTGTCACCTGTTGATATTGCTTCTCCAAACCACAAAACTTTTAATAACCGAAGTATTAAATCATTCTAAATAAAGCCAAGTCAGCTCTAAATAAGTAATATATTTCCCATTATGAAGTCAGTGGGAGCTCTGCACATCGCCAGGGCATGATTTGACCCGCAGATGAAAAGTACAGTTGATGGGGGGCTGCTGTGCAGATTTTCCTCCTGTGAGATTACAGCGATGTTATTTTATGCTCGTAACTTTCCAAATAAGATATCTCTTTTTCAAATGCACCTTTTCAAACAAGAGACAACCTCTGCCTTCATCAGGAATAGCCCAGGGCACATCGTTTCAGCTTTGTATGAGGCTGGAGGCACTGGTACAGTAGAAGCCCACCCTTGATGGATGCAGTTGAAGAATCAAGGACTAATTTTGTTTGGGTTTGCATTCCTTCCACTCCTTACTCTTGAAAATGACCCCTTCTTCAGAATGAGACTGTTCTAACCCCAAATCTCCACAGATGCAAGGGAAGAGCAGGCACAATGCCAGTCCATCCTAAAAACAATGCATTGTATCCCTTTGAAACGTGCACTTGAATTTGTGTTACAGACAGTTGTCTCTTCCCATGAAGCTGCAAGTCTCAGGACAAATAGAAGAACTTTGAACTCATCCAGTTTCAAATGGAGGCGAGTGTCCAACTTTAAAAAGGCCGTGCTTTTGGTCCTCACCCCAGCAAGGCCAGGAGACAGCAGATGTTCTGGCAGCTGCAGCTGCTGTGCACTCGGGGAGCTGGGGCTGGAGGAGAGCAGCCAAGCTCCCTCCAGATGGAGCAGACAGAGCAGAGGCGAGTGGGAGGCTGCACAAGGAAGTTAGATAGCTCTGGATAGCAATGGACTGATGATATGTGGCTCCAAAGCACCTAACCAGCTTCGCAGAGGCTGCACAAGAGAAATCAGCACCAATCCACAGCTAACCTGGGTTCAGTGGGAAGCCTTCTTGCCGTGGGAAAATCGATAGGGAGGAAATATCTGTGCAGAACACATGATAATGGACTATGGTAACTAGTTTTTATTTGAATGTAATTTGGACAAATGCATTACTCATAAGTGAGTTATCCAGGGCTTGCCAAGTATGTGGTTAAACAGTTATTATAGCAAATTACACCATCATCTAAACACCTCTGTTTTGGCTCTTAGTTGTCTCCTCTTGCAATGAGGTTGGTTTTTTTTTTTCTTGATTACTGTTGTCTAATATTGCTGACTGTACTGTTTTGGTTACCATAGAAATAAATAATGACGCAAACAACAACATGCATACAAGTGAATAAAAGCATTTCTGAATTTCACGAGAACACCCTTGTTAATGAAGACCTCTGTGGTTGCATAGTTCTTAACATTGTTCTCATGTCTATTGATTTGTGTCCTCATATGCATTTTATTATGGGCTTTATATTTCATTTTAAACTTCCAAAAATAAAGAAAAACAGCTGAAGTACTTTTTTTTTCTAATGGCCAGATTTTGGTTAGAGGTTAACACAGGCCAAAAGAGAACACAGATCTGCCCCCGAGCTCTTGCAGTTTTGTTTTGTTTTAATAAAAAGATCCTTATTACAATCCACAAAGGGTCACAAAAATGCAGCCATTGCAGACCAGCCGTGTTCCTCGTGCAACTCTCCTGCCCTCTGCACCTTCTCCAGGCTTAGATCAGCCGAATGTGTGAAGGCAGGGCTGTTGTCAGTCATGATAAGCGTGTGCATTAAGGGGCTAATCCAAACTTTACTGAAGTGAAATGAAAGACCATTGATTAAAAGTAAATTTCTGATTGTAACCCACTTTCTTCTTTCTAAAGCAAATGTGTACATTTACAGAAGCATGGGGACAAACTTTTTCCTCTATATATCAAAATTTCAGCTAAATGTAATTCAGATGAACAGACTGCCTGACTTTTTGAATGCCTCGTGATAAGAAAATACATCTAAGGTCTCATTACTGAAGTTCACTTACAGTGTATTTTGTCTATAGTTGTCCTGACTGTATATCTAGGCCAGCACCCCGCTCCTACCAACTCTTAACACAATCTTTCATTACAGTGTCTTTACATTACAATCACTTATCTCATTGAATTTGTTATGATTTAATAAATATCATTGAGTCCATTGGTTAGTTTGCTATTGCTAAAGGTAGAACTGCTATTGTCTAGAGGAGTAAAATGCATTTTATTTAGGAGTCTGTTTTCTAAAACAAATTAAATTCTGAGCAATCTTGCAGCTGGGATTACTACAGGAGAAAGAAGAGGCAAAACCCCCCACCATAATTATTAACTCCCAGGACTGTCCATGTAGCCAGTTTCTAGAGAATTTGTTCCAATTCTGATGCCATTCACCATGTCAGAGTTGTTCTCTCTGAAATTAAACAACCAGTCTCCGTATCTGAAAGCTGAAGGTTGTAAATCTCCCTTGTGAATGTGGCCCATGACAGGGAAGGAAAGACTTGCATAATTACCACTTGTACTTCCTCAGAGAACATGAGCTCAAGTCTAAAACAAGGAGTTTGGTCAATAAAACATCAGAGTCTGAAAACTACAGGAAAAGACCTGTCCAGCTCATATGATAAGAATTTTTTTCTTGGTTAAAAGAAAATTAATATTTCAGAAGAAGCCTCTTCCTCAGACCTGATTTTTTTGCAGATATGCTTAATTTTTCTTCAAGGTTACCATCAGTTAATGCAATTCATAGCTAAATTAACTGAAATGTCTTACAATCTTCCTTCTCTGTGAAGCACAGTAGACTGGATATAGTTATTCTGCTAAAATACGGAGACCCATTTCCTAATCTGACTATAAATGTTATTATATTCAGAAGTGTCTGTGAAACTGGTTACAAGTTTAAAATCAGGAAGCAGGAGAAGCACCTTGTTCCCACGCTACTGAAGTCAGAAGGAATTACTCTCAGTCCTTCTCCAGTGAGTGAGGGATATCAGTGCTTGGTATTTGGGGCTATAATTGGCCAGATAGCTTATAGAAGAATACAGCTACTCATGTGAGCAAATTTTTACAGGACTTAGAGCCTGAAATCAATTATAAATGCATTTGTGTTAATGTGAATGCTCGTGGCCATACTGGTACCTTTTCACAGCAATCCTTGTCCACATCTGTTCTCTACATAGATCACAGGGAAAGATTTGGGTTAAAATGTTTATTCATTGCTGCTCTTTTCCACTGCAGCCATAGGGCTGTACAGGACTGTTTTTTCTACTTCCTGCACTGCTTTGCACATTTTTTAGCTCTAAATTCCCTCACACAGAAGTTCCATATGCAGTATTTGAAAACTTCTTTATAAAGGAACCCTGTGATTCTTCAGCTGCTTTGCCATCTTCTCTGGGGGTGCACAGAGAACTTGGCATGAGGTAGGAGGCACCTAAGGTAAGATTGACTGAAAGCAAATATATGCTTCAGACTTGGATTACCCATGTGCCCTGTGCAGTATGAAATACCCTCCTTCTATTGCTGTGGGATTTGAATATAATTAGCATCTGGCACAATAGAGACTGAAATACAGAAAAACCTTATAAAACCTTATATCACATTGCCATCATCACTGGCCCAAGGAATCAGGCAAACCAGGAAATATCAAAATAGGTTGTTTAGAACTATTTTTTCAGAATTCACCTGCCTAGTTTAGCTCAATTATTTTTCCCTCTCAATTCTGAAATTCCAAATACAAATTGTGGTGCATGTGCATTCGTTAAACTCTGAGGGATTAGTGAGAAATTGCATTGGAGGGGCATTTTCTCCAACAGGTTTGTTCGGCCTTGCCACCAGAGCAGGTTTGGAGAAGAATTTAGATTACTTACCAATACAGATACTAAACTGCAGTCTGAAAAAAAGGTAAATGTATTTGAATTGACTAATTCATATGAAAGGAATGGTGCCTGGATGTGTGATAGCCCAGTTCTTCCAGGAAGGTCAAGCACCAGAGGAATGGGACAAATTTAAAAAATCAGATGTTTTTATTTTTCTAAATTTCTTCCTATTTGCATATTCATTTCAAAGTCTCTGCCTTAGACTATGTTATAAACAAAATGGCAATTGAAGAGATAGTTTTGATGCGATGCACATCCTACTTGCACCACAGGAATGAAGATGAAAAGAACACTTCTTTTGAGTGCCACATCTTAGTACAGTTTTGTAATTATGCTACACAGACAATATTAACAATTCTCATTAAATACAGGATATCATCTTGAAATGAATACCAGACTTTTAGGAAGGGCTTTGTAACAAACATTTCAAAAATCTGATTTTACTTTAAGTTAGCTTTCAAAATCCAGTCCAGATATATGTAAAGAATATAGAACGTAAATATATTTTCTAAAGTACTACAGTATGTGAAATTTATAAATTGTTACATGCTTTCCTAATGCAGCTGGGTGAAGCTTAGTCTCAGATCAGATAGAATGTTTTAGATAAATCATTTATGACTAGATGACTTCTTATCCAAAAGTCAAATATGTGATCATTTACAGAGGTCACTGGCTGTATTCTGCTCTGTGTTCCATAATCAGCTGAAATAAACCCCAAAAGTCCCTCCTGAATGTATGCTCACAGGGTCACAGTATAATAAAATACTGCTGCTCAAATTGTGTTTCAGGCAAGGAATGCTTTCCCCAAAAGTGTTCTGGTCTCAGGGACAGGACTGTCAATATGCATTGCAGTGCAAATGGCAAGTATAAAGTCCAGCATTTGGAAGGGGAGGGCCCTGCCCACTTAGTGGCAAAAAGCCCTGCTGTGACACACATTTAACTATTTAAGTGACTTTTAAAATGTATATTCTATACTCTTTTTACAGAGTCAAGTTGGGACTTAGAACTAAGGCACCTTTTTGACACAGAGGAGAAGTACAAAGAAAATACTGAAAATCTTGGGAATATTTTCCAAACAAATACAAGCTGATGCTGTGGGGTAATGAAGAAATGCTATCAGATTCTATGGAAATAGCCTCAGAATATCTTACCCATGATAATGCAGACCCCACCATAACTTCATACCATATTATCTAAAAAAAAAAAAAAAAAGGTTGTAGAAATAAACCTAACTGATAATGAAAATGCAAAAAATGTTCTGTATAAAACCTTACAGAAAGGAATGAGCTTTGGCTTTCCTCTGGAGTTCACTACGAGCAGCACTGGATCAGTCAGTACATCCACCTCTGTTCTGGGTAAGTTCCCCTGTAAGCCTTGGATAATCCAGCAGGAAGTGTTTTATGAAAATATTGGCAAAACAACTGACTAAATAAGGAAAAAATGCAAAATTTGCAACCTGTAATAAGGACTATTAGATAAACTGAAGTGCAATGACTATTATCAAGCAATTAAGTGGCTACTCCTGCAGTTGTTCCTTTGCTTGGCTGCTTTGTTGAAAGTGATATCATGGAGTCATCACTCTGTTTTGAATTATAGGTTATTACTGGCTGGGTGGAAGAAATGCTGCCACCAGGACAGGTGCCAGCAAGGCAGGGCTGGGCAATTACCATCACACTGGGCAGTAATGAGTACCTGTCACGCTCCCCCAGAAGCAAAAATACAGCTACTTGATGAAAATGCTTACAGTATTCTGTACCATTATAAAGGACAGAAGATCTTCTTCCATCCCTGTGGGACTGTCAGCTCCAGGAGCTGCTCAGATGGTGTTTCTCTGCCTTTGGATGAAGAAGCAGAACAAGAGGAGTCCCACACACACAGTCTATGGACTTTGACACCAGGACTCAGGGAGGGTGGAGGGCAGTGAAGGCCTTACTGCAGGAGCTCTCATCCACCGTGTTGCCAGGTCCTGCCTGGAAGGACGATGCACTTTTCACCGCTGTGGTCCTTGTTTCTTCCAAGATTATACTATGAGCATATTTTGTCAGGTCACGCCTCAAAAAGTGACACTCTACAGGCTCTTAAGAGCAGAAGAGAGTAAGAGGTGGTTCATAATAAACCAATTTCCAACTTTTCAAGTTACTGATTTTAGCAGGACCAAGTGCCACGTGCCCTTTACACCTATTCTGTATAGAATCTTAGTACATATTCCTCAGCCTGGTCCTATGCCTGTGCTGTCAGTGTAGCCTTGTGTTCTTCACTGTGGGCAAACACTGTCAGTGCCATTTTCAAAAGTCTTCACATTTTTCATTTAAATTGAGGAAAATAATTAGAGCTAAAATGGTACCTTGATCATGAAAAAATGAAGACAATAGTATCACCAGGGCAACAAGTCACAAGGTTTGCCTAATCAAATACTTAAAATTAAGAGTTCAAAATTGATCTTAACCTTAAGTATCTTTTAAAATGAGTTTTAAAATAGTGCCATATTCTAAATAAACTGGAAGAATCAAGGTCAATTGACAGAGTACTATGGAGCTTGAAAGATAGGGTTAAATTTATCAGATGTTTTGCTCATGGTGCCTAGATTAATATCTATCTTCAGGATGATATTGGCTTTAAGCAGTCATGGACAAATATACATTGGCTTAGCTGTTATGACATATCTCTAGTCCTAAGGAAATGATGAATTAGCTAAGTAGTCTTTAAGATAAGTGTCATATAGGGGCTAACCAAGATCCCTTCTCTCACTCTTAAACACACTTTACTGATGACATGTGTGTGTACATACAGTAAAGAAGTCCTTGGAGATATTTCAGGTGAGAGCTTCAAACAACATCCATCCATATTCCTCCTTGAGCTGTGCGGAATCTGAAGATCTAATATTGCTACAAGTATAAACTCCAGCCTAATCTTCTAATCTTCTCAGAGGTAAGGAGTGCTATTCAGGAGCAGGTGTGGCCCCAGGCAATGACACATGGTTGTGACGATGTCAAGAGTGGGTGTCAGACTGGTCCATGCTTATAGAAAATCTGTGGAGCCCTTTCCTCTCTTCTCCTTCTTCCCAGTTCATGGTCTGCTCATTTGCTGTCAGTAAAATCTCCTGAGAATCCTTGTTACCTGCAGTTCATGAGTGTGGCACAGTGATCACAGCAACACCATGAAAATAAGCCAGCAGAAAATGGGATTTAAAAGCTTCCTAAGGTAGGAGTCCTACATCCTAAGGTCCAAGGGGGTGCGTTCAAAGAGCAGAGACCCCAGCGTGATTCCCCACCCCTACAGCTCCTGCTGAGCTGCTCCTCCCGCCCTTAGCAGCTGCACTTGGGAACTGGAGCACAGCCCTGAGGCAGAGACCTGCGTGGAGAGCAGGACTGGCTGTTCCACGGGAGGGATGCAGATGGGCTGTGGAAAAGAGCCTTGTGCTGTCCTTTCCCCACTGTCTCCCATGCTGACCCCCTCTGCAGCCATGGCCTTCCATGTGCCACCTATTCTGCAGCTCTCTGAGGAGCAACCAGGACACTGCGCTGGGCTGCAGTCAGTGTGACAAAACTCCCAGCCTGGTCATCTCTGGAAAATGAAGTCTCTGTGTGTATTGGGGAGAGTTATGTTCAGGGCACTCAGAAGAAACATGTAAGAGCCCTCCAGAGTTTATGGGAGGTGCCTTTGGCCTCAGTGAAAGAAGGAACTGGTAGCATTAGGAGAGGGTAAGTACTCTGTTGTTAAGGAGTCGTGGTGGGATTGTTTATTTTTCCTCCCATAAACGTTCTTTTTAAGGTCCTAATGGAAACAAAGCAAAGTATTATTCCTCTAAAAGCACTATTCTTTAAGTAAACGAGACTCACTACTTGAAACATTCCAATGACATATGGTGGCAGCACAGGGATGGCTGAGATGCAGATGGGTGAGGTATCACCGAGATAAAGACCCACACACAGAGACAGAGGTACAAGGTGTGAGGAGAGGGACACGTGCCCCAGAAAGAGGCAGTACAGCAGAGAAAACAGCACATTCTTCTAGGCGTGTAAATTTATTCCTTTGATATTTACCTTCAATAACTTTACTATTCCAGAGATCTAACTAAAAAATTTCAGAACCCTACCACAGTCTCTCTAACTCCAGAGGTCCAGACAGCTTTCCCATGTCCTGTGGCTTTTTCCCTTGGCTTCAGGGGAGTCATCTCCCCCTTGAATGCCTTCAGACACCTCCACTGGCATCAGCACCTGCACCTCAGCTCACTGAGCTCAGTGTGCCAGGGCAGGGCACAAGCTGCTGCCCATGGCACCAGTCTCCCAGAAACACCAATCACTGCTGTGGGGCACCAAAACACAGCCTTCCCTGCTCTTGTGAGAGGGCATTTCTTGACCATCTTCCACCTGGCTGAGCTCACAGCAGTGGAGCCACATGCTACAATAGATGTGCATCCAGTTGGCATCCTGGTTCAATAGCTTTTAGTTATTTTTTTTTCTAATTATTTTCTCATCTCTTTATTTTCCTCCATGACCCAGCATATGTGTGTTGTTCCTGGACTGTAGTTTCTGCAGTGGCACTGGGGTTTATTAGAAGAAGGAAATGGAAAGAACCCACCTGTGTTTTGCACACGAAAAACAAAAAATGAGTCCACAGCTGTCTTTCTCTAGCTGATAATGCAGACAAATGAGGGCTATTTGCTACACAGTTCATTACTAATAATAACAAACTGGTATAGTTAGCAACAATTTAAATATAAAGTGGTATATTTTTTCTACAGCCTTTGCAGGTTTTTAGATTGGTGTATTCACCTGAACTTGCTACAATTCATTACCCTGTAAACTTTCTTCTCTTGCCTGCTGTCTCTTATTTGCATTTCACTGCATCTAAAATATGTCTTCATCTGGTAAAGATGAATGCTAATCTAGACTCTTATTTCTTCCTCTCTAGTGGTTTATTGCTGCTCCCAAATATCCTGGCTTCTTTCAACATCATGAATTTGGGATTTGAGAGATGGGAAAGGAACAGGGCGGGGGTACATCAATACATGGACACACATCCATACTTTTTTCTTTGTCTTCTAGTCTTTTAACTTGTCAAAATCTGTTCAGAACTTAGGCAAGCTAGGAATACAAAATTATTGTCTAAAAAGAGAGTTCCTCATGCTATTTCTTGCCTCTACTGGATGAGGATTAGGAAAATAACAATAATTGCAAGATTTGGCATAAAATCTTCATCTTTGGCATTTCTTTTGTAGTTTAGCCATCTTTTGGATGGCAGGGTGGTCTGTAGAAAAAAAAGCAACAGCATGTTTTGGGAAAGTACATATGTGATTTCAAGGCAGTTACATCTAAACCCCTGGGAGCTTAAAATAAAGTCATCCCTGGAGTAGGTGGTCTGGTGGGCAGAGTGCAGATTACATGTTGAAAGTGACATGACATCTTTGCTCTGTCAAATGGGCATTATGGTACAGCCCTCACCCAAGAAAGCAGATCCACTGTAATAATATCAAACCAGCTGCACATGGGCTGTGCCTTCACAATGGTCCAGTGTGAGGTGTGTCATAACTCCTACATTATATACCCGAATTCCATCATGAGCTAAAAAGACATAGGAAAATACCTCCTTTCCTTGCAAATTCTGTTTCCCAAACGGGTTCTTCATGATGAAAACCCTGCCATTGGCCAAGGTGGAAAGATGGAAATCACACAGCACCACATGTTCCAATGAACACATGTGTGCAAGGTTTTGATGTGACCACTCCTTTGTTAAAATGCATTACCCTACAGAAAAACGGCAGAAGCGCATTGAAAAGACCAGAAATAATTCACTTCTGTCCTACAGAGAATTGCAGAGCTGAAACAGACCTAAATCTCTAAAATCCTGCAATGCTGTTTTTCGAGGTTCTCCTGTTGGGGCATTCAACAATATCGTCACACTTCTTATGACACTACTGTGAGAATTTATTTTTTTCTCCAGAAAACACTTTGACGTTGGCAGTAAAGCCAGACAGATCAACTGTCTGGTTACCTTTAGAGCTCCATCCTAACAAACCTGGAAAACAAAACCTTGGGCAGCATGAATGCCTGTAACATTGTCAATACTTCTCCCCCCTGCCCCCTCTAGCTTCACCCAGCTGTTTTAAATAGTGAGGAGAAATTAAAATTCTTAAAGCCTTGCAGGATGTTTGGATTTCTGCCCTTTATTTCCACTTATATGCGCCATAGCTTGAAAATTTGCCCGTGATTTATAAATTCCCTGTTCAGTTCTCTTTTTAAAAGCAGCGACTAGGAATTCCGGCAAAGAAAATGACCTGGTGTTGGCTTCGCCCATTGCCAAACTGCCGCTCACAGCCCTGCCCGTGTGGATCTCCCAGGCTTGGCATTTTCTTGTGCCCGATGACATTATGCAATTACACGATGATAAACATCATTCGGGAATACAAATGTGAGAGGTAAACAGCTCGGGGCTCTTTATTAGTTTATTCCAGGCGATCTTTCTTGTTTTACTGCGCTGCTCCTCCCTCTTTTACAGTTTTCTGCTATTCTTTACTAATTCTAGTGATTTGAGAAATGACCTTTAACCTACGCAGTTTGCAGACTCCTAAAGGGGATAATTGAAATGCCACAGTAAACCAAAGGCAATAAAATATTATTTACTAGGCATAAAACTAAGGTTGATCTTCTTAAAGGAACGAACAGCCCTCTTATTCCTTCCCCCTCCCCGAACCTGGTGCTACACCTAATTTATAAATTCCTCACCAGGGTTCCCGAGGAATGAACAGCAGCCCGGGCAGTGAGGACGCCTAATGGAAAGGCTCTTTGGATATTAGCGAGTAAAGAAACCTGCCGGGAGCGATGCTGCGGCCTCGGACCCCGCCGGGGCGCTCAGGTGTCGCGGAGTCCCGGGCTGACCCCCTGCCCACCGTGGGCCGAGGGGACTCCGCGCCGCCCGACGGGCCCCCGTTCCGTTCCGTTCCGTTCCGNCTTTTCCCCCATCTGTCTCCTGAAGGGATTTTATTTGCACTGGAATGGCTTTGAAGGAGTGAATGCTTTTATTGATAGCGGAGCTGCTCTCGCAGCCTGGTTGGATTTCCCAGGGCTGCTTTGATAATGTGCACTCCTCCCCTGCATCCCCTCGTGTACCCACAGTTGCAGACGGACACAGGGGAAATACTGCCGAGTTATGGCATGGTCGGGGGAACGCTGCCATTTCCTGTGTTTGGGGACGGGAGAGGTGCAATAAAAACCCGAGGGCTGCAGAGCGGGGAAAGAGCTCGGAGGTGCACAGGGTCTGCGAAGCCCCCCTCCCCTGTGGCTCTCATGGGGTCTTACTTGATTTAACCCAAACAGTTTTGTCAACAACTTGCCAGATTTACGGCGGCAAGAAGCCGCTGCAGAAGGAGGAACACAAGCCGTCGAGCTGGCTCGGTCCCTCACTTTGGCAGGCGGCACACGCGGCCGCCTCGGAGCATGCGACAAGCAGGACTTGTCACCGAGCGGCTCGGCAGGAATGCTGGGCGGCCGCTCGGCGCGGCCATGTGCGCCGCACATTGTGTGCACATGTGTGCGAGGGGAGCCCCGCGGGGCCGGCCCGGCAGAGCCCGCCTGTGTATGTGGGTGCACAGGGGTGTGTATGTGTGTGCATATGCGTATATGGGTGGACATGTGCCCCCCTCCCGGCCCAGGATGAGCAGCTGGCGGTGTTGGAGGGGCCGTGCACCCCAGCACGCATCCCGCCGGCCGGGATGGGCGCACGGGGCAGTGCTCTGCAGGAAGAGTTTGCCTTCACGGGGCCTCACGCCGAGCCCGACCGGCGAGAACGGCCCGCTGATGCGGGACTCAGCGCAGCGGTCGAGACGAGGACGCGGACCGCGGGCGCTCGCCGCCCGCCGCGGGGCTGCGCGGGGTCCCGCTCGCTGCCGTACAGCTTTAAAATCCAGCCCCGTCTGCAATAGGCCGGCCCTGGGCGCATGCGCTGCCGAGAAAGTTTTCCAGCTGCCGTTGGCTCTGTAACTTTTTTTTCCCCTTTTCCTTTTTTTTTTTTTTTCTTTCGCAGTTTTAAGCAGCGGAGTGAAGAGGAGCGAGGGAGAGACGCGGGGGGAGCGAGGCAGGCTGCAGCGGGCGGGAGCAGAGCCCCGCGGAGGAAGGGTCGGCTGCCGCGACGCCGCCTGCCCCGGCTTGCTCTCCCGGCTCTTCTCCCGCGTATCCCGCTCCCCGGCGCTGGGCGCCTCTGGCACCGATGGATTGGGGGAGCCGCAGCTCCTGAAGCCCGGACTGCTCCCCTCCCCCTGCCCCTGCGCGCCTTGCAGGATCAGTCGCCCCGTAAGACAGACACACGCGTGCACAGCCCCCCTCCCCCTTCCCGCTTGTGCAGAAACTTCTTTTTCTGTTTGGGCTTTTTCTTCTCAGTGTAAAATGGAGGGAGCCGGCCCCGGGATGGCTCTGCAGCGGCGGACCCCCGGCTCTGCACCGCCCAGCCTTTAAGCAAGTGAAGGGGGGCGGGCAGGGGGGAGCCCTGCACCCGCTCGGCTCCATCGTCCCCCTCGCGCGGGCCGGTCCGCGCCGAGCTGCGGAGGGGGCGGTCGGCGGCCCGAGCGCCGGCGGAGCTGGGTGGGAGCGCGGGGAGCCCCGCGGCGGCACCACCTGGGCTGGTGGGACGGATCGTCGCCCGCGGCGCTTTCGCTGCCGCTTGTGAAGATTTTTATTTGCTTCCGCACAATCACGCCCACGGGCGCCGTGTGCGTGTGTTGGGTTGGCTTTTTTTTTTGGCTTTTTTTTTTCTTTGGCTTTTTTTTTTTTTACCTCCTTCTTCTTCTGCTGGTGGAAAGCACTAATTACTGCGATTGCTGATGGACCTTGGAAAGAAGGCTGCACTGGTGCCCCGTTCCGCAGTCGGACACGCTCGGTTTGCGCCGGACAGGGCGGCCG